>JAJIBD010001968.1:0-332948 GCA_021461705.1 Cryptotis parvus
CTCAAATTTATATTCTTCATACCATCAGCCTTCAGAATTTTCTGTCCTAATTTTTCAAAAGTTAAACACACTTTTTTACGCAGTAAGAAGCCACCACTTTGATAATGATACAACCAGCTGCAGTTATACCTTTGAAGCACCCCAAAACAGGTGTTTTCATGGGTCGCATTATTGACCTCACCATCACATTCACAGTAGCATTGCTATGGTTCTTTCTGGCCTCATCCTGCCTTTTGCCCTTGAACGCCTGCTGTGACATTGACATTGTGATAATAGCTATATCCTTAACATCCACCCCTGTTTCTGCAGCCTCTTCCTTGCCGTGCACCTGTTGGACAGTTGAAGACTGCATTTTATTGGAAGTTTGAGTTGGCTTTGCCTTGGAGTTTGGATTTCCCCCACAGTCTAGCTATGTTTGCTGGATGAAATTGAATCTAGCTTTGCTTTTCTCCAAACTATGCAGTTTTGAGAATTCTGAGATGTCCTGATGGGGATTGAACCTGATAACGACTGAGTTTGGGGCTGGAGCAATAGTCCAGCGGGTAGGGCATTTGCCTTGCACTCGGCCAGCCCATGCCAGCCCGGGTTCAATCCCCAACATCCCATATGGTCCCCACAAGCACCGCCAGGAGTATTTCCTGAGTGCAGAGCCAGGAGAAACCCCTGAGCATTGCCGGGTGTGACCTAGAAAAGCAAAAAAAAAAAAAAAAAAAAAAGACCGAGTTTGGACAGGGCCTTCAGTTCTGTTTCCTTTATTCACAGTTTCTTCATCAATCTCAGCTGTCACTGACAGCCGGTCTCCTTGGGTAGGTCCCTCTGTGAAATCAGCTCCTGACGCTACTGCTCATTGCTGCTGTCAGGTTGATTTCCAATGAGAGGCAATAGTGACTGGGTGCTCTGAAGAACTTCAGATGGCTTCTAGGCATTGCTGGGCATTGCCACAGGGGAAACTCAGCCCAACACAGCAGTATAAAGCGAGCCAGGACTTCGTCCTTCTCTAAAGCAGTTTCTTCATCAAATAGAGAGCTTTATGGTAAGGGTGGTCCTGTGCTGTGGAGACTATGATTCTGAAAGACAGCAGACTGGAGGCTCCTGCAGAAGTTGATGCTCTCTGCAGTCAAAAGACAAACTAGAGACAAGAGCATCCTCTGTATAGCACCTGTGTTTTTTCTCTTAAGACAGTCAAGCAGTTGAAGTCCGTTCACATCATGAGATGGTTTTACTCAGTGCCTCCTGTTTTCAAAAGTCAGCACTTCTGAAATATCAGCAACTCTGCCACAGAACATGGCCTTGCAGCCTGGTCTACGCAACCTAGTCCAGTGGGGGAGTGGCACTTTCCCTCTCACTGTGGCACTTCTCAGACAGATCCTGCCATCCTAGGAAAATGTCGCATTCTGTAGTGCTGACTCTTCCATTTTATTGTGGAGCCAGCTCACCGGTTTGAAAAATAAACTGGTGATTTTACCATGAGAAGTGAGAATCAGAGCGGCCAGAGCAATAGGTAGTGTAGCTGGTTGGGTGCGTGTCCTGCATGTGGCCAAACCAGGCTCAATCCAGCATCCCATATGTCCCCTGAGCACAACCAAAAGTAATTCCTGAGTGCAGAGCCAGGAGTAAGCCCTGAGCATCCTTGGGTGTGGCCTTTGTCCCCGTCCCCGTAAAAAGACTGAAGACTAAAGAATTCCCCAGAGGAAACAGGTCACGATCATTTGCTGTGCCCCTGCTTCCCCCCCTCCACACACACACCCCATAAAAAAGACTGGAGGCTAAGGAATTCCCTAAAGTTCATGAGAATTTCCCTTTATGAGCAGAAAAACAAGAATTACTGTCTGGGCCTTAGTCTGGCACAGAGATGTAAAATTGCACATATTAGCAAATAGCATCTGTCTGTACAAGATCACTTGCTGATGACAATTAGATTCATAGTGTTGGGTGGGTGATAGGAAGACATAAAGCAATAAAATTGAGCCCCCTGCTGCAGAACTGCCTTATTGAAGGGAGATGGCGCAAAAGGGAACAGAAACCCCAGTATGCTCAAAACCTTGCTGATTTCTCACTTGTTTCTATTCTTGTTGGGGCCTCACCCAGCTCTGTGGGAAGTACATGTTCGGATGAACTAATTTTGTTTCTGAGATTTTCTATTTTTCTTCTCTCTCTCATTCTGTTAATGAAGATAATCAAACTCAGTACCTCATACATGCAAGGCAAGTGCTTTAATGCTAAAAATATCTCTGAGCTTTTCAGAAACCACAGTAAAGTACTGAACTGTGCATATCGTATTTATTGAGATGGTGCATCAATCAGAATTTAAGCCTGTGTTTGAGCCTCTGAACCATACACTGAACAGCTGAAGCTGAACATCAAAAGTGGGAAAGCTGGTCAGGAAAGACAAGCGCAAAGATAGAGCATTTGCCTTGCATTCATCAAACCCAGATTCATCCCCTGGTACCCAGGGTAGTCCCTGTGCCTGACAAGAATGATCTTGAGTGCAGAGAGTGAAAGCTGAGAACAGCCAGGCGTGGCCCCCAAAGAAAACTAACAACAAAAAGTGATAAAGCAAAGGGTGATGATCCACATGTTTCAGTTAATCTGAGCACCTGGTGGTCAGAAGGAAAACTGATGATTGTTGGGGGTGAAAGACTTGATTCCAGACTACTAAGCACTGAGGTGGCAAGAGCGGAGGCTCAAGGGCGCAGTCAGACGTGATCTGCTTGCTACTGGGGACACTGGGCTGGAGGCAGGACACTGGGCTGGAGGCAGGACACTGGCTTGGGAGCAGGACACTGGGCTGGAGGCAGGACGCTGGGCTGGAGGCAGGACGCTGGGCTGGAGGCAGGACGCTGGCTTGGGGGCAGGACACCATGTTTGGGCAAGGACATATGGTCTGGGACACTGGGTTTGGGGCAGGACACTCTTTGGGAGGGTTGCTCCATCATCCTCACACATGTCCTGGGTGTAGCTGGAAGAGCTCACAGGGAAGCACCAACCTCCCTTAGCATAGCTCTTTCTTACTCATGGTTGGGAATGACTGAAAGGAGACAAGGCCTTTACTCAGTGTTTTAAAAATCAAAAATCTTAGCAGTGTAAGGAATGTCTCAGGACCCAAAGTGTCTGCTTTATTCAAGATGGATATCTTATATATTTTATCCAGCCTTTGCAGGAGATGAAGGCAGCCCGCTTAGATGCCTTTTAAAAATTTTTGTTTATTTTGATTTGCATCTCTCTGATGATTAGTGATGATTAGCATTTTTTCATGTTTTTTGGCCATTCGAATTTCTTCCTTGCTGAAGTTTCTGTTCATTTCTTCTCCCCATTTTTTGATGGGGTTGTTTGTTTTCTTCTTGTAAAGTTCTACCAGTGCCTGATATATCCTGGATATTAACCCCTTATCAGATGGATATTGGGTGAATATTCTTTCCCATTCTGTGGACTGCTTTTGTATCTTAGTCACTGTTTCTTTTGAGGTGCAGAAGCTTTTTAGTTTCATGTAGTCCCATATGTTTATCTTTTCTTCTAGTTGCTTTGTTAGTGATGTTTTACCTTGGAAGATGCCTTTAGCTTCAATGTCGTGTAGGGTTTTTCCTATATTTTCTTCAATGTACTTTATGGATTCAAGTCTGATATTGAGATCTTTAATCGCTTTGATCTGATTTTTGTGCATGGTATTACCACTTTATACCACAGAGACTGGCACATATTCAAAAGAGCAAGAACAACAAGTGCTGGCATGGATGTGGGGTAAAGGGGACACTCATCCATTGTTGGTGGGAATGCCGGCTGGTACAGCCTTTCTGGAAAACAATATGGACTTTCCTCCAAAGACTAGAAATTGAACTCCCATTTGACCCAGCCATACCACTCCTGGGAATCTACTCTGGGAAACCAAAAATACGCAGCGGAAACACCATCCCTACTTTTATGTTCATAGCAGCATTATTCACAATAGCCAGAATCTGGAAGCAACCAGAGTGCCCGAAAATCGATGACGGGATAAAGAAGCTTTGGTACATCTACACAATGGAATACTATGCAGCTGTTAGGAAAAATGAAGTTATAAAATTTGCCTATAAATGGATGGACATGGAGATTATGCTGAGCGAAATTAGCCAGAAGGAGAGAGACAGATACAGAATGACTGCATTTATTTGCATGGCATGAATATATATGTACATATTATGATACCAATATCCAAGGTCAAGTGAAACATATATCAGGAGGTCTTGTCAAAAGTGGAAATTATCACAAACGCTGGGAGTCAGGAGGTTAGGTAAGACAGAAAATGGAACAGTGTGCTAACAATTGTCGAGGGTACTAATGCCAACCTAGAACTGAGCATTAAATAGAGGCAAAAGGATACACATGACAACCTCTTAATGTATGTTCTGTAATCCATAGTCTAGAAGGGAAGGAAAAGAGAAAGAGAGAGAAAGGGAAAGAAATAAAGAACCTGCCATGGAGGGGGCTGGGGAAGGGGGAGGGAACCGGGACGTTGGTGGTGGGAGATGGGCACTGGTGGAGGGACGGGTGCTAGAACACTGTATGACCAAAACCCAAATATGAACTTTTTAATTGTATATCTTTTTTATTTGTATATCTCACGGTGGTATAATAAAAATCCTTAAAAAATTTTTTGTTTATTTTTTAATCGCATCACAGTGAGATACACAGTTACAAAGTTGCTCATGATTGGGTTTAATTGTATGTACCCACTCACATATAATGTCCCAATAACCCATCCCTTCACCATGTACATTTCCCTCAGCAATGTCAGGAGGGAAACTGGGGACATTACTTGACTTTTGAAGACACCAATCTTTATACTATCCTTGTCAGATGTGCAGCTGTTAGCAAAGACCATCCAACTAGCAGGTGACATGCACAGAGAATGTACTGCAGCGGAAAGTGATTCATTATCCAAAAAGAAGCAGAAAGGCTAATGCCTAATGTTAGACATTTTCTCTCCCATGGGGCCAAAGTTACCTAAGTTCCAAGTAGAAAAATAAGGCCCAGAATTGGATTGGATAAATATTGGCAGCTTTTGCATTTCATAGGTATGTGAATTTTTAATGCAAGTGCTAAGACATAAGTGCAAATCAGAACAGTTTAGTGATCAAGTATAAATAAATTGTTCAAACGTCTCTGGGAGATGCGAGTGATACAGAAGGAGCTGAAGTGTGAAGCACCAGATGATTCAGGTAGTCAGTCAGAACAGAAAATGGGATGGCTGGGGGATGGGGTGTGGGGTGGGACATGGTAGCAGATAAAAGGAAAGGTCCAGCTCCATCCTCCATCATGCATTGTCTCGTGTGCCTCACTCTCTCCTGCCGCTGCCTCTGTATTTATGCATGTATGTCTCCGTCTGTCTCTGCTCTGTCTTTCTCTGTCTCGCTGCTATCTCTGTCTGTCTCTGTCCTCCCTCTGCTCTCTTCTGTCTCTTCTGTCTCTGTCTCTGACTCTCTCTCCCCTTCTCTCTCTCTCTCTCTCTCTCTCTCTCAATATGCACTCTCTGGATGGTCTCCTTTTTCCCCCAGACCTCCAGGAGCAGGTAGGTCTGTGTACAGGGACCCATGTACAGGCAGGTAACTCAAGGCCAGACAGCATAGAACACAGGTAGGGCTCAGATGCCCAGGATAGCCCAGTTTCAGCCAGGACTTGGATGCCCAGGTAGTAAACAAGATGCTGAGCCCACGAGTCTCATCAACATGCATGTGACCATGGTTGGAGATTAGAAAAATGGGAGATTAGAAAAATAGGATGACAGGAACTGCTTGGGTACAGCTGGGAGACCCAGCGACAGACACAGAGCACAGGGATCTTGCCAACTCACATGTGACTATTGCTAGAAACTGGGTAAAGGGTATTTAGGATAGAGACAGTGGTGCAGGAACAGGACCTGGTCATTGTTCTAGGAAATCAGTAGACGGAGTGGGACCAGACAAGGAAGTGAGTCTTTCATGGGACTGGGCAGCCTTAGTGATAGGACTAGTAACACCATCCACAGGTAAAAGGGAGGCCTAGACATCTGGGGAGGAACCCGAACTCATCTACTTTACCTGTACTCTAACTTTTAATCTACCAAGACTTGGATGCAAATCTTTCATACAATTCTCAAAAACCCATCAGGGCAGGAAAATCTGCTTTCATGCTAACACTAGCATTGGAATTTTTGAAAATAGCATTGTCATTAACAGTAATGAAGCAGAATTCAGTGGCATTTTTCTGAGACAGGAAATTTCACTCCTTTGCTGGTCCACTCTCCTGAGCATTGCTCCAGCTAGTACATGGTTTTAATGTGTCTGCCTTTTGTGCTTTTCCTATAAGTTCCTATTAAAGTATTACTGAACCAAAGACAAATAAAACGTATTGTCATTGATATTGAGGTGATTTTGAGAATCCCAATAGTTTTATTCCACTCTATCTCGATGGGGAGAAAAGGAGTTATCAGCAACTCTAACACCCCTGGATAAAACAAGTGGAAGTAACTTATCTGTGAAGCAGGTTAGGTAAAAGCAAGTTAATCTGTGATTTATCTTTGAAATAAATTTCAATTTTATGTTTAAATTTCATTTAAATCCCAATGTTTCATATAATCATTTATAGATGATCTATATTTATTATATATAAAGCTTTTATAGTTTATATTTATTTTATATTTTATACTTATTCAAATATTATTATCTATGAACAACAGGAACAAAAGTGACAAGATTATTATTATATTTATTATATATAAAGCTTTATATAAAATTGTTTATCTTACATAGACTACATTTTATGCATATAGAAAGTTTAATTTTAAATTCGTTCATGTGTAATTAATAAATAAGTATGTATATGGTTTCATCATTTACAGAATACTTTATTTTTTTTAATTATAATATATTTTATTTAACCTGATATATCCATACTGCTTCCACTTTAATATGTGATAAATATAAAAATTACTAACAAGGTATTTTATTCTAATTTTTACTGTAAGTCGCCAAAGTTTGATGTCCGTTTCACTCACAGGACATATCAGTTTATTTTATTTTATTTTTTTTTATTTTTTTATTTTTACAATTACAAAGATATACAATTAAAAAGTTCATATTTGGGTTTTGGTCATACAGTGTAGCAGCACCCATCCCGCCACCAGTGCCCATCTCCCACCACCAACGTCCCCGGTTCCCTCCCCCCCCCCCAGCCCTCCTCCATGGCAGGTTCTTTATTTCTTTCCATTTCTCTATCTTTCTCTTTTCCTTCCTCTCCAGACTATGGATTACAAAACATACATTAAAGGGTTGTCATGTGTATCCTTTTGCCTCTATTTAATGCTCAGTTCTAGGTTGGCATTAGTACCCTCACAATTGTTAGCACACTGTTCCATTTTCTGTCTTACCTAGCCTCTGATCCCACACGTTTGTGATAATTTCCACCTTTGACAGGACCTCCTGATGTATGTTTCACTTGACCTTGGATATTGGTATCATAATATGTACCTATATATTTATGTTATGCAGATAAATGCAGTCATTCTGTAACTGTCTCTCTCCTTCTGGCTAATTTCGCTCAACATAATCTTCTCCATGTCCATCCATTTGTAGGCAAATTTTATAACTTCATTTTTACTAACAGCTGCATAGTATTCCATTGTGTGGATGTACCAAAGCTTTTTTATCCAGTCATCTATTTTCGGGCACTCGGGTTGCTTCCAGATTCTGGCTATTGTGAATAATGCTGCTATGAACATAAAAGTAGGGATGGTGTTTCCACTGCGTATTTTTGGTTTCCCAGAGTAGATTCCCAGGAGTGGTATGGCTGGGTCAAATGGGAGTTCAATTTCTAGTCTTTGGAGGAATGTCCATATTGTTTTCCAGAAAGGCTGTACCAGCCGGCATTCCCACCAACAATGGATGAGTGTCCCCTTTTCCCCACACCCACGCCAGCACTTGTTGTTCTTGTTCTTTTGAATATGTGCCAGTCTCTGTGGTGTAAAATGGTATCTCATTGTTGTTTTGATTTGCATCTCTCTGATGATTAGTGATGATGAGCATTTTTTCATATGTTTTTTGGCCATTCGAATTTCTTCCTTGCTGAAGTTTCTGTTCATTTCTTCTCCCCATTTTTTGATGGGGTTGTTTGTTTTCTTCTTGTAAAGTTCTACCAGTGCCTGATATATCCTGGATATTAACCCCTTATCAGATGAGTATTGGGTGAATATTCTTTCCCATTCTGTGGAGTGCTTTTGTATCTTAGTCACTGTTTCTTTTGAGGTACAGAAGCTTTTTAGTTTCATGTAGTCCCATATATTTATCTTTTTCTTCTAGTTGCTTTGTTAGAGATGTTTCATCTTTGAAGATGCCTTTAGCTTCAATGTCATGGAGGGTTTTTCCTATATTTTCTTCAATGTACTTTATGATTCAAGTCTGATATTGAGATCTTTAATCCACTTTGATCTGATTTTTGTGCATGGTGTTAGACACAGGTCCAAATTCATTTTTTTACATGTCGCTGCCCAGTTTTCCCAACACCACTTATTGAAGAGGCTTTCCTTACTCCATTTTAGACTCGTTGCACCTTTATCAAAGATTAAATGATCATGTGTTTGAGGTTGGGTGTCAGGATACTCAATTCTATTCCATAGGTCCACGGGTCTGTTTTTATTCCAATACCATGCTGTTTTAATTACTACTGCCTTGTAGTACAGTTTGAAGTTGGGTAAGGTGATGCCTCCCATCTTCTTTTTCCCGAGGATTGCTTTAGCTATCCTTGGGGGTTTATCGTTCCATACAAATTTCAGGGATTGTTTGGTCAATTTCTTTGAAGAATGTCATGGGTATCCTCATAGGGACTGCATTGAATCTGTATAGAGCTCTAGGGAGTATTACCATTTTGACAATGTTGATTCTCCCCATCCATGAACAGGGAATGTGTTTCCATTTCCTTGTGTGCTCTTTTATCTCTTGGAGCAGTGTCTTGTAGTTTTCTTTTGTACAGGTCCTTTACACACTTGGGTAAGTTGATTCCTAGGTATTTGATTTTCTGTGGCACAATTGTGAATGGAATTGTTTCCTTAATATCCCTTTCTTCTCTTTCGTTATTTGTATATAGGAAAGCCACCGACTTTTGTGTGTTGATTTTGTATCCTGCCACTCTACTATATGCGTCTATTGTTTCTAGGAGTTTTTTGGTAGAGAGTTTAGGGTTCTCTAGGTATAATATCATGTCATCTGCAAATAATGATAGCTTGACTTCTTCCTTGCCTATCTGGATGCCCTTGATGTCCTTTTCTTCTCTGATTGCTATCGCAAGTACTTCCAGTACTATATTGAATAAAAGAGGTGACAGTGGGCAACCTTGTCTTGTCCCTGATCTCAGGAGGAAGGCTTTCAACTTTTCCCCATTGAGAATGATGCTCGCTGTGGGCTTTTGGTAGATGGCTCTAACTATCTTGAGAAAAGTCCCTTCAATTCCCATTTTCTGGAGGGTTTTAATCATGAACGGGTGCTGGATCTTGTCAAATGCTTTCTCTGCGTCTATTGATAGGATCATATGGTTTTTATTTTTTCTCTTATTGATATGATGTATTATGTTGATTGACTTGCGAATGTTGAACCATCCTTGCATACCCGGGATGAATCGCACAGAATAAAGTACAGAATACTTTAGAGGTATTTGTTCCCCCTGGCATGAATAGATAGAGTCGGGGCACGCTGAGACAATGTTGGAGGAAGCAGATTCTCTGGCGGAGTGTGTGGTGACAAATGCTGTATGCAATTAACAATATTAACTGTAACCATTAACAATATTTAAAATAACAGCATGAAGAGCCTCACACGCAGCTGGGGGAACTGGAACTCGGCTCTCCCCTAGCTCAGCTGACCATGAGGCCCCAGGAGGACAGATGGGTTTTGGGAGTGGGCCCATCACCTCTGGGGATTTCCAGAAGCAGCCAGATGAGACTTGCCCACATTAGCTACCATTTTCGCTGTCTGGACGCTGCGGCACATCAGAGACCACCCAGGAGGGATGCTGACCTCAAGACCAGATTAACAGAGTAAAACAAGTTTGAGCCCAAGTAGGTAGCTCCCAGAAGTGGGAATCACTGGGAATTCGTCAGATGGAGCTGGGGTGGCCCTTCCCTCTCCATTTTGTCTGAGCCCGGTAACCCCACCCAGGAACTGCCCTGGGGCTACCAGCCATAACATGCAGAGCCTCACACGCAGCTGGGGAACTGAAACTTGGCTCTCCCTAGCTCAGCTGGCTATGAGGCCCCCAGGAGGACAGATGGGTTTTGGGAGGGGGCCCATCACCTCTGGGGGTCCCACAAGCAGCCGGATGAGAATCGCCCACATTAGCAGCCATTTTTGCTGTCTGTACACTGCAGCACAGCAGAGACCGTCCAGGAGGGACGCTGACCTCGAGACCAGATTAACAGAGCAAAACGAGTTCGAGCCCACGTAGGCAGCTCCCAGAAGCGGGAATCACCCACCACATTAGCTGCCATTTTCACTGTCCGGACACTGACCATGAGGCCCCTAAGTCGGCGCGGCCGCTTGTGGCTGTGTGGTCCATCAAACTAGTGGAAACAGTTATGTCCTTTAATGTACTGTATTCTACGATGTGTAGGAAAGGTAGGCGGGAGGGAGAGATAGAGAGGAGACAAAAGATATACAGAACCTGCCAGCTTCTGGGGTGCGGGAGGGGGGAGGGAGGTGGGGACATTGGTGATGGGAGATGGGTTCGGGTGGAGGGATGGGTGTTGGAACACTGTAGAACCAAACTCTCGAGCATGAGCATCTTGCAATTGTATGTCTAAAAGTTGTGTAATCAAATTAAAAATAAACAATATTTAAAATAAAAAATAAGTCCCTTACGATAAAAACTATTTTTTAAAAGTTGGCTCCTAAAATTATGTCTTACAGTATCAAATATTTATTATTTTCTATCATGTACCTACCATATGTAAAATAATATAATGCTTCTGATTGATTTGTGCCCTGCAATATTATCTGCAAGATTGTGGCTTACCTATTTACTTTTCAAGATTATCTTTGATAGGGCCAGAGCGATAGCCCAGCAGGTAGGGTGTTTGCTTTGCACGTGGCCGGCCTGTGCCAGCCCTGGTTCGATCCCCGGCATCCCATATGGTCCCCAGAGCACCGCCAGGAGTAATTCCTAAGTGCAGAGCCAGGAGAAACCCCTGAGCATCGCGGGTGTGACCCAAAAAAGTAAAAAGTTATCTTTGATAGGGCTAGAGAGATTGTGCAGCAGTTTACCTAGTGCACACAGTCAGCACTAGACTATATCCTGTCCACATATCCTGAGCATCACCAGGATGAAACCTTGAGCACAAAGCTAGGCATGACCCAAAAACAAAAAAAGCAATATTATCTTTGATAATCCTAGGTTCTATATTTTAAAGATAAATTTATGAGTAGTTTTTTTTTTGCATGTACTATTTTTATACTCTTATGCTACTTTGAAATAATATAGATTCTTACACTTCCAGTCTAGTGTTTTTGAAGGTTTACACACTTGAAATAAAAGTTTGTGTACCAGTGTTGCAGGACTCCTCTAAGAGCCTAAGCATCTGCTCTGGGTTGCCTCCTGCAAATCACTTCGTAGATAAGGGTGTAGTCTATTAGTCTTTGGTACAGAGACATGCCATCTCAGAAACCCCTTTCTCTACCCCATAAAGGCTTTTCCAGGCAGATCTTGGCTCAAGACATTAGCATATAAAAGGGCCTAGGTGAGGCTCTGGGAGAAAATACCTGAGGGCATTTGACCATCCCTGCTTTCCATAATAATGGGAGAGAGGTCTGAGTTTGGGCTCTCTCTTTGTGAGCTCACACCCTTCTTGGGAGTCTTGTCTTTGTCTCCTCTTCTTTTACACGTGGTGGCCTCCATTTTGGCCTACACATGGCTGGGGTTCTAGCCAGGAATCCTAAGCACAGGGTTTTTCTATTGCTGATTTGTATGCCTGAACCTGTAATAAGTAAAGCCTTTTAAAACTGCATCCGATTCCTGAGTCTTCATCCATTCCCGCTGGCTTCGGAGGTAGAAGGGAACTCGCCTTCACAGCACTGTTGGGGACCCCGGTGGAGTTCCCCGACATAGCGGTATTAATCTAATTTTCTTCCTAATTGGGCAACTAATAAAAAACAGTACCATTTACTGAAAAGAAGTCTTTCTCCTATGACCTGCAAAGCTACTTGTAAAATAAATCAAATATTCGTGAATTACTTCTGCTGGGTTCTACTGATTCAGTGCTTTATCTGAGTGTACACTACTCCAATTACTATTTTAAAACATACAATTGTTTTGTACTTTTTAAAAAATTTGTTTGTTTTGACAGTTCCAGGAATCAAACCTAGGGTGTCACACATGCAAATAAGTGTTCTGCCACTGAGTCTTGAGCCTGACCCAAACAGATTTATTTGATTAGGTTATAAAAAGCTAGTTCCTGCAAATAGGCTTCCAAAAATGTATTTTTAGGCATTTATAGCAAATAATTTTTTAATATAACTCACTATTTTAAGAATGTCACTTTTCATTTGTCTTCCAGTTGTTCATCGATTTGCTCAAGCGGGCACCAATAATGTCTGTATTCGTTGGGAATGAGGTCCATTATTGTTACTGTTATCTCTGTATAAGAGATCAACTATGCTTATTTTGTGATTATTAGGTTTAATATTTACTTTCAGAGGCGAAGATTTTGGTTATTTTTCTTATCTACTGAAAGAAGTGGACATCTGACAACACTTAGATGCTGAATTTCTGGAGTATCTGTTGAAAACCAACTTCGTTACTTAATAATAATATTTTAGATCCGTCATGCTTAATATATAGATTGTGAGTCTAGAATTTCCTGGTTCAAAGTTCAGAAACTACAGAAATTACAGCCATAAAGGCGTTATTTTGTCTGACTATTCACTTTTCTGAGCTTCATGAAATGCTTCATACATGAGTTTATGTACGCATGAGTGCATGTGCCGCATGTATGTGTGAGGGGAACATAGGTGTGCTCTGATGGTGTAGAAGTGGTGGTCATTTTATCATCGCTTTTCCTGTTCAAGATTTGAAGTATGCACAGAAAATTCATTGTGAGGGACCAAGCACTCCTCAGAACACAGAGTTCTTAGATCTGCTTTCCAATAGCAGGAGAAAGAAAATGAAGGATATAATTAAATCTACTTTCGGGCAAGTTTAGGTGACTATTGAGGTAAAAAGAAAAGTATGGCTAATTTGCACTTCATTTTGAATGTAAGGGATATTGATATCCAAAAAGCCTATTGGGAAAGAATCAACAGGAAATTAATCTTAGTCTCTGGGAACTTAGCTTTAGAGAAGAGTCGGGTGTTCAGAGTGTAATTTATAAAGCAAATCATTAAGTATGTCATGTTGATCTCCAAGAATCTTGAAGCAATTTCTGCCAAAGCTCACAGAGAGAGGAAAGTGGATTCTGATCAAGACCATAAGCTGCTCCTTGAAGCAATGTTCTTTTGTAATATTTCTCATGGCATACTCAGTTCCTAAATTAAATAAAGTTCTTGCTGGAATTTAGAAAGGGTTTAAGCATTTTACAGCCCTCAGTTACTAAGTAATTCTAACTTGATGAAAACTATAAAATTTCAAGTTAAGAAAACAGAAACATGTCATGATAAGCCTTTTGGAAAACTCCCCAACTCCAAGAGAATAATCACATATTATCAGATATGCTTGTTCAAAGAAAAGTAGCTGACAGTGAAAACACCAAACATTTTGAAGTGTTTATGGGGATGAGGCGGTGACAGCAGGTCCTGTGCGTACACTCCATAGTTGTGACATTTATGAGGTAATGTCATGGCAGACTGGTGTTGTGTGAGGCAAATGAGGGTATGGGGGGCCCGGGGAGAGGAAAGTGGACACTGGTGAAGTGATGGGTGTTGAAACATCATGTGCCTGAAATCCAATTACAAATACCTGTGATTTCACAGTGACTAAACAAAATTTAGAAAGGAAATGTACAGTCAAATTGTCTTTAGCCTTTCACAGATGAGTTAGTAAAGAAGATATGATATAAAAAAGAATATGATATAGACAGAATGGCAGACTGCAAGCTATGTTTATGCTTATTTCTATTTTTTTTGCTTGATCTGGGATCACATCCTACTGTGCTCAGGGTTTATTTCTGGCTCTTGTTGCTCAGGAATTACTCCTCGTGGGGCTTGGGGATCACATCTGGTGCCAGGGAACAACCTAGATTGATGGCGTGCAAGGAAAGTGCCTTAACCTCTAAAATATCACGAGACAGCTATTTTTAAAAAGCAAAGCAAGGGCCAGAGAGGCCAGTACAGTGGGTAGTGTGCTCTGAACACAGCCGGGTGTGGCCAAAAAACATAAATAAGAAATAAGAAACAAAGTGAATTTCAGCCTTTGCAACATCATGGGCCCACAAAATAATATCTAATATTAGGTGTCAAGAAGATATTATGCTTTGAGAAGTAAATCAGATGGAGAAAGATCCATTCATGTGTAGTAATAGAGACAACGATTAACTACATAAAAAAATTGATTTTAGACTCTTAAGACAAAATTCTTGGTGGCCAGAAGGGTAAAGGGAAGGCTAATGGGTAAAAAAGGATAATTATGTAGCAAATAGGACTTTTCAAAGTTAATGCAGCAATGATTATAAAAGGATGATTAATGGTCTGGGTAATGATATAATGAAAATTGCTTCAACTTAAAAACTGGACTAATATTTAAAGACTGTGTTGACTGTGCTCTTCTCTAGGGTTGTCGTGATCTCGCAACACCCTCTCAGGGAGTATAAATTGCCTCATTACGAAGGAAGTCGAACTTATTGGAGACTCTTACCAGCTACTGAAAATGAGAACTTTGGCTTTCTTGGTAGAGGGATGCCCAATATCAGCTGAAGTTTGTGGGGGCCCTAAAACTGAGAGGTTTTCAAAGCCCATACTGCCTGAAAACTATACTTTACACATAGTCTCCATTAATTCAATTGCACATACTTGCTAAGAATGTGTATTAGACATAAAATACAGTTTTGAAGCCAAAGCAGAGCACAACTTTCTTTCCCCCCCTCACTTTATTTAAACACTGTGGCTTGTAAAATTGTTCATAATGATTCGTTACAGGCGCTCAATATTCCAGCACCAGTCTCCCACCACAGCACTGTCACCTCCCTTCCACCATTGTCTTCATTTTCCCAGTCACCTCTCAGGCTCAGAATAATTTAATTTATAAATAGCTTTTTACCACTAAATAGCTAATAAAATGATCAAAGATATTTCTGTAGAAGAAAGTATATGAAATTATTGCATCTCAGCATGGAGACATTAAGTCCTGGTCTAAGGGTTTACTAAGCTTGTTATTGTGAGTTAGGTCTTCTATAATAGAAATGCAAATCTATTAGTCGATATATGATAATAGAAATGCAAATCTTTATTAGTCGAGATTGTTTGGCTTCTATATTATATCCCATCCAATCTTGTGTGCTGCTACTTGGATGTCAGTGTTGTAGAATTTGGAAATGTCCCTCCAGAAAATCCAGAATATTTAATTGGGCAGTCCAGCAGTTGGAGTGTGAGTGTCACTAACAGGGCTTTGGTAGGGCGGGAACTAGGCCTGGCCTGTTGGGTGACACGCCCCTACTTTAAGCTCCAGCTACACTTAGCTTGCAGTCCCTCTCAGCTCAGCTAGGGAGGTTTTGAATCAGCTCTGACACTTGTGAAGCCAAATGACCCACCTGAAGTGCTGCACTTCAATAGAGTTGTTTACCTGCCTTCACCTTTTAGATAGCCCAGCCCACGACGGGCCAGGCTGGGTACTTTGGGCAGGTTTCTATCAATAAAATAAGCTGGGAGAAAGGAGAAAGCCCTTTTGCCATTTTGGCTTCCCTTGGCTTTTTTAAAAATCTTTTATTATACCACCGTGAGACATACAATTACAAAGGTGTTCATAATTGATTCTTGGTAATACAGTATTCCAGCACCCATCCCTCCACCAGTGTCCCATTTCCACCACCAATGTACTCCACCCCCTCCCACCCACCCCAAGGCTGTCCCAATAGCAGGTACCTCAGTTTCCTCTCTCTCTCTGTCTCTGCACTCTCTCTCCCTCTTATTTTTCACATTGTGGCTAGCCCTGCAGATATTTAGAGTTTTTCACTTAGGTTTCTTTGTGCATATTCAGAGGTTAGTTTTAATCTGCCATTACCATTTCCCACATTTAGTAATGCACTGGTATCTATTTATATCCTATTAATGAATGCAGTCATTCTATATCTGTATGCCTCTCCTCTCTGTCCTCTCCCTTCTCTATTGGGCTTAACACGTGGTGGCAGTCATCTTGGTCTACTTGTGGCTGGGGCCCAGACAGGAACCCAGAGTCCGGGGTTTTTCCTGTTCTTGGATTGTATATCAGAACCTGTGATAGTAAAGCCTTTTAAAACTGCGCCAGATTCCTGGGATTTCATCCATTCCCTGTCGGCTTTGGAGGTAGAAGGGAACCCGTTTCCTGGTATTGTTGGGAACAACAGAGGCCCCAACACTGACCCACTCATGAGATTACCCCGGAGGTCTCATCCTGGACTGGATATTCAAGAAATCTTTGAAGCTATTTGATCACTTTCAAGATTTATTTATGAGTCTCTGGAACAGGGCCAGTAGATGAGCTTACATGGCTGTGATGGAGGGTCATGGACATGACTCAGATCACAATTTTCTTGAGTAACTATATTTGCTTACTATTCATGCTTTCAGAAAATGTATGATAATCTTAGTGGCTTAAACTAGCACAATTTTTCTTCCAGTCCTGGATGTCTTAATGGGTTGGGTTTCACAGAGTAGTCAGCACTGTGGCACACTATCTTGGGGAGAATTATCTCTGGCCTTTTGCAGCTTCTGGAGAACCCCCCCCATGATTACTGGCCCTCAGCCACTCCATGTCTTCTACCTCTCCTGTCTGAGCATGCCCTCCTTTCTGCCTCTCTCTTTCCTGCTTAAGGAAATGACATTGTACCCATCTTTGTAATCCACAGTAATGAAGATAATTGTGAAAATAATCATAATAATCTCTTCTCATCTCAATGTCCTTGATGTTCTTACATCTTGGAAGTCTCTCTGTGATTTATGTATCATGTTCCATGTCATATGGGTTAGGATGGACTGTCCTTGTTGGATCATTATCTTCTTATTGCAGCTTCTCAGTGGTGTTCAATATTCAGTGCCTTAGGGGAAATGGTGTGGATATTGGACTCGAATTCCAATTCACCTTTACAACTTCCTGTGGAACACTACTGAGTTTGCTAACCTCAAATCCTGCATCTATCAAATGGGGAAGCTATTCCCTTACCTCATCAACACCATGGTCATGGACAGAAAAACACTCCGTGTTTGTACACAAAAAAAAGAGGCTTTTTTTCTTTACAAGTTTTTGCACTATGGTTCCTGTAATTTTGTGATAGGGTTTTATACATAACACTGTACCACTTTCAGTGCCACATCATCCTCCCATTTGAATGCTTCCTTCCACAATAGATAAGCTCCCACCCTAGCCTGCCCTACCCTCCAGACATCCAAGTAGCATGCTTTCTACTAAACATGACCAGTTCTTATGTTCTTTGTTTCCACTCTCTTTGTGAGTTTTTATTCCACTATTGTTCTCTGTATCTACACTAAGTACCCTCCTGCTGTATTATCTCTCTAGAAGCCTCACTTGAACACTTGATCACTTGACATCACGTTATTCATCAATTTGCTCAAGCGCGCGCCAGTAACATTTCCATTTGACCTTATCAAGTGCCAGTGTAGCCCAATGGCATCTGCTTGCTTCAGGAATACAAAGAGCCTCAAACCGTTGATTCAGGGTCTTGATGAAGAAGTCTGACCATCTTGTAGATGGGGGGGCCACATGATCTTTTGATGTCCTGGGGTATTCAGTTGGTAACGGCTCTTGTCCAGCGGTCATCTCCAAATTGCATTACATGTCCAGCCCATCTGATTTTCGATGCCTTGGCAAACAAGACAGTGTCTCTGACTCTGCATCGCCGATGGAGGTCAGAACTCCAGATTTCTTCTCTTACTTGAGTGAGGAGTTATATTCCAAGCATAGCTCTTTAGATTCCTCTTTGGGAGACTCGAATAGCATTCTCATCCTGCTTTCATAGGGCCTAGGTCTCTGAGGTGTATATTAATACAGGGAGAATGGTGGAGCTGAAGAGATGTGCCCGGAGCCAGAGGTTCTTTGTCCTTTTAGCTATTTCTTCGACCCTTTTGAAGGCATTCCATGCCGCTCTCTTCCTCCTGCACAGCTCAGGTTTTAAGTCATTCATCATGTTGACTTCTCGACCTAGGTACACATAACTGCTGCATTCAGAGATGTTTGTTCTGTTGAGAGTGAATGGGGCCTCTGGAACTAGTTCATTTTTCATAAACATTGTTTTGTGGAGATTCAGCTGTAGACCTACCTTTCCACATTCTTGGTAGAAGTCAGCCAGCATTTGTGCCGCTTGGCTAATGTTCGGTGTTATTAGAACGATGTTATCAGCGAAGCGGGAGGTGGTGTAGTTGCCGACCATCTATCTTGACTCTCATTCCTTCGCATTCTAATTGTTGCATGATGTTCTCGAGTATGTTGCTGAAGAGTTTTGGAAAAATGGTATCACCCTGCCAAACCCCTCTTTTGACATCAATGATCACTTCCTTGTAGAGTGGTGAGATCCTGGTGGTGAATCCGTAATATAGCTCATGAAGGATCTTGATGTGTTGGGTTTGAATGCCCTGTTTGGCTAGGACGTCGATAACCACTCAACAGAGTCAAAGGCTTTCTTTAAATCAATGAATGTTAGACAGAGCAACATATTGAACTCCCTACAAACTTCTATACCGCCCGTATGGTCAGAGCCTGGCAAGCTGTCCAATGCGTATTCGATATGCCAAAACCAGTAATAACAATGTTTATTTTCCTGACCTAGAAGCCTCAGTTGGTATTTTTTATGAGGGTAGAAGTACTAATCCCTGTTTGATTTTAATTTCTACTCAAGTCATATAATGTAATTTTATTTTATTTTTTTATTTTAAAATTTTTTACCTCCATCGCTGTTCCAGAGTCAGGGATGCTGTCTCGCTTGCCAAGTCATCGAAAATCAGATGGGCTGGACATGTAATGCGATTTGGAGACGACCGCTGGACTAGAGCCTTTTCTGACTGGATCCCACGGGATGTCAAAAGATCACGTGGCCGCCCACCTGCAAAATGGTCAGACTTATTCGCCAAGACCCTGAACGAACGATTTGAGGCTCTTTGTATTCCTGAAGCAACCATATACCATTGGGTATATGGTACACTGGCATATGAAAGGGTCAAATGGAAATATTACTGGCACCTGCTCGAGCAAATCGATGAATAACAGGATGTCAAGTGATCAAGTGATTATACCTCCATGAGATATACAATTACAAAAATGAACATTACAAAGTGTTCCAGCAAGTGGCCTTCTTGTTCCATTCCTCCACCAGTGCCCATTTCCCACCACCAATGTTCCCTGATTCCCTCCTCCTCCCCCGACCTGCCTCTGTGGCAGGCACTTTGTCTCCTCTCTTCTCTCTCTCTCTCTCTCTCTCTCTCTCTCTTCCTTCTCTTACACATTGTGGCTAGTAATATGTATATTTACAGATTATCATGTATATCCCTTTGCCTACATTCAATGCTCAGTTCTAAGTTGGTATTATCATTTCCAATAATTGTTAGCAATATAATGTAATTTTAAGTGTTTTCCTATCATTAAAGCTATTTGTTTGCTTGCTTTTGGATCACACTCACTGGTGCTCAGAGGTTTTGGTTCTGTTATTCCTGAATCCAACCCAGGAATTATACCTGGTGGTACTCAGGAGATCATATGAGAGGTTGGGAATCAAACCTGGGTGGACTGCACGCAAAGACAAGCACTCTCTGCACTGTACTTTTGCTCCATTCTGATTCAAGCTATTTTAATAACATGATGTCATCTTCTCCTGGTGCTCAGAGCCTTGTTAGATGGCACGCAGTTGCCACCACAGCACTGAGTGCAAATGGCCTTCTTGTTTCCAATATTTGTTTCTCCACCACCTTCCCTGTGAATGGCTGATGTCTTCCATGTTGCCTCTGCAGAAACTCACTGCCTTATACCTCAATAGCCCATCAGTGCTTATAAACTGCATCTGGATCATGTATTCTGTGAAGTAAAGTTCATGTTGTCTGCCAGGGTCTGTACATGCAAATGTAACCCAGTTAAGAGATGGTGATGGGAATAGGAAAGGAGCAAAAGGTAATGAGAGAGAGAGAGAGAATGAGAGAGAAAGCTGCCTATTCCTTGGGTATTGAGTAGGGGATCTGAGAAACACACCCAAGTATGCTGTTCCATGTCCCAGGGTCTGGCCTGAACTTCCAGGCCTAATGTCCTAGTGTGGGACTGAGCCTATTCTAAAAATGGGTTTCCTTCTGGCTCCATACATGATAGTGTCTGAGGTCAATGCATGTTGCAGCTGTGTGGACAGAAGGGCAGCCACCTTACTTCTTTGTTCAGTGGGTTGCCTTTTTGGAGTTTATAGGCCTCAGATTCTTTCTTGTTTGATTTGATAACAGGCCCAGACATAGGGCAATCAACCAGAGCTTTTGGAGCAGTTACCAATTCCTCAGTATCTTCAGCTTGCTTATCTGAATGTCCTTGTCAGAGGAGCTTCTGAAGATTGTGTTTGAAGGCATGTGAAGATACTTAGTACATAGAAAGTGGGAAAACCTGGTAGCAACCTATATACTTAAAACATATAAGACTCTATGCAACTGTTTCATCTTGGAAAAAAAAGACATATGGGCTGGAGAGAAAGTAGCACATTTGCCTTGCATGTGGTCAATTGTTGCAGTATAGCTGCCCAAAGCCTCTGCATCTGCCCTGGATTGCCTCCTGCAGGTCACTTAGTAGATAGGGGGTAGTTTAAATGTGGCAGCTTATTTGACCATGTATTCTGTACTGGCTGGTATAAATATTCTCTCATGCTACCACAATCATCGTGGGACTAGCTAGATCTTACCAGCATATTTGTCTGGCCACATTGGATCTCTAAGTAATTAGACCAGAGAGAAATGCTGTTTGCCTCCAAGCAAGCAAGTATGGCTCCCTGATAACTCAAAAGCAACTAAAATACAAAACTGCCATGAAGTAAAGATGAGACTCTTGTGAAAGCTGGGAGAAATATTTAACTGGCATTAGTATAGTCTTTGGTACAGAGGCATGCCATCTCAGAAACCCCCTTCTCTACCCTGTAAAGGCATTTCCTAGGCAAATTTTGGCTCAGGGCATTAGCATCTAAAAAGGCCTAGGTGAGATCCTGGGAGAAATTACCTGAGGGCATTTGACCCTGCTGGCTTCCCATAAAAGTGGGAGTTTTCTGAGTTGCAGGGAGATAAAACTAGGCTGCTTCCTCTCTTCTCTCTCTTTTGGGGCTCGCACTTTTTGGGTCACTCTCCCCCTTTCTGCTGGTGCCTTGTCTTTGTCTCCTCTCTATAGGGCCTTAACACTTGGTGGCCGCCATCTTGGCCTACATGTGGCTGGGGCCCTAGCCAGGAATCCTAAGCACAGGGTTTTTTCTATTGCTGATTTGTATGCCTGAACCTGTGATAAGTAAAGCATTTTAAAACCTCGCCAGATTCCTGTGTCTTTGCTGGCCACCGATCACCTGGGGCAGGAGGGGATCCCTGACCCTGCTCCCGAATTTTGTGCAGGGTGCCACAGCATTTCCCTGCAGTCAATCCCATTTCAAATCCCAGCACCACATAGGGTCCCCTAGGCTGCTCCAGGGATCACTCCTGAGCAGAGAGTGAGCACTGCCAGTGATGGCCCGAACAGCTCAAAATGACTTGGGACTACCTTGTTTGTCAACAAAAGCCATGTAGGTGCCCAGATATTTCAGAATTGCCTCCTTATTTGCCATTCTGCTTACATTTCTCATTATTAAGTCTCTCCTTGTGCTTATGTTTCTAAGGCCCACTTGTAAAACTGCAGACTGCCGATTTCCTTATACATAATATAATTCTCATAATTAATATTTAAAACTAATGGCCAAATTTCCACATGAAGGTGGTCTATCTGCCATGGCTTTTCCCTTCTGTACATAAATGACCATTGACTGGTTGGTATTTTGCAGACAGGGTTTGATGAACTGATATTTTGCTTAAAATCATTCCAAGAATAATGCCAGACTTCATAATTGCCTTTCCCATGACCACCAGCAAGAGAAACTTGTGTGGCTCCACTACAGCTTATAGAAATGAGATCCAAGTCCAGAGAGAACCATGAAGTCACTCACAAAACAGCTCCCTTTCTGCAAGGTTTGTGGACGCTACTCAGAAAAGGCCTAGAGCTCAGGCGATAGCTATCTAGAAATTGATAGTAGAATCAATTTCTAAATTTGTCTCCCGGCAGACAAATATGCTGGAGAATGACTTTTGTAGGCTCTTTCATGCTGAAAAGAAACGTGACAGATTTATCATGAAAGCAAAGCAATAATCAGAATTCAATCTCAGCAACAATAAAAATGTTTTAGCTTGTAATTAGGTGGGCTTTAGAACAAATATTGACAAATGTCAGAATAATATGGTGGAATGTTCTCTCAGTGAAAGCAAGATCAAGAGAAAGTGTTACATGTCACATGCTTGTAAACATGTATATATCAGGTCTGAATAGCCAATTATTTTTTTACCCAGGAGAAACTGTCCAGGGATTATGCCCTTTCAATTTCTTTGATACTAAGATGCTCTCCTGTAGTCATTGTCATAGCTGATGAGATTTGACAATGATTGAGAACATTAAAAACGGGCAATCTCTGCGCTTTGTCTTCCTGGCTGTGCTACTGCCTCACACGCCCTGAAGTCTCGGGACTCAGCTATGGCCTGTGCATATATGGCCACTGGCTCTCGTTCATTGAAACTGTCTACAGCTCTCCTTGCCAAAGGTTCCCAGGGCAAACAGAGAACCACATATAGAAACTCAGGGAGGATGATGATAGGAAAAGTTTATGTTAGAGGAAAGTGGCAGAGGATGGAAGAGAGAAAAACACAAAACAAAACATATTAGATGGAATTGGAGTGATAGTACAGCAGGTAGGACATTTGCCTTGCATGTGGTTTGATCTACTGCAACATATGTGACCATTTGAGCCCACTGGGAGTGATCCCTAAGTGCAGAGCCAGGGATAGACCTTGAGGACAACCTGTGGCCTAAAACACAGGAATCAAAATAAACAATGGCACTGGAGCTATAATACAGTGCATTCAGCAGTTGTCTTGCACATAGCTGACTCGGGTTCAATCACTGGCACCCCATATGTCCCCACTGAGCCTGCTAGGAGTGAAACCTGAAAATAGAGCCCAGAGTAAGCTCCAGGGAGTGGACCCAAAACCAACCAACCAAAATCTTATCTTTTTATATATAAAATACTTTATTACAAATTTTACTCAAAGCCTTTCTATTTATCATTAATGAATCAATTAAATTATACCCTTATTTGTTTTATTATTTATTTCTAACTCACCACAGCATATCCACATGTATGCAATAATAATATCCAATCATAACTGGCATTTTGATGGCTTTCCATCAGAGAAAACCCTGAAGTTCATTCTTTGGTTAAGATGGTTTCTTTGTTACAGATGAAATATAGAGCAGTATTCTTTAATAGCTTGCTTGATCTATGGCTTTAGACTCTCAGGTCTATGTGCTTTCATTGCGATTCTTGCCCTTAGCCCCATAGATATTAGAGCCACTTTCCACCATTTGCTGTCATTACAAAGAGTGAACTTTCTCACTGGTGTGCAGCAGAGAACAATGCACATGGTGTGCAAGCTGGGGAGTGTCCCTTTAATTGAAGGAACCTTTCTGCCTTCAACAATACCTGAGTTGTGAAAACACCTCCCACATAACTCTGGGCTGTACAGAGGCAGAACTCCTTAGTATAATTTGTTGTGGGAACAACCTAATGGAGTTTAGTATCTCTTAAGGGTTTTTGACAATCACTTATGGCTCCAAGAGCAACAAACATAAAGAGTTTTAGGTACTACTCTGTATGTTTTTCTTGTTTCTGGTAGGTCATTATTAAATATGGAGTTTCACTCAAATGCCCACTGAGCCAGGCAGGAAATGAAGATGATGGGAACAAACATCAACTGAGTCACAGTGAAAGGGAACAGGGCCTCAGCAACAAAGTCCCTCAGCCAACTGAATTTCTCTCTTTTTCAAGACTAGACGCAGTGCCTGACATTCTGGGTGAACAATCTGCAACTATGTTTTTCAAAAATTTTTTTTTAGATTTGGGGCCACACCTGGTGGTGTTCAGGAGGTGCTCGTGGCTTTGTGCCAAGGAATTACTTCTGGTGGAGCTTGAGGGACCATAAGGGATCTGGGGAAATAACCCAGGTCAGCTTGTACAAGACAAATGTCCTACACACTGTACTATTACTCTGGTCACTACAACTATATTTTATTATATTTTCTTAAAAAAATTTTTATAATCACTTGATCACTTGACATCCCGTTATTCATTGATTTGCTTGAGCGGGCACCAGTAACATTTCCATTTGACCCTATCACATGCCAGTTTAGCCCAATGGCATCTGCTTCAGGAGTACGAAGAGCCTAAAGTCGTTCTTTCAGGTTCTTGATGAAGAAGTCTGATCATCTTGTAGGTGGGCGGCCACGTGATCTTTTGACGTCCCGTGGGATCCAGTCGGTAATGGCTCTAATCCAGTGGTCTCCAAATTGCATTACTTGTCCAGCCCATCTGATTTTCAATGCCTTGGCAAACGAGACGGCTTCCCTGAATCTGGATCGAAGACACAGGTCGGAACTCTGGATTCCTTCTCTCACTTGAGTGAGGCGTGATATTCCAAGCATAGCTCTTTCGATTCCTCTTTGGGAGACCTGAAGAGCTTTCTCATCCTGCTTTCATAAGGCCCAGGTCTCTGAGGCATATGTTAATGCAAGGAGAACGGTGGAGTTGAAGAGATGTACCCAGAGCCAGAGGGTCTTTGTTCTTTTAGCTGTTTCTTCGACCCTTTTGAAGGCATTCCATGTCACTCTCTTCCTCCTGCACAGCTCAGGTTTTAGGTCATTCATCATGTTGACTTCTAGACCTAGGTACACATAACTGCTGCATTTAGAGATGTTTGTTCCATTGAGAGTGAATAGAGCCTCTGGAACTAGTTCATTTTTCATGAACATAGTTTTGTTGAGATTCAGCTGTGGACCTGTCGTTCCACATTCTTGGTTGAAGTGATCCAGCATTTGTGCTGCTTGGCTAATTTTCTGGTTTTATTAGAACTGTGTTATCAGTGAAGCGGAGGTGGTGTAGTTGCCGACTGTCTGTCTTGACTCCCATTCCTTCGCATTCTAATTGTCGCATGATGTTCTCGAGGGTGGCGCTGAAGAATTTTGGTGAAAAGGTATAAGCCTGCCGAACCCCTCTTTTGATATCAATGATCACTTCCTTGTAGAATGGTGAGATCCTGGTGATGAATCCATAATACAGCTCACAAAGAATCTTGATGTGTTGGGTTTGAACACCTGTTTGGCTAGGGCTTCAATGGCCACTTCAGTCTCAACAGAATCAAAAGCTTTCTTTAAATCAATGAACGTGAGACAGAGTGGCATCTTGAACTCCCTACAAACCTCAATGAGCTTGGTTACCATGTGGATATGGTTGATTGTGCTGAATCCTTTTTTGGAAGCCAGCTTGCTCACTGAAGAACTTCACATCGGGACCCATGACTAGAATGGAATGAACAGAGTGAGAGACTATCTGAGTTCATCGTGTCGACCAAGATCATTCATGGGAACTCACAGCTCCAGAAGGCTGAATCTAAACGATGGACATGGGAATCTCCTGGTGACAGTTCCACAATGAATTTCACCAAATCATATTCAATTGATAGGTTTTTTTGCCTGATTAGATGGGTACTGAATAAATATTCTTTCGCATTCTGTGGACTGTCTTTGTATCTTGGTCACTCTTTCTTTAGAGGTGAAGAAGCTTTTTAGTTTCATGGAGCTTCAGCTTGTTGCTTATTTCATGATGTCACTGACCATATACTTCCCATTCGTGCCATAAAAGTGATCAGGCAGCTTGCAGACTGCCTGAAGCTGAGGTGCCGTGTCTAGGTATGCTGAACCAGAGACTCTCAGACATGGGGCAGAGCTGCTCCTTGCTCTCCCTGTGCCCAGCCACTCATGAGGCGCCCGGGAGGCATGGCAGGTTCTAGTCCTGGCCTGCCACCCCAGCAGAGCCTCACAACAAGCCAGACGACCCCCCAACTCCAGGGGGCAGCCATCTTCCACATCCGGACTTCCCTCTTGTCACAACTCCACCCAGCAGACCAGACTATCACAGCCCGGATCATCCACAGCCACCCTGCAGCAGTTTTTTGTCAATCTGGCCCAGATATGCTGAATCAGAGACTCAGACATGGGGCAGAGCTGCTCCTTGCTCTCCTGTGCCCAGTCGCTCATGAGGCGCCGGGAGGCATGGCGGGTTCTAGCCTTGGCCTGCCACCCCAGAAGAGCCTCACAACAAGCCAGATGACCCCCAACTCCATGGGAGCCACCATCTTCCACATCCGGACTTCCCTCTCATCACAACTCCACCCAGCAGACCAGACTATCACAGCCCTATTGCAGCTGTGCAGTTCATCAATAAATGCTTTATTCAGAGGTGACTATAAGAGTATGCCATCCTCACAGCAAGCCTGGCAAGCTGCTCGTGTCGTATTTGATATGCCAAATACCAGTAACATTTATATTAGGTCATTCCCATGACCTAATATAATGGTTTGAGGCTCTTTATGTTCCTGGACCAAGCAGATGCCTTTGGGTTCTTCTAGCATGAGACAGGACATATGGAGATATTACTGGTGCCTGCTCTAGCAAATAGATGATGAATGGGAAGATAGTGATAGTGATAGTAGTATCATATGTTTTTCTTTGCTTTCAATTGCTTTGTTAGTGGTGTTTTGTCTTTAAAGATGCCTTTAGCTTCAATGTCGTACAGGATTTTCCCTATATTTTCTTCATTATACTTATGGATTCAGGTATGATATTGAGATATTTAATCCATTTTGATATGATTTTTGTGCATGGTGTTAGACAGAGGTCCAAATTCATTTTTTACATGTAGCTGCCCAGTTTTCCCAGCACCACTTATTGAAAAGACTTTTCTTGCTCCATTTTTGTATATTTTGCTCCTTTATCAAAGATTAAATGATCATGTGTTTGAGTATGGGTGTCTGGATACTCAGCTCTATTCCATAGGACAACAGGTCTGTTTGTATTCCAATACCATGCTGTTTTATTTACTACTGCTTTGTAGTACAGTTTGAATTTGAGCAAGGTGATGCATCCCATCTTCGTTTCCCCAAGGATTGCTTTAGCTATTAGTGGGCGTTTATTATTCCATACAAAGTTCATGAGTGTTTGGTCAATTTCTTTGAAGATAGTCATGGGTATCCTTATAGAGGCTGCATTGAATCTGAATAAGGCTCTAGGGAGTATTACCATTTTGACAATGTTGATTACTCCAATCCATGAGCAGGGAATGTTTTTCATTTTTTCGTGACCTCTTTTATTTCTTTAAGTGTTTTGTAGTTTTCTTTGCACAGGTCCTTTACACTCTCAGTTCAACTGATTCCTAGGTATTTAATTTTCTCTGGAGCAATTGTGAATGGGATAGTACAACTATATTTTTAGATGTATCAATTTATAGAGGGTTGTGTTCCTGGAGTAGAATGGGAAGGAATAGGAGTGAAGATAGATGGTCGGCAACTATACCACCTCTGCTTCACTGATGACATCATTCTAATAACACCAAACATTAGCCAAGCGGCACAAATGCTGGCTGACTTCGACCCAGAATGTGTAAAGATAGGTCTACAGCTGAGTTTCAACAAAACTATGTTCATGAAAAATGAACTAGTTCCAGAGGTCCCATTCACTCTCAACGGAACAAACATCTCTGAATGCAGCAGTTATGTGTACCTAGGTTGAGAAGTCAACATGATGAACGACCTAAAACCTGACCTATGCAGGAGGAAGAGGGCAGCATGGAATGCCTTCAAACGCATAGAAGAAATAGCTAAAAGGACAAAGAACCTCTGGCTCCAGGCACATCTCTTCAACTACACAGTTCTCCCTGCATACCATATGCCTCAGAGACCTGGGCCGTAACAGCAAGATGAGAACACTATTCGGGTCTCCCAAAGAGGAATCTAAGAGCTATGCTTGGAATATCACACCTCACTCAAGTCAAAGATCCAGAGTCGGGGTTGCTGTCTCTTTTTACCAAGGCATTGAAAACCAGATGGGCTGGACATGTAATGGGATTTGGAGATAACTTGCTAGATCGACTGGATTCCACAGGATGTCAAAAGATCATGTGGCCACCCACCTACAAGATTGTCAGACTTCTTCGTCAAGACCCTCAACGAACGACTTGAGGCTCTTTGTATGCCTGAAACAACTAGATGCCATTGGGCTACATTGGCACGTGATAGGGTCAAATGGAAATGTTACTGAATAATGGGATGTCAAGTAATCAAGTGAATAGATCGACTTATAGCCCTTTTAATGTTGGTACCAAAGACCTATTGTAGCAGATAATGGGTTTGCCTTGCATCCGGCTGACCTTGGTTTGATCCCCAGAAACCCACATGGTCTCTGAGCCCACCAGGAGTGATTTCCTCAGTGCAGAGCCAGGAGTAACATTGAAACCAGTTGAGTGAGACCCAAAAACCTGCCATGTGTGGCCCTGCAAAACAAATACAAAATAAGTAGGCAGAAGACAAATTTCTGAATTCTGATTTCTGAAATTTTGATAAAAATTCTGATAGGGTTGGAGAGGCAGTACAGTGGTTAGAGAACTTGCTCCATATGTCGCAGACCCCAGTGTAATCCGAGATGCAGTTCAGTTGGTAGAGCAATTGATATGTATGTGGCACACCCCACTTCAGTCACTGCACTCCATATAGTCCCCTGCGCACTGCTAGGAGTTATCTTGAGCACATTGCCAGGAGTATGCTGTGAGCATTGCTAGAGGGGCCCCAAAACTCAATCATTGCCCACAAATTCTAATAACTCAGTCTTTTTCATGTGTATCAGACTTCTTACCATTAAGCCCCAATAATTTCTTTTCAATATGTCCCATTATTTTCTTTTCAATATATTAATGGAATCAGCAGGCAATTCTAAGCCTTCTCAGTTAGAGTAGAGCATAAGAAGATAGACCCACCGTGATCAGATGTTCTAGTCCTGTCATTTGCTGCCCTTTGAAGGATATTGTGTTTGCACCTGTTTTCCTAGCTTTGGTATAAACTACCTAATTCTGACCTGGGATATTAAATGCCCTTCACAGTAACCCTCTGCCCCAGCTTTATCCTGGTTAGGAGCTTGCTTGGATCAGTCTTGGTCATTTCCTGGTTATCTCCTTTCTTGGCACCACTTTTCTAATCTTACAAAACCTCTCAAATAGGTCCCCCTAGCATAAGAAGTCTTCTTAGACCAGTTCAATCCCAACTGATGTCTCTGACACTTCATAAACTTATTTCTACATTCTCCAAACTCTTCCTTTTTTTGTTTGGCATTCCTGGGTTCATCCTGGATTTCATGTAATGCACTGGAAATGATGAGCTCCATTTGCCAAATTCTAACCTTTGAAAGAGTAGAATTATTTGCAAAGAACAGTCTCAGTAACTGAAGAGGTGTGAAATTTCCTTATCCCTAAACATGAAACCATATAAAGTCCTGCAGTGATGCAGAGCTTCCAATCAGCATAATTAGCAGACTTTGGACAGAAAAATGTTTCGTTGTTGTGGGCCACTCCAGGCAGCCTAGGTGGCCGTGTGGGATCAAACACAGGGCCCCGAATTACCAGAAACAGAATTGCCTGTTTTCCTCTGCTTCCAAAACCAAAGGTAACAATTTCAGTGTCATACAAGGAACCAGTTCTACCCTGCTAACAGCTACCATATCAGTAAAGAATGATTAAAGTGTATTGTCACATCTGCAGCTTCATAGATGCCCCAAATATGATCTTACTTCTGAGCGGCTCATAATATTTTGCTCTAATATTGGACAGAGCTGCTTGCTGTTTCCAAGCCTGATCATAAAATGCTTTGGGCATTTTCAGGTACTTGGAAAGCCTGGGAGTGTATTTCATCAAAGTCTGGCATTAGCGGTAAACCTTTTCCTCTAAAGGGATAAGCAGTGCCCTCCTATGGCAATTCATTTCAATATCTGTCTAGTCTCAGTTTCTCTGGAGATTTATTGACACTGAGTTCCCAGGATGTCACATGGAAGTGGTGATGTGAAAACAGGCTGAGACGGAAATGCTTGTTCTCAAGGACAATTGGTCAAAGATGTGAATCCTAATCATGCACGATTTTATAGTTGTATATCTCACGGTGATATAATTAACAAAAAAGACATGCTATGGCGAATACACAGTGATGAATGTTCCAGTTGATCAGAACTTCAGAACTTTCTAAAGCTCTTAAAAAGTAGGCCCACAAATTGTCAAAAGCATGCCATCCCAGAGGAAATCCTTGTAAAGCATTGAAACCTTTGTTGTATGGCCAGGAAACAGTCTGAGGAACAAGGTGAATGTTGTCCAGCCTGATGGAAGCCCAAGAAGATGCACAAAAAGAAGGGCAGGACACCATTTTGGTGATGTGATGGGACACAGTCTGACAGATCCACAGGCCTCTCCTGTCCAGTCTCCAGTGCTGAGGCCAGTCTTTAACTCTGTCTTCCCATTCGCAAGGCATGTTTGGGGGGCTTCACGCTGCCTTTCTACTACTCCTAGCAACTATTATTTTCTGGGCAGAAACAGTGAGTGGAGGAGGCGGTAGGTTGGTTTTGAATTGCATGGTGATTGGTTTCTTTAAACATTTGTGAGTCTAAGCCTTTGCAAGTTGAAAGCGTTTTTAAAGAGTCAGGGAGAAAGTCACAGTGCTGTGTGTGCAGGAGGTTTGGGTTCAATCCCACCAGGAATCATGAAGCACAAGAAGCTACTGTGCACTGCAGGGTGTCGCCCCAAAGAGAAATAAAGAACTTTAAAGATGAAAATACTCCAAGGCAATACATCAATGAAACATGCAAAAGGGAAGAGCCTAGTGTTTTTAATTGCGAGTGAAGTGCCATAGCCCTTCTTTCGGGGTCCTGCTGAGGTGAGGACTGAGGTCAATTCCTTCACCAGTGCATGTGAAGTGCCTACCTCCCCTCTGGCACTGCAGAGACTCTTTGCTGTGGCCTACTTCCCACTCTCTGTGAGGCCCTGAAGAGTGATGATCTCAGTGTGGCTGCCCCCAGGGACGAGCTTCCTTCAGATTCAGAAACAGCAAGAAACAACGGAAAACTGGAAACTAAATGACAGAAATGAGAGGGAGTCCAGACTTGTTAAATGTCAAGGTAGAACAACACACTTTTCCTTACAGACTGAAAATAGTGTTCAGGAAGCCCTGCCCTAGAACAAAGCCCATGTAAGTCCAAGGTGGTTATCCATGCCACAGCACAGTCAGGCTAGACTGGCTCGACATCGAAATGTGTTCTGCCAGCCTCCAAAGACTTGCCTCAGAAGCAAAGAGAGAATAAGATCATAGGTCAGGAGCGAATGCCAGCTACCGAGCACTGACACACCAGAGGCACAGGACTTCCACAGCCCTATTCTTCCCATCCCTTTCATACACACATCCGTCACCCCAAACTCACACTCATACTCACACACTCTCACAAAAACACTCATACACACACTTATACACACACTCACACACTCATACACCCACTTATACAAACACTCACACTCACACACTTATACACACACACTTGCACATACTCACACATACATATTTATAAACTCTCACACACACTCATACACACATTCATATGCAGTCATACACATTCATACACACTTGCACATACACATACATTCATATACATACTTGCACACACACATACCCAATCACACACACTTACACATACCGCCAATCACATGAATTCATACACTTGCACACACTCATATGCACACATTTGCACACTCACAAAAGCACACTCATAAATACTCACACACACTTGCACTCATACACACATTCACATACTTGCACTCATAAACACACAGTGACACACACTTGCTCCAGTGCTCGAGTGTTGGATGACAGGTTTGGCTAGTTTGGGAACTTTGCTGTTTTGCCCACACACAGCTTAATCTACTTAAGCCAAGTTTCATTCTAATGAGACCTCTCTTCTATGTAAACACTGCTAGAAGGTGTGGCAGTTACAGAAGTCACCTTGACTGAATAACTTCTGACTTATACATCTACTAAGACTTCTATGTTTTCTAGATTGGGCACAGCTCCTCTTTATACCCACTGCTTCCAGTGGGAAGTGGGACAGTTAGAATTTACCAGGAGACTACCACCCTGGCTACATTGAGACTATAGGAAGATTATAGGAAGAATCATACTACTTTGCTCTCAAGCAGGCGAGTGTGACCCTTTCAGTATACCGAGAACAAGATACTCAGAATCACCGGTGCAGATAATAAATAAGGACCTTGTGGGTACCATCTAGATTACATGAAGCTCGTGAAATGAATATGTATTACTTTATACCAGCTCTCTCTCTCTCTCCAGTGTTTTACATAAGAGATAATTTCAGAAGAAGAGATGAGTCCTTGGCACAACCTTTGTTTATACCTGTAATAGGGTGTGCACCGCCCTTCTACAATCTGTTTAGGGTTCTTTGTTGACAGGAACTTCCCTGTCACAGATAAGATTACTTTGGTGTATATAAGACTAACTTGAGGCCCCTTCTCCTTTTGCTCCTTCTTTTGGATAGGACTCCTCTTGGGTGAGATCCTCTCTCTTTGGTGGGAGACTTAGGCTCTTTTGTATGGTCTAAGTTAGTACCAGAGCTAGAGTTCTTTCATTGTATTGGATTGCTGTGGAAGAGCTTTTGTACTATTAAAAGCCTTTTTTGGAGCTGTGCCAGATTTGTGAATTTTCATCTGTTCCCCTGGCATCCTTGGAGGTAGAAGAGAACTTCTGTCCTGACACTGTTGGGGGACCCCAGAGGCATCCCGACACTCGAGCACACACTTTGTTATTCCTAGAACAGTCCAGGTCTTTCTTTTTGCCTAGCATAATCTTCCATAATTCAGGTGACTCCCCCTCCTTCCTGTCTCCTTTTCCCACAGCTTTGCTCTCACCCTTTGCTGTAGTGTTCCCTTACCATCGAGGCTTTCTGCCTTGGGTGGCCCCTGCCAGTCTGTGTTGGGTGGTTGCCATCAGTCTGTGTTCAGTGGCTGTCATCATTCGGTGCTGGGTAACCTCCTTCTTGATTGTGTCTCTCCTGACTGGTGTGTAGAAGCCTTAGTAGAGCAGAGACTCGGGTTATGTGCCCAGTTATCAAGTAGTGCAGGGACAGTCTAAGTGCTCTCTTATAGATTCTCCAACAAGCGAATAGAGGGAAGGGCTGAGATGCAGCAGTCCATGTGTGGGCTATGTTCTTTCCATTCCCTTCAGAGAAATTTTCTTGAATAACAATATTTTTCTTAGAAAAGATATATAAAGAATAACTTTATGCAAGTGATAGTCTTGCTAGCATTCAGAATTTGAAGACATGGGCTATTTTGATGCCAAGATCTCTCAACGGGGATTAACCTAAACTCCTCAATAATATAGAGCCAGAAGGGTTCTCTAAAGTGACACTTATTTGCATCATTAAGAACTGATTATGCAGCCCTTCGAGCACCTCTGTTCTAATCAGGAAAATAATGAGCACTGCTATTTTGCTAGGATATGAAAAGTAAGTGTGTGCATGTGTGTGTGCATGCGTGTTCTAATTAAAATGATCTGCACCTTTTGTCTGTATGTCCTATGGTTTTCACTTGATTGTACTTCATACTTTTCCTTTGAATTAGGAACATGAATTGTTTCCCAACTTTCTATTCTGTGGTATAGAATTGGACGTACGGCTCTTTCTTCCGTTTTTTTTTTTCTTTTTGGGTCACACCCAGCGATACTCAGGGGTTACTCCTAGCTCTGCACTCAGGAATTACTCCTGGCAGTGCTCAGGGGACCATATGGAATGCCAGCATTGAGCGTGGGTCAGCCGTGTGTAAGGCATCCTCTCTGATGTACTATTGCTCCAGCCCCTATATTTTTAAGTGAAGTTATTTTTTTTTCTTAGGAGATCCCTAGTTCTGAAAGTTGCTTCTGAATCTTCTGATATGAAAGGATTTTTTAGAATGGGGCTGAGTATCATTGTAGTGAATAAGCCTAGAGTTGTGACCGCTCAAGGTGAGGGCAGACAGGGAACAGGAGAGTGAAGGTGATGCTGTTGAGAACGGGCTGTGTGCTCTCTAGGTCTCTCCACTTGCTAAAAGACATCCTGGAATCACCATCACCTGCATTCTTGTTGGCCTCTGTCCAGGCAGATTTAGTGGGAAAAGTATTAACGCCTGAAGGTGGCCCCTCAGCAGGATCCCTGTAGACAGATGCTCAAGTGTAACCTGGATAATGCTGGAGGGACAGGCCAATTGTAGCACCACAGAGTGTGCTCTAAGTCACCAAACACTGTATCATCTAACAAACTGAAGCTCTAGAATGTGCACAGCACAAGGATCATGGAAACCTGTAGATCCTACAGATGGATGCAGAATGACTGAGGAGGGTTGTCCTCACCGAACGTAATCCACACATCAGAACAAGTGTGAATTTGTTTCATTCTAAGCCATGGCAGCACATTTTAGTTTTGCAGATCAGCTCCAGAACTGCTGCAGAGGGCCTTGTGCAAGGCGAGTTTTGTGCTCCTGAACTCCTGCTCTGGGCTCTGTTGAATCGGAACTTCAAACAGCACCTAAGTGTTAAACTGCTGCTTCATTTGCCAAGCCCAGCTAAGCAAACAGACCAAGTGCGCGAACCTCCCTGTGTGGTCACAAGTGTTGTTCATCTCACCCCTCCCCACCGTCAATGAAAATTTCTTCAAAATCCTGACTAAGAAAACAAGCAATAGGCCTTGCTTCTTATTTGTAAGGAGCAAAACACTGAAGCACTGAATAATTCTGAGAAACAGAACAAACTGCCTTTCAGGTGAGCCAGCCAGGGGTGAAACTGGATGCAGCAATTCCCCCAGAGACAAGAGCTTATGTTCACGATGAATTTTCAGCTCCATACTGGGGGTGGCCTGCAGCTAAGGGACTTACAAATCTTGAAGTCTGAGGATCCGGAGAAACTCTGGTAGTTTTGCAAATTAGGATGTTTATTAAACACGTAAGTTTAACAAATGTCTGGTGCTTACCTGTTGCACATTTTTTTTCTTTTTGTTTTTCCATTTTTAAATTATTATTTTATTACACCACCTTTAGACATACAGTTACAAGATGCCCATGCTTGAGTTTTGGTTCTACGGTGTTTCAACACCCATCCCTCCACCCGTGCACATCTCCAGTCACCAATGTCCCCACCTCCCTCCCCCTTCCCCCAGCCCACCTCCATGGCGGATTCTGTATCTCCTTTCTCTTTCTCTCTATCTCTCCCTCCTGCCTACCTTTCCTACACATCATGGAATGTAGTATATTCTAGGACATGATTGGTTCCACTTGTTTGATGGACCGCATCCGACAGTGAAAACGGCGGCTATTGTCATGGGCGAGTCTCATCCGGCTGCTTCTGGGGGGCCCCCCAGAGGTGATGGGCCAGCACCCAAAACCCATCTGTCCTCCTGGGAGCCTCATGGTCAGGGGAGAGCTGAATGCCAGCTCTCCCCTGTGGTGGGCTAGGGGATTGCTGAATGGCAGCCCTCCCAGTTGTGTCTGAGGCTCTGCAGGCTATGGCTGGTTGCCCTGAGGCAGTTCCAGGGTGGGGCCACCAGGCTCCGGAACAAGACAGAGAGGGGAAGGGGTGGCCCAAGCTCCATCTGACTGAATGTCCAGTGACTTCCACTTCTGGGAGCCGCCTACCTGGGCTCGAACTTGGCTACTCTGTTAATCTCAAGACACAATCTTGAGATTGGTGTCTCTCCTGGGTGGGTTCTGATGTTCTGCATCGTCCAGACAGCGAAAATGGCAGCTATTGTGGTGGGCGAGTCTCATCTGGCTGCTTCCGGGGGGCCCCCAGAGGTGATGAGCCCACTCCCAAAAATCCATCTGTCCTCCTGGGAGCCTCATGGTCAGCTGGGCTAGGGGAGAGCTGAATGCCAGCCCTCCCCATTGTGTCTGAGACTCTGCATGTTATGGCTGGTCACCCGGGGCAGTTCCTCTGTTGCCCGTTTTATGTGTTAGTTTCTAAGCAAGCAATATGAAATAAATTTGTCAAATGCCTCTGGGAGTGGGAGGGAACCTGGGATTTGTGTGAAAGGAAGGGGACTCAGGTGGTTGGATTGATATTAGAACATTACATGTTGAAATAAATCTGATATGAACAACTTTATAAATCATAGTTTTTTAATAAAAACAGATTAAAGTAAAAACAAATAAAAAGAGTTCTTGGAAAATAGCTAATTACTTGAGAGGTAAAAAAGGAAATTCCAAGTGTATAGTGAAAATTAAAATTATTTATTTATTTATTTATTTATTGCTTTTTTTGGGCCACACCCGGCAATGCTCAGGGGTTACTCCTGGCTCTGCGCTCAGGAATTACTCCTGGTGGTGCTCAGGGGACCATATGGGATGCCCGGGGATCAAACCCGGACTGGCATGGGCGGCTGCGTGCAAGGCAAATGCCTGACCCGCTGGACTATTGCTCAAGCTCCTAAAATATGAAAAATTTAAAGTAGAAAAATCTGATAGGAAAATGAAGATAAATACTTGCAATGCTTTGCATTTAGAAAAAAAATATATATATATATACATCATACACCTCATATATATAATTAATTAATTTGTTTTTTGAGTCACACCCAGCGATGCTCAGGGTTTTTTTCCTGGCTCTACACTCAGAAATTACTCCTGGCGATGATCCAGGGAACATATCGGATGCCAGGAATCAAACCAGGCTTGGCCACATACAAGGCAAATGCCCTGCCCGCTGCGCTATCACTCAAATACTGCACTCAGTAGTCACTAGTGGCAGGGTTGGGTGACCATATGGGAGACCAGGGATCTAACTCATGTTGCTGTGTGCAAGACAAGATTTTCTGCACTGTCACTTCAGCCCTACTCTAAAGTTTTAAAGGATGTAAAATTAAAAGCATAATGTGTTTAGGCTTAGACTTCACGCAATTTGGTTTTTTTTTCTTTTATGCATCACACCTGGCAATGCTCAGGGGCTACTCTGGCTCTGCACTCAGAATTAATCCTGGCAGTACTCAGGGGAATCACTTATCTAATTTGGTTTTTCAGAGAAGTCCACTCAGGATTGGTTTAGGGTAATTTCCTGAGTCAGAGAAATGGTCAGCAATGGCCAGACATCTTCAGTCTGGCCTCAGTGCATGGGGAACTGTTTCTGATTACTGCCATCAAGTTCATCTGTTAAAAATAAGGAAAATGAACACCCCTATTCAGGTATCACTTGATCACTTGATCACTTGACATCCCGTTATTCATCGATTTGCTCAAGCGGGTGCCAGTAACATTTCCATTTAACCCTATCACGTGCCAGTGTAGCCCAATGGCATCTGGTTGCTTCAGGTATACGAAGAGCCTCAAACCATTCGTTCAGGGTCTTGACGAAGAAGTCTGACCATCTTGTAGGTGGGCGGCCAAGTGATCTTTTGACATCCCGTGGGATCCAGTCAGAAAAAGGCTCTAGTCCAGCGGTCGTCTCCAAATTGCATTACATGTCCAGCCCATCTGATTTGTGATGCCTTGGCAAACAAGACAGCATCCCTGACCCTGGAACAAGGACATAGGTCGGAGCTCCAGATTCCTTCTTTCACATGAGTGAGGCGTGATATTCCAAGCATAGCTCTTTTGATTCCTCTTTGGGAGACCAGAATAGCATTCTCATCCTGCTTTCGTAGGGCCCAGGTCTCTGAGGTGTATGTTAAGGCAGGGAGAATGGTGGAGTCGAAGAGATGTGCCCCGGACCTGTAGGTTCTTTGTCTTTTTTAGCTATTTCTTTGATGCTTCGAGCAAGCTGGCTTCTGAAAAGGATTCAGCACAATCGACCAAATCCACATGGTAACCAAGCTCACTGAAGTTTGTAGGGAGTTCAAGATGCCACTCTGTCTCACATTCATTGATTTAAAGAAAGCCTTTGATTCTGTTGCGACCGAAGCAGTCATCGAAGTCCTAGCCAAACAGGGTGTTCAAACCCAATACATCAAGATCCTTCGTGAGCTGTATTACGGATTCACCACCAGGATCTCACCATTCTACAAAGAAGTAATCATTGATGTCAAAAGAGGGGTTCAGCAGGGTGATACCATTTCACCAAAACTCTTCAGTGCCACCCTCGAGAACATCATAAAACAATTAGAATGTGAAGGAATGGAAGTCAGCAACTACACCACCTCCGCTTCGCTGATGACATCGTTCTAATAACACCTAACATTAGCCAAGTGGCACAAATGCTGGCTGACTTCGACCGAGAATGTGGAAAGATAGGCCTACAGCTGAATCTCAACAAAAATATGTTCATGAGAAATGAACTAGTTCCAGAGGCGCCATTCACTCTCAATGGAACAAACATCTCTGAATGCAGCAGTTATGTGTACCTAGGTCGAGGAGTCAACATGATGAACGACCTAAAACCTGAGCTGTGCAGGAGGAAGAGTGTGGCATGGAATGCCTTCAAAAGCATCTAAGAAATTCAGGTATGATGCAGGAAAAATTTCTGCCATAGGAGATTTCATGTAATTCCTTGGTTCCTGTTCAGACTGCCCAGCAGGCACCCGCGCCCTTGATCAAATGATGCCAGATGCATGTTGGTCTGTAGCAACTGCCACCACCTCCGCCAGGGCTATGATGAAATAGAAGTGAAAGAAGTTCACACACTTCCCAGAGTAGATCACAGTTTCTTTTATCGAATTTTAGAAATCAAAGCTTGCATGAACTCCTGATTTCAGATGCAAGAAGAGAGAGAATTTTGGTTTCTATTCAATGCCAGCTATTTCTGAAAGGATTTAACTGTTTGCTTCAGAATATAAGCAGAAAAACCCTGACTCGTGGTCTCAGCATCATCTGTGTGCTTTTCAGAAAAGCCAGTGTATTAGCTGAGTCTTCTCACACAGAATCAGAATTTTTGGCTGAGTCAGGGAATGCCTTCTCTGAGATCTTGTATCCTCACATAAAATTGTTTAAGAGCTAGGCTTGGGCCTTCCCAGAGTGGCATCCTGTCCTTGGGATAAATACAAATTTTCACTCTGCTCAAAACTTCCTAAATCACAACTCTGGAGAACGGTGGCCCCTAAAATCTTGCTTTTAAAATTTTTTAACGTTTGTCTATTTATGTATGGCAGAATCAAGTCCAGGGCTCACACAAGCGGCGCGTGGTCTACCTCTGAGCCATATTGTCAGTCCATACTTAGGTAGTCTTTGCTACCATGCACTTGCATTTGAGAATTTTCGTTTTAGTCCCAACCAGTTTAAGAGCCTACATGACTTAAATTATGGCAGTCCACTCACAGATAAAATAGATCTCATTTTCTGAACAAAGGATTAGCAGCTTGAATGGAAGAAACAGGTGTGTGCTCACAGAACCTCACTGCCACTCAGAAGAGGCTGGAATTGTTGGGCGCAGAGGCTGGCATGCGTGAATGCTGCTTCAATATGTTTTCCATAGTAATAGCTTAGGAAGCCCCTCCCCAGATTTCCTAGTAGCCCAAGTATTTGCTGCTGATTGAAAGGTCATGTCAAACAGATGTGAGGGCAGCTGGCTTTTGCAGCTATGCTTCAATAGACAGCATGGTGCTTGCCATTATCAAGACAGATTTTATTTCAATGGCGTGAAAACGAGACTCTCAGGCAATCTTGTCAGTGTAATTGAATGTATACGCAGCTTCTCCATCTTCTACTCTATAAGTCTTCTCTGGAGCTAACTTCACTTCTCTGTTAACGTAACAAACTTGGTATGCATCAATTAGTCTGTCTTGTTTGCACTAGCTCGACCTGTGTGGAAGAAATGATAACTGCAATTCCGACTATCTTTTGCTGACATCTATTCTGAACAAATGCACTCTCATATTCCTGTGCTGCTGTTTGTACTAAAAACACCAAGAACAATAAATGTGCACTGCAGAGAGGGCTGCCATGTCACAGACTTGGAGAACGGAGGGTCCGGTTGCCAGCCTCCCCTCACATCTGTATGACGTCTGTCTGGGGCACCTACACAAGTCAGGTAGAGCCTTTTACATATGCTACCAAAATGAATGTACTACATAAATTACAAAGTGTATACATAGATTTATTTTTATATTTATGTTACAAAGAAATTGCATTCTGTAGGCTTGAGTATTCATGATTTAGTTTATTGTGGAAGAGAAAATTGTTCGTCTCTTTCCTTTCAGTTACTGAATAGGGCAATGATCCACTTTTTTTTAGTTATATATATATATATATTATTAAGTACTTTATTATACCACCGTGAGATATACAATTACAACATTGTTCATGTTTAGAGGTTTCGGTCACACAGTGTTCCAGCACCTGCCCTCCACCAGTGTCCATTTCCCACCACCAATGTCCCCAATTTCCTTCCCCCTCCCATAGCATGCCTCCATGGCAGGTTCTTTATCTCTTTTCTCTCTCCCTCTCTCTCTTTTCCTTCTCTTACACATTGTGGGCTGCATTACCTACACTTAGAGGCCATCATGTGCATTTAATGATCCACTTTTAATGACAGGAATTTAGATTTAATTTTTTAAAAAACAATCCCCAAATTTCCAATAATTTAATTTGGAGCCAGAGATATAGGACAGCAGGTAGGGTGCTTGCCGACACATGGCTCATGTGGATTTGATCCCTGGCACCACATGTGGTCAGAGTGATCCCCCAAACAGAGCATAAAATCAAGCAAAACCCTCACAAAAATGTTTATTCATCTTAACTGTAGGAAAGTCTTTATAACAGTATAATGGAACAAACTCATTAAAAGACAGCAGTGGTTATATTATACCATCAGAACTTTTAACCTTCCATAAGTGTTCAGTCATACAATGCTTCGGGGAAGCTGTGACAAACACAATCAATGCTGTATGATCCTAGCTAATATTGCATCTTGAAGGAATGGTGCTTCATCATCACATGGCTTTTGACAATCATCTTGCTGTCTTGTTTGTTTTACATCACATGTAGAGTTACGATACTTTAAACAAATTGACTCAAGATTCCTGTGTTGCTGTGTATAGCACAAAAACACCAAGAACAATAACTGTGCACTGCAGAGTGGACTGAGTTTTTGGATGAACTTTCCACTTTTCAAAGAACATGAGCTGACGTTCTAGATAAGGTGAGCTTCAAATTAGCTGAGAATCTGGTCGACCCAGTCAATTTTTTTTGTTTTCCAGTCCCCAAATCATTCATCAGTACTGAATGTATTTAGAGGCCTATGTCTGTAAACATTTCTCCTTTACAGAGAGCTGAAGCAAGTTTTGTTAGCAGAAGACACTGTGGCCATGTGGCTGGAGACTTGTGGGGGTGTCAGCCCGCTGCCACCAAGAACAATTCCTTGGTAAGCCATAGCCCTGGCTGCCTTGAGGTCACTGTGCAGCTGCCATTTCTGTGGATGCTGTTCCCAGCCTGTGCCCAAGTAGTACTGTCTTGCACATGTATAGGTTACCTGCCTCCCAGAGCTGCTTCCTTGGTCCACACAGCTAAACCAAGGCATCAGAAAACTTGTTAGTACGTCAGAGGTTGCAAACATATTCTCCAGCCAGCCACCTAACCTCTAAAGCAAGGAGAAAATCTGCTGAGGTTGTTCTTCCTTTGGCTTTTTTTCTGTCCCAGTGTGGGTTCTCTGTATTTTCATAGCTTATTCATTCTTTACATTAAGCTTGTTAATTTCTTGTGATTTCTGCTTTCTGAACTAGACCCACTTAGATGTCCGTACTCTACCTTAAACTCTCATTTGTAACAGCTTTAAAACCCTAGATTTTGTCATATTATTAGAGGTCACCTGAAAATCTCCCATGTAGTTTGTCATAAGGATTACAGGACCAGAGAGATGATAGTGCAGTGGGTATGGCGCTTACCTTGCTGCTGCTGACCAGAGTTTGCTCCCGGCATCCCACAATGTTCCCCAAGTCTACCAGGAGTGACCCCTGAGCACAGATTCAGGAATAAGCCCTGAGTACCACCAGGCTTATGAAACAAAAAAAAGGAAAGAGGAAAATTATAGACTCACACCACTGATTTCTCTCTTCGGGAGAGAATTAATGGGTTCAGTTTGCTGTATCTCAAATTACTTATTAAATGAACTCCTGATTTAAAGTATTTATAAGTATGTCAAAATATTATGCAGTAGCATGTAACTTAATGAAATAAGATAAATTGTAAATTTTGGTTGATGAAGCCAGAATTAATTTTACTTCATTCAAAGTTCATATCTAAGTAGCTCCATGGGTTTGAAACTCCATTTCATTCAAATAAGGAGGTTTTCAAGGGTCAGAATTATAAGCTCACACAGTTAGAGGAAGCTTCCAGATGTTCTTGAGATTTGTCCTCCAACAAATGCTAATATTGGTATGACAAATCACTGGAGTTCTTTTACTTTTTACTTGCCAAGGGAGCATTTTGGCATTTCAGAAGATACTTAGGTGGAGGTGGGGGGGGGGGTGTATGAGTGGCAGGAAACAAGACACCTCTGGAGATTATAGTCTTCTAAAGCACATTTAAACAATGGAATTTTTTGAGTAAGTACTTATAATAGTACCAGCTGTGAGCACTTTACAAGCAAATTGAGGGAAGGGCAGAGAAAAAAGAAGTAAAAATAAACAACTAAGTCTATTTGAACTAGAGAGCAATGTGAAGATTCAGAACGAGGATAAAAAACTACTTTGGAATTCAATTATTTGAAACAGCAATATATTAGAGACCATGCCAGTCAATTCATAGAAGTTTCCCTGGGAACTCCACTTGCCTGAAGAGAAACCAAACAATTATACTCCTTTGTGAATTCAAAATTATTTTTCTCCCATGGGTCAGTGATCAGTGGTGTTTTGACATGAAAACGTTTTATTCTCTACGCTAAGCAATGGCTCCAAGCTTTGCTATATAAAATTACAGATAGCTGCAAACTGGAGGAACGGTCTTCTTGGCAATCTGATTTAACAGGATGCCTCCAGCACCCTGCCATTGGCTCCAATCGAGAGCACAGCATGCTCTTCATCAGTTCTGCCTGAGTGCACGATGCCCCCAGCCTCAATCTTAGTTCCATGTGCCCAAGCCCCCTACTGCTGAGTGATGTCCTTGTTTTTCCAGAGGTGCTGGATCAGGACAGGCATGCACAGTGAAGCTGAGTATCTCCAGGAGTAACCGGAATGCTCCCTCAACACTGCTTAGAAATTGTTCCTTCTACCCCAAACAGAAACCTCACCACTTAAAGTCATTTGGGGAGGGATGTTGGCCCCCTGAGCAGTGTTCTCTGCTGGTGCTCAGTGGACCATATGTGGGTGCCCAAGATTTAAACTGGCCTTGGAGGGCTGCAAGTCAAGCGCCTCCTCTACCTTCTGTACTATCTCTTGGGGCCCTCCTACTAACCTCTGATCCAGTCTTACATGCTACTTATTTCTAAACCACAGAAGTGAGTGAAAATTTAAAAAACAGAATTGAGTGAAAATTTACTAACAGAACATTATAAACAGTTCCAAGTTCCTTTATATAGTAAATAGTTGAATAAAACACATTAAAACTATTATCCAAAAGCCGGAGATAGCACAGCGGGTGAAGTGCTTCCTTGCATGCACCAGGGCCGAATGCTCAGCAACCCGTGACAGCCTGAGCCCTTCAGAGAGTGATCCCTTGAGCAGAGCCACATGTGGCGCTAAACTAAACACTGTCCCCCATCCCACCCCCAACTTATCCGTGTTTTAGTCTAAGTGAACTTTTGCAGAGAAACATTCTTTCACAAACTGTTGGGCTTGGTGCGTCCTGGGCTAAATGCCCCCATTCATAAGTACAACACAAAACATATCAGTCTGGAATTTCTGGTGGGTAGCCCTGTGTCCGAGCTCCTTTCCTCCTTTAAATTTAAAATACTGCAAAGGAACCATTTTCCCGGTGAGGCTCCCACACTTGGGATGAAACCTTCTCTGCGGAATTCTGGCACCCTATTAATTAGTGGTTACGAGTGGGAGCTGCTCTCTCTCAGCAACTCCTATTTTGCCATCAGTCAAGTGTGATTTTGTAATAAATTCCCACGAAGCAAGCTATTTCTGGTAATTCTCCCTAATTAACACCAGGCTTGCTAATAATACATCAGTGCCTATGTGTTTCTGATATAATCAAGATCTTGTCTGAGAGAACTCTAAAAGGGAAACCACCAACCTAAATTAAGCTTTTGCTAGCAAAAGGATTTTGTACATAGTTCTACAAGAAACCTTTGATAATCTTATATTGGGGACATATGAGCAGAAAACACTGAACGACAGGGAGGCTTGTTCTCGTCTGGGCACTGCATGGGGATTTATTGTGAACACGCTCTCTTGAGCCCTAAGCCTATAAATCTTATGGTGGATTCCTGTTTCTTAACGAAGGAATGACAGATCTCTTATTTTGTGGGTGCATTTTAATGTGCAATGACGTGACTGATAGAAACCAAACAGCAGCTATTAAAATGTCAGATGCAGACTTGATGCCCTTGTAAGTTTGGCTTCTGGAGTTTAATATACTGTGAGCAAATAGACTTGAATTTGTCTTTTATTTCAATCTATAGGCCGTAACAGAAACGTTCCTCTCAACGCAGTTGGAAAAAAAAAAAAAAACCTTACTCAAACTAATAAACAAGAAATAGGTGTGCCTACCAGTTGTGGAAGTTAATGAGATAGGGAAAAAATAAAGTATGAAGTAGTAACATAATATTCCTACTAGTTGATGAAAAATGAGAAAATGTAGATAAACACTCATGTTGTGTGTATATAATAAAAGACAAAGTTGGATAGGATAGTAAATTTCAGAAAGTAATTTCATCAGTATTTTGAAAAAACAATAGAGTTTACTTATTTAATTCACAAAGTTATTATGTACATACTAATGCACAATATCATGATGGGTTAAAGGAGAATAAATGTGACTATACCTGCAAATGTCTGGTTCCTGGGCAAGCATTTTGATAGACAAATATAAACAGTGAAATTCTGCTGAGAATCACTGTACTTCATCCTATCCTGTGAACAATTTTTTTTCAAGATAACTCAAATAGCAAACCATTATCATCTAAAAAAGAAAAACTAGGACAGCATGTCTACATTACTATAGCCATTTATTTATTAAATATGTGCACATTTAAGCATCACCTTGCTGATTATATTTGTGTTTTTAATCAGAAAATTTATCCAAAGCAAAACAGCAAAGACATATAAAAATGTAAAAATGTAAAGGAACAGAAGATAAAGATTAGTACATTTGGCAAATGATACACTAAAGATGTGAACCCAAATACCTCAACAATTGGGGGGGGGGGAAGAAAACAAACTGAAACATCATTAGATTTGTACAATGCGACTCAGTGTGCTTATCATTGGTTCTGAAAAGCCCTACCTTTCAACAGAGATGATTAGAAACAAAATACCACAAAAATTTTAATACAACACTAAATTCACACTTGAACCAGGAAAACTATTTTCTTTAAAAGTGGCTCTAATAATACTCGCTGAAAATGGTGCCATATGAGTACATTTTTGTCATACTGTTTTCTAATTGTCTTAGCATGATAAGTAAATAGTAATGTTTTAGCTTTAGATTCCAAATGTACCAAGAATCAATGGAAATACATATGCTAGTAGAAGAAGAGGAGGTCATTTTTAGGTTGCTACTCTGAGGGATGGTTTTCCATCCTCTTATGTCTAAGAGAAACATAATGGTGAGCTTAGCACTTTAGAACTGGGATAGTCAGGTAGGGGCTGTTTTTGGAGTTATGTATTATGATTTTAGCTTACTAAGAACAACACTCCAAACTATACATCTAGCAAGACTAAAAGGAAATGCTCTATAAGAAAGAGGTAGGGCCGGAGCGATAGCCCAGCGGGTAGGGCATTTGCCTTGCACGCGGCCGGCCTGTGCGGGTCCGGGTCGATCCCAGGCATCCCATATGGTCCCCCGAGCACCGCCAGGAGTAAGTCCTGAATGCAGAGCCAGGAGAAACCCCTGAGCATCGCGGGTGTGACCCAAAAAAGAAAAAAAAAAAGAGGTAATAATTAAAAAAAAATGCTACTGACATGGAATATTTATAATTGGAAAAATAAATATTCAGGGAGATTACCAGAAGAATAAAGTGTTATGTCAGTTATTAAAGTTAATGCTGGTGTATTAAATATGGCATTCCCCACTATAAAGCACAGATTCTTCTGGATTATAATCAATGTTAATTTGGTGGAATGAACTGTTTTATGAACAGATATAAAGCTTCTGCAAAGATGAGAAAGGTAAAGCACAAAGACAAAATGATAAATGAGGAAGAAACATTAATTTTCAAGGGTTAACTATGGAGAAATAAAACTCAGTGCTCCAGGATTAAGCTTAGAAATAATAAATGATAAAAATAGTATCCTTAATGTAAAGCCATTTTATAAGAAATTCAGGTCGAATAAAAATTCTTTGAAGAAAATACCCAATATTGGGTATTTTATCAAATACTATTTTTGCATATAACTGTTAAAAGGTCAAGCTAAACAAACACGAAAAGAAAATCTCTACAACAAAAACAAAAGCACTTTTATGTTGTGTAAATCAAAAAACTTATTTTATGTTTTATAAATCAAAAACCTGATAAGGTCAGTTTATGCCAGCTCAGACTTAAGCGGCATGTCTCCAGGTGGTTTCAGCAGCAAAGAGAGGGAATGCACAATTCAGTTCCAGGACTTTCCCTACACAATGGGGGTGAGGACGTCTGGAGAAGCGATGGAGGAAGAATTCCGTTTGCCACTCTGTTACCCCTTCTCATTCTTTCACCACCAGCTAATTATTCTCTGAATAGAATAAAACCCCTTGAATCATAAATTAACAGCTTTTAGGACTGGTATCTTCAAAGGTTAAACAAATATTGTAGCTGAAAAGCTCCCTCAACAACACACATGTAAACAATGTAAGTCAGTGATGGGGCAGCCAGGCGGGCTGGAGCATAGCCTCAACTTATAAAGCATCTTGCCCCCAAACCAGTTTAAATTATAACTTAGTAGAATCATGGGCTTTTCTCCATTCTAGGAATGAAAGGAAAAACTATCAAGTGCCATAATCTGTTTCGACAATGAGAAAATACCAATATGAGTTGCAATTTTCCTTTTTTTTTCTGTGTCTTAATATGGCATTCCTTAACTCTTCCTCATTTGAAGATAAAGGATAATGGGCCAGACTGGATAATTCACCGTTTTTTTTACCTATCAAGCTTCTGTAAATGAACGTTTTCCAAATTTCATGATTGCACATCAAATTAGTTAATTTACTAATGAAAAAGAACTACAAAAAAGAAAACTAGGTTCCATCATATCCAAGACTATCTTTAATTTTTTTTTTTTCATGAGTAAGGGAGACAAATTGTCTTGCAAAGAAAACTTAAAATGGCACTCAGTAGATCAATTCTGAAACTAATCTAAGTGAGTCACTATCTGAAGTGTGGGGTGAAGGGGATGGGTTCTTAAAACTTGGGATATAATACTCATTTTCCTTAGCTCCTAACCACACAGTCTTCTACTTATTCTCTTTAAAGGGAGATAAATCCAATAGAGTTCTAAGTAACTCAACTAGGTCTTTTCTGTGGAATACGAAAAAATAATTTTGGCCAGTACAGGTGATAAAACAAAGTAAACAGAAATGGTCATATTTTAATACAAAGCAAAAAATGATGAAATTTTTAAGCTATATGGTGGTTTTTTTGGAGGGAGAATAAGAGAAAAATATCTTATTGACCTGACATATCTTGATCACAAATGCCATTGGTCTTTTCTGTAGAACGATAAACTATAAGACAAAATAAATGTATAATTTTACAAAATCTAATACCAACTATTGATAACATTCCATTTAACAACCCATTTGCTGCTATACAGAAAAGCACGTTTAAAAATATGTTTCATTTATTGACAAAGTAAGGCATTTTTATTGCCTTTTGTAGATTTATGTATAATTACATAAAAAGGAAAATATAATTATTTCAGTATAAAGGCTGAATTTTATCATTTAAAATTTAATTCTTTTATAATTTACTCTAACATGAATTTAAGAGTCAACCAGGAAATTGATTTTTTATAAGTTATTTTAGAGGCAGAAAAACAGGGGGAAAGTAATAATAAATGCCAAATGGTCTCTTTACTTTATGAGGCCAAATATTTCCTCATAGACTAGCTTTTAAAAGTTGGAATTCATCCCTTCAGACCCACTATTATTTTCCAAACTTTATTTAAATATTAAATCAAAAAGTAATTGGTATTTTTGATTCTCTTTTACTCTTCAATTCCTTCTCTTCTCCAGAACTGTTGACTTAAAAGTTCACAGAATGAGCATGTTTCTTGCAAAGTGGCTTGTCCTTCTTGGAGAAAAAGGTCTGGCCTTCCAAACTTTCAGAACATACCTGTAAAAGCATTATTTAAGACAATATCATTACCTACATAAGGAGGAAAAGAAGTTTACTCAATAGGACTTCAAAGCACTTTAGTTGTCTGTCTTGAATACTCTGGCATTTTATAATTACAATATTTCATATAATCTTTACAAGCAACAGCAAAGTCACTTCTTTTCTTGAACTGTATTTTCATTTATTTAAATAATCATCATTAATTTTCCATATTTGAGTAAAGCACGCAACCCTAATGAACACATAAAAAGGTCACATTAAATATAATTTTAGTCCCATAATCCTAATCAACACGCTGAACCTAACTCCTAATGGTGTAAAATCAAAGTAAATCAAAGTATTCAAAAAAAAAAATACAAATAACTCAAAAAACAAATTCCAACTCCACAGTCACACACAGATGTAAACACACACACACACACACACACACACACACATACTTGTTTTAAGTTGAGTTCTTAGTTTGTACAGTGAAAACCCTGGTCAGTGTCTGTCTGGCCGACATGAAGATAATATAGTCAGTAACTAACCACATTTATATAAATCTTCTCCTTCCTATAATCTGTGTTAATTATAAGGCCCATAAGCAGTCCTATTGGGGAGTAGGTATAGGCAAATTTACCTAAAATGACTGATGTTTATAGATCTCATGAATCCTAAGAGGTGGATGAGGTAAATAAGAAAAGGCATAAGGATAATGTTTAGGAAAATCATTCCATCCACCAGGCTACAATTCCCCCTTCATATAACAGGTCCTGAAAACTGTCAGTATATTTGACTTAATTCAAAACACAGGTGTCTGGGATAGATTAAAAGAGAAGAAGCTGGCACACAAGCAAGGGTAAGCATTGCACAAATAGGCCTCGCCAGCACCCAGAGGGGGGCCCTGGCGGCCCTGGACCAGTTAGTGCCACATCACCTTGAGGTCTAGACGGCCAGGGCTAGGGAGCCCACTATCCCCAATACATCAAAGGTATTATGAGTTACTTGACTTGAACATTTACTTTTCAAATCTATTCTCACTGATTAGAAAAAGACCACAGTGAAATCTCAAATAGCAAATAAACAGGTAAAAAAAATTATTTACTTGTTTATTACAGTTTTTAAATATGAAAGAACATAGAGATACTATAATCAACTGATATTGATATTTTGATATAATGAATTGATATTTTCAGTAAACTAGTTAATACATATATACAACAAAATCCCCTCCCTAATTCTATTCTCATGGTTCTTAAACTGAAAACAGGAATTGTTCCTTTTACTGGCAAAATCATTTATAACAATGAACATTTAGATATGTGTAAAAAAACCCCAAAATAAAGAACATCTGTGAACTGTTGCTAAAGAAATGGATTAATATTTCATTTATTTCCAGTGTCAATTTAATAGATTTCTGTGTTTATTTCTACTTTAATAAGTATCTAATGTTTCTAAAAAATACTGCGAATAAATGGGGCTAAAAATAAAAAGCAAGAGATATTTGTAAAAATACATAGCAAAGGAGACTTAATTATACTAAGAAATACACAGCTTTTTCTTATAAACAAAATGTATTTAAAAAAAAGAATCTTCTCTAAAGAGCTAAATATTTTATTGAATGCCAGATAATTTCTGAAAGTACTTAAAAAAGGAATCTTCTCTAAAGAGCTATATATTTTATTGAAAGCCAGATAATTTGAGCGTCAACTAATTTAAGACAACTGAAACAACTTTTCTACTACTCTAGGGCTGTAGGAGTGAAGATGCTGAGTGAGTTACTTCTGCTTAGCAAACGACCACCCTGTACACTGGGCCTAGGGAGCAACTACTTACTGAGCACACGAAGCAAGTGTCATGCCAGGTAAAGCCCAGAGCTTCCAGGAACATGTCGCCAGCTTCTATGGGAAACTCACAGCCACGGCATATAGTGCCGAAGAGGGCATAATAATCTGTATTGGGGCAGGAAGAGAGCAAAGTGGGGGAAACAGGAGACATCATCCAAATAAGGCAATACTTTGAAGTGATAGCTCTTAGAAAGCAGAATCAAATTGGAATTAAACGAGATCAGGATAAGGTTACCAGTAATTAGAAAACTTCTGATGGCACAATATTTGACTGGTTATAATACATAATACAGGTTTCCATTGGGAAATGTTATTTATGTAACATTCCTTACTACCATTTTAAATGTAACACTTCTCATTTCTCTCCACTTAAGTGATCAAACATATACAAAGAACAACACAGTTTTCTGATAATAAAGCAGACATTTTCAAAAAAAATGCAATTTCCACTGTCTAGCAACAACAGGACTAAGCGCCATAGCTACCTAAACTAAATTCTACCTAAACTGTGACAGGAAGCACTAATTCTTTTGTTGATTTTTCCTTTCAATTTTATAATGCCCTGGTAAAACAACTGATGTATTTATAATGTAATGATGAAAAATTTTAATAGTTATAATATCTTAGTGAAAACTAGCCAGAGGTATCAACACTGTAACACAGATTACAGTAATAAAATATTAACAGGATTTCCTCTGAGGCGAGCTGTTTGGAAAAGATGCTTCTATATTATTACTAAGGCAGATCTATAACGATTAAAATTTTCTTTAAGTAGCTACTCCATTACTGTATTAATTCATGATTCGTGCTCAGGCTTTTCCCACCTGCAATCCAACCTGGGTAGGAGAGAACAGGCTGTCACCTAACCTGATTCACCCTTCTTAGCAATCTGTACCGTTTCTTGGTTGATCTGCCCAGCATATATCACAGGGTCTTACTGTGAGACAGACACCATTTAGGAACTGATGTGTCATACAGTGATGAAGAGAACCGGTCTGGCTGATGCCCTCATAGTGACTGGGTATCATATTTTGTTATTTTTTTTAAAAAACATGTAATGCATATTATGATGAGTACACAAAGGGGAGAAGACAGTGATGAGACAGAGATGACTGGGAGAGTGTGTAAAGTTACATTCAAAGGGGGTACGGAGAGGACTCTGAGAAGTGAAGGTACGCTGATAGTTTTTGCTCCACTGGAAAAGTTTCAGCCACAGTTCACACTAAACAAAAAACCCTCTATTACAGTTACTATATGGAAACTGGGGGAAGAAAATAAACAATTAAGTTGGTGATTACAAGGTCAAGGAAAAGGGCAGGAGATGGATTTAGTAGTGATAACTGAGGGAGAAAATAAAGGTATTCAATATAAAATGGAAGTGAAAAATTCAAAATACTAAACAGATGGAAATAGGAGAATAGGGGGCAAAAACTGAATCCAAGATGAGTCTAGGCTTTTGACTGGGAAAACGGGGCTCACTGACTGAAATAGAGAAGACGTGAATATTTACTTACCACTCATTTCACAACGGGAAAATATCCAACATATATTAAAGCACTTGTGAAACTTAGTAAGAAACAACTGAGAACTCATTCAGAAAATAAGGGGAGAAAGAACAGACAATTCCTTACAGACACACAGGTACACAAAAAATTTTCTGAATCACTGAAAATCAGAGAAATTCAAATCAAGACAATAATGAGATATTGGCTCACCCCAGTGAGAGTGGCACATATCACAAAGAATAAACAACCAGTACTAGAAGAATGTGTGACAAAAGGAACCCTCATCTATGGCTAGTGGGATTATTGACTGGATCAACCTCTTTAGAAAGTAATATGAACACTTCTAAAATAACTAAGAATTGGCTTTCATATAACCCAGAAATTTCACTTCAAGTCACTTAAAAACACTGTTACGAAAAGGTCTTTGCACTCCACTATTCACCATAGCCACAATCTGGGAACAACTCAAATGCCCAAGAAAAGATGACCAGAAAAAGAAACTGGTATATCAGCTTTCAGAAAAGCTGAAATCAGAATTTGGAGAGAAAGCAAAACCGGGCGCAGGCGGCAGACTCAGGCACAATCCCTTGCACCCTGTGTTGTACCCATGGCTTGCCAGGAGTGATCCCTATGTGCTGAGTCAGGGTTTTGTGGACCTCCTCCTCCACCAAAAAACAAATAAGTAAGATGAAATGTGAACTGCAGCTATGTGGATGTAACTGGAAGTAAGAGAGATATAGAACGATGTCTCATATGTAAGATATAATGAAACATAGAGTACATAACAAATGATCAGACAACATAACCTGAGAACTGGCTTACAGAACTGAGCTTTCCAAAGACAGGGGTTGGTTAGTAGGGGCACTGAGAAACAGTCATTTTATTTGAGACTGTGGTATTGAAATATCATATGCATTGAAAACCTATCATTAATTTTATTGTAAATTATGGGGCTTTAAATTAAGAAAAACATTCTTTTGTAAAAAACAAACAAACAAAAAACCCCAGACATTCTCTTTTGTAAAAAACAAGAGAGATTTAAAAAATCTTCGGCAATATTTACCCTTTAGAGAAGTAATTTTTTGGGTTTGAAAATGAATTCTTAGGGGCTAGAGTGGGTAGGGCATTTGCCTTACACGTGGCTGGCCTGGGTTTAATCCGTGGTACCCCATATGGTCCCCAGAGCCTTCCAGGATTGATGCCAGAGTGCAGAGCCAGGAGTAAGTCCTAAGCAATGTTGGGTGGGGCCCCAAAACAAGAATTCTTAGGCTACACTAATGTGATATAAGGCTAGACAATTTTATATATACTTTCCCTCAATAGGGATTATTTGCTAGTTAGTCAAAATGTTTTGCAAAACTTCTAAAACAAACATCTCTTTCTTTAGCAAAGTTAAATGGAATTTAAAAAATGTCAAATACTCTGCTTGAATCAGGGCAGGAACTTGTCCCAGTCTGTCTCAAAAGAGCCCGAGGGAATTTCCAGCAGGTTTTTCTCCCTCAATTATCACTACTAACAATTTCCCAAGGTTTCCAAACAGTGTGACTTAGATATAGGTTGGACCTAAGGAGCAAAAAGAAATTTAAAAAATAAAAATTGTATAAACAGAGAACAGTTCTGATTGGTGCTGACCAATTTTAAATTAGAATTGATTACTTTTTTAAACTACTATACAATGTAATTTTCTACTAATATCACATTTTTAATTTGTTAGAACAGTAGTGAACTTCCACATATAGAACATATGCAATAATGAAAAGAAGCATACTCAAAAATATTTTATCAGCACCATGCTCTAACCAACTGAGTTAATTGGCCAACTGCCTCAAAAAATATGTTAGTGTTTAAATATATATGTCAGCCAGTAATATCCAAGGAAGTGTAGCCGTAGAGTCACAAATATTCACTGATAGTCTTTGGGAAGTGTTGAATTCAGGTAATAAGATACTGCGTAGATGTCACTAAGGATTATTAAAAATAATTTACCAAGGTAACAATCCAAGCCAGGATCATCCCTGATTTAGTAAAAATAACAATAATCTCCATCTGATGAAAATCAAATGGGTCGGGCACGTAATGTGATTTAGGGACCACCGCAGGACTAGAGCTGTTACCGACTGGATTCCATAGGACGTCAAAAGAATGCATGGCTGCCCACCTCTGAGATGGTCAGACTGTCAAAATGAATGGTTTGAGGCTCTTGATGATCTAGAAGCAAGCAGATTCCATTGGGCTACACTTGCACACAACAGGGATGATTGGAGATGTTACTGGTGCCCACTTGAGCAAATCGATGAACAATGGGAAGATGAGTGATAACAAGATCTCCAATTAATTGTTAAATCACTTGCCTTAAGGAGCAAATCAAGCAGCCAGAGAGATGATACAAAGGTAAGCACAAGTCTTGCATGCAGCTGACCTTGTTCAATACCTGGAACTGCATGGTCCCCTGAGCATCACCAGATGTAGCTCTGAGAATCCCCTTCACCGATCTCCATCTCCCTCCCAGCACTACCTGGGTCTAAATTGGGAACTATAGGTGTTCAGAGGAGGCTTTAAACTACATAATTTGTTAGAATTGATCTGTAAATTATTTAGGACTCAAAACATTTTACTACTTATTAATGTATTGATGTTCACTTCTCTTAGTTACATTAAGAATATATTTCACAGTGACATGAAATTTTAGTTTCTGGCTTTAGAGAAGCTTTTAGAACATTTAGAAAAGCATTTTAGAACATTTTAGAAGAATTTTAGAACATTTTGGAACATTAGAGAAGACTAAGTTAATGGCTTGCCTCATTCCAATTAAAACTATTTTGCCCATACATCCTCCTTTAAACTTTAGAGCAATAAAGGTTAATGTTTTATTTTTTAACTAAAAATAAGGGCTTTGGAATCTTACCAGTCTCACAGTAGGGTTCCCCATCCTCCAGGTGAAAAACATTATTACGAATGGGTTTTCCACATGCCACGCACACAAAACAGGAAACATGCCAAGTTTGTTTCAATGCGTTGATGACTTCCTGGGATAGAAAGGTAATTAGATGTAAAGAAGGATGACAAAACACATGTTTATTAGGACAGATTCACCAGTTGTCTAAATTGATGCACTATATGTGTGTCTTACACAAATACACACCAAAGAGCTTAAAAAATGACTATTGTGTTACTTTAATATTATTCTTGTGATCAATTAAATACACATTTCACAAGTGCTTGCTACAACACATTTTGATTTCTCTCAAAACATGTCAGGAAACATTAACTTATAATGGTTTTTCATAGTATTATCTTGAAAATAAGATGAAATAAAGGAAAATATTGAAAAAATATCCTCAAACCTATATCTATCTACGTTAGAGAAACAATATATTCAGTGTAATAAAATTAAGTTTAACACATGCTTGGACTTTTTTGCTGGCAAAGAAGGAAACAGAAGAAAATATCTCCTGAGTTCAAAAGAGAATGATCTGGGATTGGTAAATTTACAAAATCTAGATTTAAGCTCTTATTCTTTCCATTTTTTAACTTCTTAAGAGTAAAATATTTCTTTTTTTTTGTAATATTACAGTATCCAAAGAAAATCATACGTAAATAAATTAACTAAAGAAAATGTTACAGTTCATGACTAATCTAATTTGGAGGAAATGGCAGTAGTTTAGATCTAAATCAAATGGATAGTAAGTGAAATAATTTCTTTAAGTTACAGCTTATACTTTCCTTTCTATACCTTGGTTACCTCTCTAAGCATGTAATGAAGAAGCTAAAACACAATTTAGAAAATCCGTTCCTTAGTGGGGTCTGACCAATCTTGAAAGACATGATTTCCATCTCTGAATCTTTTTTTAGTTTGTGACTCTGATTTGCCTTTTTTTTTTTCTCTCCTTTTTTGGGTCACACCCAGCAATGCTCAGGGCTTCTCCTGGCTCTGCACTCAGGAATCACTCCTGGCGGTGCTCGGGGACCATATGGGATGCCGGGGATCGAACCCGGGCCGGCATGGGCCGGCCGCGTGCAAGGCAAACACCCTACCCGCTGGGCTATCGCTGGCTCTGCCTTTGTTTTTTAATCTAGAATTCATTGATATCACTTCAGTGACAGTGATATGAATATCGATGAATTCTAGATTAAAAACAAAGGCAAATTAGAGTCACAAACTAAAAAAAGATTCTCAGAGATAGAAATCATATTATTGTCTTTCAAGATTGGTCAGACCCCACTATCACTGTATCACTGTCTTCCATTTGTTCATGGATTTGCTCGAGTGGGCATTAGTAACATCTCCAAAAGTCCTGTCACAAGCAAGTGTAACCCAAGAGCATCTGATTGCTCCAGAGACAGGAGGAGCCCGAAACCATTCTTCAGTTATGGAACTGAGGTCCATAATTGTTACTAGTTTTTGGCATAACAAGTAAATTAAACACGGGTAGCTTGCCAGGCTCTGCCGTGTAGGTGGTATGGTCTCAGTAGAAGGCTCTCATCTCGAGCATTTACTGATGAAACTTAAAGGGAAAGATCAGGTTTTCTCTTGGATAGAGCTCTGAGGAACTATGGAGTCTGGATGTTGAGAATGACTGACTGCATGATGTTTGGTTTGCACTGACTTCTGCTAGGCATACTGGTATCAGTTAGAACCTCTCTAGAACTGTATACAATGTATAAATGTGAAAGATATTGGGTAGGACCTTATCCTAAAATCAGCATTCTCTTAAGAATATCGCCAAAGGAGCTGTGGGTCTGGCGTGGGTGGGTCTCTCTCTTCCGGGGGCAACTGGCATGGAGGTGGAGGAAAGGGCAGGGCCCAAATCTCCACGCCAAGTTCGGCCAGCATGGTCTCTCCCCGCACATGAGAGCAAACCCTTGGAGCAATGCTGGACTCGGCCAGGGGCTGACCTAGCCCCTTACCAGGAGGTCAGCTCCATGGGTTGATTCCATGTGGGGCTGGCCATCGATATTCATTGATATTCATATGTATAATCAATGTATGTTATGTTTAGTATGGGTCATTTTTGGGGACAATGTCCAATATGAATCAATTGGATACTATACTTTTCCTTAACATCATACAATTTAATATAGAAATACTTCATGCGATGTATTTGTAATTCTAAGTGTTATCAATTTTTCAGACCTATATAAAAGGTCTAAAATTAAGACTTAAATTCACACTTCTTATCCAATTGGTAAGGATTAGATATATTCTCATATTGAGAATATTCAAATTCAAGACCATTTCCAGTAAGTTTTATCAGTTTCATATTACATCAGGAACCCTGGCTGCCTCCAAAATAAAATTCCAATTTTGAACTTTTATAGTAAATGCCTAACCATTACTTTACTTCATGATGTATAAAGGATATGCAGAGTCAGAAATTTAACAATTTATCATTATTAGGTACCTATTTCCCAAATTACTCTTTTAAAAATGCTTATTTTTTGGGGTCATACCGGTGATGCTCAGGGGTTTCTCCTGGCTCTGCACTCAGGAATTACTCCTGGTGGTGCTCAGGGGGACCATATGGGATGCCGGAGATCAAACCGAGGCCGGCACAGGCCGGCCGCATGTAAGGCAAATGCCCTACCGCTGGGCTATCACTCCGCCCAAAAATACTTATTTATTAAAATCATGTCTATAATTTCACAGAACAGGTCCTACTTTTAAACAGTATATGCATTCAAGATAAATATATACGCCTAAGTCTCATGTTTTATATTTTATGAGATCTGTGCCCTGTACTTGAACTCTGACAAGTGGGACTATGCCGCTCTTCTAAGAGGTAAGGAATTTCCTTTTGAATAGTTAAGGTGTCTCAGAACACTGCTGTGTGTGGTCTTCTGCGATCTCTTCATTTGTGAGCACAGAGGGCCCTGCTGAGGCAGCACATAATATTCCCCACAGTGGCTAGACTTTCAGAGTAAGTCAATACTCCGTGAGACAGAGCTAGAGATCATGTAACCCCATGCCTCCAACATACTTCTACAGAGTCTATTTAGTTTTGATTATAATAAGTAGTCATCAAAGTAGAGAGAAAATTGAGCAAGAAGTAAAACAGATAAACTGATGGATCTCATAATTAAAAAATTATTCTGCTCTAAAACTCAAGAGAAAAATAAAAGACTTTCCACACTTACTCCAAGGATCTTCCTTTGGCATCGACCACATTCAGGAGCAAAGAATTTCTCATAGCACAGCTCACAGTACAGAGCTCCTTTTTCCTCTACAAATCCAATGTAGGCCATGGTATTTTTGCAATGAGCACAATTAAACTCTTCCGGGTGCCAAGATTTCCCCAGCGCCACTAGAAACGGTCCCCTGCCAAAAAGAGAAGAATAAAAAAGATCAGTTGACTTAGGAATAAAAATTTACAACCTTAGTCTAGATGGATCTCTTTCATGAAATGTCTAGCTATTACTTGCTCATTCACCTTCTTTTTTTTTTTTTTTTTTTTGCTTTTTGTGTCACACCCGGCAATGCTCAGGGGTTTCTCCTGGCTCTGCACTAAGGAATTACTCCTGGCGGTGCTCGGGGACCATATGGGATGCCGGGATCGAACCCGGGCCGGCATGGGCCGGCTGCGTGCAAGGCAACGCCCTACCCGCTGGGCTATTGCCCCGGCCCCATTCACCTTCTTAGGGACTGACAGGAGTGTGGTATGTTTACAGAGAAACCCTGAAAAAAAATCCAAGAGGAACAGAGGAATAAAATGGAGTCAGGAATGTGAGTGAGGTGGAAGGGCTTACTTAGGCCTTGTATATGCCAGGCCCTGAATTTGAATTTGGTCCGAGGCATTATACAGGACCTAGGCACTGCCAGGAACAGCACCCCACCCAAAAAAAGACTTTGAAAAAAACTCATGTTGGAGTGAAATTAGCCAGAAGGAAAAAAGACAGACATAGAATGGCTGCATTTATTTGCATGACATAAATATATATATACATACAAATATATATATATATATATATATATATATATATATATATATATATATATATCCAGGGTCAGGCAAAACATGAATCAGGAGGTCTTGTCAAAGGTGGAATCTACCACAAGCGTGTGGGAGTCAGAGGTTAGGTAAGATAGAGAAGGAAACAGTGTGCTAATAATCATCGAAAAAGATAATCAGCCTAGAACTGAGCATTGAATATAGGCAAAAAGATACACCAGATAACATCTAAATGCACATATTGCAATCCACAATGTGTAACGGAAAGAGAGAGAGAGAGAGAGAGAGAGAGAGAGAGAGAGAGAATATGAACCTGCCATAGAGGCAGGATAGGGGAGGGGGAGGAATTGGGGACATTGGTGGTGGGAAATGGGTGCTGATGGGGGATGGGTGCTGGAACACTGTATGACCCAAACCCAAACATGAACATCTTTGTAATTGCATATCTCATGGTGGTATAATAAAATATTTTTTTTTAAAAAAGCTATGTCTCCACTTTCTTCTGCCTTCAGGGGATTTGACTTGATCTGAGCCTATAACGAGTGAGGGAGATTATATCATGTTTAAAACTGAGAATGAGAACTGTGACAGGAAGTCTAAGAGAAAATGAGAGTTTGACACAGGCTGGAGGTATCAGTCTTCAAAACAATTATTGGGAGACTAGAGAGATAGCATAGCAAGTAAGGTGCTTGCCTAGTATGCAGCCGACCAGGTTTGGACCCTGGCACAGTGTATGGTGTCCTCAGCATCACCTGCAGTGATGGTACCTGAACACAGAGCCAGAAGTAAGCCCTGTACACAGCCTGGTAAATTCCTACACTGCTCGGCATATTCCCACCACTCAAAACTTCCCAAAGACAAAGGAATAACTACTATTACCTGAGTAAGCATTCTAGTTAATTTCTTTTTAACACACACTCATAAACTTCCTTCTGAACTGCATTAACATATCAAGTTCTCATCCTTCAAAATGACTATAGGACTGGCATATTATAGATTGCTTAAAGTTACTTACAAGGCTGTACTTAATTCAAACACTTGTTAAGGCACATTTGAATTGAGGTAACAAATATTTGGAAGGAGCTTCATCTCCCTTAAAAACTATAGCCCTGAATTGCTAAGATGGAAGGGGCTTGTTTGCCAGAACCCTTTCTGACACAGATCTCACTGCTCCGGCTTCTGCAACATACTTTCCAATAGCTATACAAAACCAATTTTCATTCACAGAGCAGTTCTACCCCTACAGCATTTTAATACTTGTATTATATTATTTGTACATGTAACAGTCCTGTGTGAGACAGCAGAGCAACTATTAGAAACTCAGTTTAACAAAGAGGATGAGATAAGGAATACTGAAAAGATATAACAGTGATCATAAAAATCACTAACGAAGGTCAGAAACCAAGTTTCCTGATTTCCCCTAAACTACTCCAGTCAACTGACAGTTCACTTCTTACCACCACAGAGTGACCACTGGCTAGCATTAGTTTCCTGATTTAAAGGCTGGTTATTAATAGGAAAAGTCACAATCAAGAGAGCACCACAAAAAATCAAAGTATTTCCTAGCCTCTGACAATAACATAAACCTTACTACTCAATAAACTTCTTCCTTTGGGAATTTCTTTGCAAATATCTCGATACTAAGTCAGAACATAATTATGCAGAAGTCAGGAAAACAGAAATGTGTTTACAAACGAACACATTTTCTGTGGGAAACAAAAGGGTATGTGCTAGCTCCACTTTTGACTAATTTGATTCTCATTCATATATACCACAGCATATATCCCTAACACTTGAGATGAGTTTTTATGAACATTCTTTTCAATGTGAGTGCACTATAATTTTGTTATTAGTAACAAAGGAATTCTTTTGCTACCTACTTTCCACAAGAAACAAAAAAGCTAGAGATCACCTATCTGTAACCAAACAGTCGGGTTGTCCCTCAATTCTGGAGGGGTGATAGGTGAGGGGGGGGGTTTTTTTCACACGCCGAGGTATGCTCAGAACTTACTCCTAGCTTTGTGCTCAGTGATTACCCTGGAGGTACTCTGGGAACATACGGTGCTGTGGAATGAATCAGGGTTGGACACACGCAAGGGAAACACTGTCCTGTATATCCCTCTATTCCCTTCCCTCAATTTTCAACTGGCTTATAAATAACACTGTTACTCAATAAGTTCTCTCATTTCATTTTCTAGTCATATTTGACACATAGTTTACCGTGAATCAACTTACAATGTATAAAGCTAGACAAAGTTTAACAAATGCTCTGAGCTTTTCCACCTGCTGCTGTCTTGTTATAAACTGTCCAAAATAAAAGTACTGAAGAGAAAATATGGTAGTTTGATGTTCACACCTGACTGTCCATTAAAGAGGCTAAGAAACAATTTGTTAAACTACAGATCAGTATCTCTGATGATTATAGATTCAAAAACCCCCACCCCCCCATTTTAGTAAACTGAATCAACAAACATTAAAACAATTGTATGACATGATCAAAATAGTGATTTAAGGGGCTGGAGCGATAACACAGCGGGCAGGGCCTTGCATGCGCCTGAGTCGGGTTCAGTCCCCCGGCATCCCATATTGTCCCCTGAGCACCGCCAGGAGTAATTCCTGAGCAAAGACCCAGGAGTAACCTCTTAGCATTTCCAGGTGTGACCCAAAAATCAGAAAAAAACACCCAATAACACAACCCACCCTCGTTATTTAATACAGCAATGCTAAGATGGTTTAACATATGCAAATAATGTAATAACCACATAAAAATTAAAAAATTACATGATTTTCATCAACAAATGTATATAAAGATTTGTACATGATTCATTATTTATGATTATATTCTCAAATTGGGATATAAGGAAGCTATCTCAACATAGTAAAGGCCATATATAACCAACTCACAGCTAACATGTTCAAGTGGTAGGAAATGGAAAGCTGTCCTCTAAGATCTGTCACAGGACGAAAGTTGACAGTCCTCCACTACTATTCAACATAATATTGGTATTTAGAGGCACAGCACTTGATCACTTGATCACTTGAACTCCCGTTACTCATCGATTTGCTCGAGCGGGCGCCAGTAACATTTCCATTGGACCCTATCACGTGCCAATGTAGCCCAATGGCATCTGGTTGATTCAGGAATATGAAGAGCCTCAAACCGTTCCTTCAGGGTCTTAACAAGGAAGTCTGACCATCTTGTAGGTGGGGCGGCCACGTGATCTTTTGACATCCCGTGGGATCCAGTCGGTAACGGCTCTAGTCCAGCGGTTGTCTCCAAATCGCATTACATGTCCAGCCCATCTGATTTTCGATGCCTTGGCAAACGAGACAGCGTCCCTGATTCTGGAATAGCGACGGAGGTCAGAACTCCGGATTCCTTCTCTCACTTGAGTGAGACGTGATATTCCAAGCATAGCTCTTTCGATGCTTCTCTGGGAGACCCGAATAGCATTCTCATCCTGCTTTCGTAGGGCCCAGGTCTCTGAGGCGTATGTTAATGCAGGGAGAAGGGTGGAGTCGAAGAGATGTGCCCGGAGCCGGAGGTTCTTTGTCCTTTTTAGCTATTTCTTCGATGCCTTTGAAGGCATTCCATGCCGCTCTCTTCCTCCTGCGCAGCCTCAGGTTTTAGGTCATTCATCATGTTGACTTCTCGACCTAGGTATACATAACTGCTGCATTCAGAGATGTTTGTTCCATTGAGAGAGAATGGGGCCTCTGGAACTAGTTCATTTCTCATGAACATAGTTTTCTTCAGATTCAGCTGTAGACCTACCCTTTCCACATTCTCGGTCAAAGTCAGCCAGCATTTGTGCCGCTTGGCTAATGTTTGGTGTTATTAGAACGATGTCATCAGCGAAGCGGAGGTGGTGTAGTTGCCGACCATCTATCTTCACTCCCATTCCTTCCCATTCTAATTGTCTCATGATGTTCTCGAGGGTAGCACTGAAGAGTTTTGGTGAGATGGTATCACCCTGTCGAACCCCTCTTTTGCATCAATGATCACTTCTTTTTGTAGAATGGTGAGATCCTGGTGGTGAATCCGTAATACAGCTCACGAAGGATCTTGATGTATTGGGTTTGAACACCCTGTTTGACTAGGGCTTCGATGACTGCTTCAGTCTCCACAGAATCAAAGGCTTTCTGTAAATCAATGAACGTGAGACAGAGCGGCATCTTGTACTCCCTACAAACCTCAATGAGCTTGGTTACTGTGTGGATATGGTCGATTGTGCTGAATCCTTTCCGGAAACCTGCTTGCTTGCATGGTTGACCTTCATCTAGTGTTCTGCTAATCCTGTTCAGGATAACTCGTGTAAACAGCTTGTAGATGACAGACAACAGGCAGATGGGGCGATAGTTGCCGATGTCATGAATGTCTCCCTTCTTGAACAGTAGAACTGTCCTGCTGGTTTTCCATTGGGAGGGCACCTTGCATTCGGACAGGTAGCGTGTGAAGAGCCGAGCTAGTGTATTGATGAGCACCGACGGCAGATTCTTCAGATGTTCGGGTCTGACTTTGTCTGGGCCTGGTGCTGTTCCCTTCTTTACCGATGAGATGGCATGTCTTATTTCAGAAGGGAGAACGTTGGGAATGACGTATCCATCCTGTGGAATTTGGTATGTGGGCAGGTGGATGTGGCTATCAAAGAGATTTGAGTAGAAGTCCTGGATAATCTTCTCCATTGCCTTTCTGGAAGATGTGATAGATCCATCAGGCGTCGGAGGGCAGTCATCTTGGTCTTATAGTTGGCGAAGGACAGGCGGGCAGTCGCGAATACTTTTCCCGGCTTCTGCTGCATCTTCCAGTATTTCTGCTCTTCTGTCTTTGAGGTCTGCTTTTATAGCTTCTCTGCACTGTTTAGCAAGCTTGGACGTTAGCATTTGGTCTCCTGAGGCTCGCGCCTTGCCACGTTGGCGAATGAGCTCAAGAGTTTCTGAAGACAAGCGTCCTTTTGTGTCTTTCTCTCTCTCGGCATTCTTCGCACAATCATGGAGGTGCTGAACCAGTCGGTTGTATTCTTCATCGATGTCATCAATGATGGTATCTTCCCATGTTGCCGCAATGGTGCTAAAGAGTTCCCAGTTGGTGGTCGTTCTGGGAGTTCTCTTCTTAAACTTTGCAGCCTTTTCTCCCGTTGCGGGAAGTAGAATTTTGCACGGGAGGAGACGGTGGTCCGATCCTGTCTGGAATTTGGGGACTACAGCAACATCGGTCAGACAAAACCGTCGATTGAAGATGATGTGGTCAATTTCATTGTGGAACTGTCCACCAGGAGATTCCCATGTCCAACGTTTCGCTTCAGCCTTCTGAAACTGTGAGTTCCCATGAATGGTCTTGGTGGACATGATAAACTCAGATAGTCTCTCACCCTGTTCGGTTCCATTCTAGGCCATGGGTCCCGATGTGGAGTTCTTCAGCCGATCTTCTCGGTCCTATCTTGGCATTAAAATCACCGACTATGATCTTGTAGAAGGTGTGATCTTTTTATAGAACTCCTCCAATTCCATGTTGAATTTCTCAATTTCATCTTCTTTGTATGTGGATGTTGGTGCATAGACAATGAAGATAGAAGAATCTGCAGTCGGTACTCATCAATACACTAGCTCGGCTCTTCACACGCTACCTGTCCGAATGCAAGGTGCCCTCCCAATGGAAAACCAGCAGGACAGTTCTACTGTTCAAGAAGGGAGACATTCACGACATCGGCAACTATAGCCCCATCTGCCTGTTGTCTGTCATCTACAAGCTGTTTACACGAGTCATCCTGAACAGGATTAGCAGAACACTAGATGAAGGACAACCATGCGAGCAAGCAGGTTTCCGGAAAGGATTCAGCACAATCGACTATATCCACACAGTAACCAAGCTCATTGAGGTTTGTAGGGAGTACAAGATGCTGCTCTGTCTCACGTTCATTGATTTACAGAAAGCCTTTGATTCTGTGGAGACTGAAGCAGTCATCGAGGCCCTAGTCAAACAGGGTGTTCAAACCCAATACATCAAGATCCTTCGTGAGCTCACCATTCTACAAAGAAGTGATCATTGATGTCAAAAGAGGGGTTCGACAGGGTGATACCATCTCACCAAAACTCTTCAGTGCCACCCTCGAGAACATCATGAGACAATTAGAATGGGAAGGAATGGGAGTGAAGATAGATGGTCGGCAACTACACCACCTCCGCTTCGCTGATGACATCGCTTCTAATAACACCAAATATTAGCCAAGCGGCACAAATGCTGGCTGACTTTAACCGAGAATGTGGAAAGGTAGGTCTACAGCTGAATCTGAAGAAAACTATGTTCATGAGAAATGAACTAGTTCCTGAGGCCCCATTCACTCTCAATGGAACAAACATCTCTGAATGCAGCAGTTACGTGTACCTAGGTCGAGAAGTCAACATGATGAACGACCTAAAACCTGAGCTGCGCAGGAGGAAGAGAGCGGCATGGAATGCCTTCAAAGGCATCAAAGAAATAGCTAAAAGGACAAAGAACCTCCGGCTCCGGGCACATCTCTTCGACTCCACCGTTCTCCCTGCATTAACATACGCCTCAGAGACCTGGACCCTACGAAAGCAGGATGAGAATGCTATTCGGGTCTCCCAGAGAAGCATCGAAAGAGCTATGCTTGGAATATCACGCCTCACTCAAGTGAGAGAAGGAATCCGGAGTTCTGACCTCCGTCGCTATTCCAGAATCAGGGACGCTGTCTCGTTTGCCAAGGCATCGAAAATCAGATGGGCTGGACATGTAATGCGATTTGGAGACAACCGCTGGACTAGAGCCGTTACCGACTGGATCCCACGGGATGTCAAAAGATCACGTGGCCGCCCACCTACAAGATGGTCAGACTTCCTTGTTAAGACCCCGAAGGAATGGTTTGAGGCTCTTCATATTCCTGAATCAACCAGATGCCATTGGGCTACATTGGCACGTGATAGGGTCCAATGGAAATGTTACTGGCGCCTGCTAGAGCAAATCGATGAATAACGGGATTCAAGTGATCAAGTACTAAAGTAGTTAGAAACAATCACTGTTTAGAAATGGCAGGACAATAAACACAGAATATCCTATAGGGGCTGGAGTGATAGTATAACGGTTGGGTCCTTGTCTTGCACTGGCCAACCCTGGTATCCGGCTTGTGATATGCTCCACTGAGTCCACCAGGATGATCCCTGAATGCAGAGTCAGGAGTAAGCCAGTGAGCACAGCTGTGTGTGATCCAAAAACCAAACACGAAAATCCTGAAGATTCCACAAACACAATGGGAAAAAAACTATCAGAAAGATTGTTACGTTGGGGCGGAGGCAACAGCCCAGCAGGTAGGGCGTTTGCCTTGCACGCAGCTGGCCCATGCCGGCCCAGGTTCGATCCCCGGCATCCCATATGGTCCCCGAGCACTGCCAGGAGTAATTCCTGAGTGCAGAGCCAGGAGTAACCCCTGAGCATCGCCGGGTGTGACCCCCCCAAAAAAAGCAAAAAAAAAAAAAAGATTATTAAATAATAAGCAAAGTGGCAGGATAGCAAATCAATATACAAACATCTGTTCCAATCTGGATTACATAAAACTGTTAGAATGTGTCGGGGACGCCGCGGGTCCCCAACAGTGCCGGGAAGCAAGTTCCCTTCTACCTCCGGCCGGCGGGAATGGAGAAGACTCAGGAATCCGATCCAGTTTTCAAAGGGCTTTACTATCACAGGTTCCAATATACAATCCAAGAGCAGGGAAAACCTCCGGACTCTGGGTTCCCAGCTAGGCCCCAGCTAGGTGTAGGCCAAGATGGCTGCCACCACGTGTTGAGGCCCAACAGAGAATGGAGAGGATGGAGAAGCAAAATGCCAAGCGAAGCCAAAATGGCAAAAAGGGGAAAAAAAGAAGGGGCTTCTTTCTTCTTGCAGCTTATTTTATAGCTAGAAATCCGCCCAAACTCCCCAGCCTAGCCCATTCTGGGCTGGGTTATCTAGAGATGAAAACAGGAAAACAGCTCTATAGAAATGTAGCAACTTCAGGAGACTATCTGGCTGTTTACAAGGACCCAGAGCTAATTCAAAGCCTCCTAGCAGAGCTCTGAGGAGCTATAAGCTAAATGTAACTTCCCTGCCAGGGAGGATCAAATGACCTCAGGTAGTTTCTCCCAGCACCTCACCTAATGTCTTGAGCCAAGATCTGCCTGGAAATGCCTTTATGGGGTATAGAAGGGGGTTTCTGAGATGGCACGCCTCTGTACCAAAGAATATACTAATGCCAGTTAAATATTTCTCCAAGCCTTCAAAGAGTCTCATCTACTTCACGGTAGTTTTGTATTTTAGTTGCCTTTGAGTTATCAGGGAGCCATGCTTGCTTGCTTGGAGGCAAACAGCATTTCTCTCTGGTCTAATTACTTAGAGATCCAACGTGGCCAGGCAAATATGCTGGTAAGATCTAGCTAGTCCCACGATGATTGTGGTAGCATGAGAGAATATTTATACCAGCCAGTATAGAATACATGGTCAGATAAGACTGCCACATTTAGAGTATCCCCTTATCTATGAAGTGACCTGCAGGAGGCAATCCCGGGCAGATGCAGAGGCCTAGGCTTTTAGGTTTCCTGCAACAAGAATGTAAGAGTCTCATTCCTGAAACATGTTTATCATTGCTATAAAATATTTAACAAAGAAACACACATAACAACAGTTTCAATATTTTAAAGGTAAGTGTTAAGATCAAGTCAGACCAGCAGAGAGCCAGGTTCTGTGAATCAAAGTCTACTGCACCTGGCCACAGAGTTCTCTGTTATTTCTTTACTAGTTAGAGCTCAGTGTGATGCCACCACTGCACTGAAACCTGTTCTAAGAACCAGCTCCCTGAAATTCACCCTTGCTCTTTCTGTGATTTGCTGGTGATAGTGCTGTTAGTGAAAATCATACAAAGTCATTTTTGAGTAGATTTCTTGGAGGTCTTTTGCCCCCAGTTTTCTGAAACAGAAACAGCATTGTTTTTACTGAGAAACAAGATTTTTTTAAAAAACATTTTATACTGTTACAAAATTAACTTTTTTTTTTTTTTTTTTTGGTGACCACTAATTGCATGCTCTTAGCCTCACTGGAGGGAAGTATCTCAGTCTCGCTTATGGATACTGTTCAGTCCTGATGACGAATTTTATTCAGTCATTTCAGACTTCACCTGAATAGCAACACCATGATTTCTCTTGTATGCTCTTCTGTGTAATCTATAGGATTTTTCTGAAACTGCAAGGACTCCTCTTTCTCTCCATATTTTAAATGCCTTCCCAATGGTGCTGTGCCTAAGACCCCTGCCAGTGACTCTCAGATTCTCACCAACCAGCCAACAGCTTGATGCCAACAGCTTGAGTGCTTGGGCTTCTGAGCACTCTCCTGCTCAGGCACTATGGTGCCAGGGCTTCCCAAGGCAACATGCAGCAGTGCTGGTGGATGAAAGGGCTCTGAGGTTATGCTCAGTGATGTCGGCGGACAAAGTAGTGCTAGAGATCAAAGCAGGGTCTGTCACATGCAGAGGATGTGCCTTAGTCCCTGTATAATCTCTCGAATCTTACTGCAAGGGATACAAACTCTTGGTTTTGTAGGCACAGCTGAGATTATCAAGCAGTGGGGGGAGAACAAGGTTCATGGTGGACTATACTCAGTTTTTTTTTGATTAATTAGTTCACCAGAAATAAATATCTATCCATTAAAAGTATAACTTTAAGCCATTTCTCTTTTTTTATTTTTTTAAAAATATTTTATCATATGACCGTGAGATATACAATTATAAAGATGTTCATGTTCGGGGTTCGGTCACACAGTATTCCAGCATTTCTCTTTTTATAATTGAATTTTTTTCAGAAAAGGACTTACGAGACAGCAAGAAAAAGAACAAAGCAAAATAAAGTCCTCTGCATCTTTAAAAGTCCTCTATACACCCTAGGTCTTAGATTGTCACTGTCACTTGCCTTCCTGCCATTCATCGATTTGCTCAAGCGGGAGTTAGTAACATTTCCATTCATTGGGAATTTGGGCCATTACTGTTACTGGTTTTGAAATATCAAATACACCACAGGTAGCTTGCCAGACTCTGCCGTGGCTCTGGGTTCATCCCAGGGGACCCAGTCTTTTTCTATGTCAGACCATCAACCATCCAGGGCCCATGGGTGTAGACAAGCCTGTCTCCTGTCTGCCACCTGCGGACGCAGCAGGGCACCAGGGTCACACCTGCAACACCTCGAGGGGCAGGAAGGTCTTAGATTACAAAACAGAAATAAGCAGGGTATGAGTTAGAGAGTTTAGGTGGGGATAATGAAAAGGGTTAGGGTTATGAGTCACGTTGAGACACTGAAGGAGGATTTTGGATATTTTGGTGGGGGTGAGGTATGGAACTGTGCACATCAAATCAGGAACATGAACACTATTGTAATTTTTTTTTTTTTCAAGTCACACCTGGCATTTCTCAGGGGTTACTCCAGGTTCTGCACTCAGAAATTACTCCTGGCAGTGCTCAGGGGACCATATGGGATGCCGGTGATCGAATCCAGGTCCGGCCCACTTGCAAGGCAAATGCCCTACCCTCTCAACTATCACTCTGGCACCTATTGTAAAATGTTTTAAACTACAAGAATTAAGTAAAAACAAAAATGGAAAGTTAAAAAAAAGTAAACGAAAATGACTTATGCTATCTCCAGATCACTTTTCTTAAACAAAAAGGCTAAGCACAGACACTAGGGTAATAGGTTTCTTGGCTGTGCTGAAAAGCATCTTTTCCCATCAGCACCCTTGAAATTCTTTCACATTAAACAGTATTCTCATCTCTGTGTTAGCTGAGACTAATTTAACAAACACATTAATAGAGGATTAACACTGAACACATTCTAGTTCCAGGTAGATTGGGTTTCCATTTATGAACTGGAACAACTGGCTTGCACAACTGCAAAGTTGAATTAAGTATTCTGCACCATGAGCCCTTAGTAAATACATGCTGACAAAGGAAGGAAGAGGAAAGGATTTAAAACACTTATTGGTTGTGAGAGAAAACTACCTTTTGAGTGGTTTTAACCTGTTTATCTTGGTAGGTATTAAAAAAAAGAAAAAGTTGAGAAATACAGAAAAGATTCCGAGGAAGAATTCAGAGGAAAACATAGCTTACAATCATAAAATTAAAAGACATTTCAACAGGCACAATCTAGTCTAAAGCTTACTTCTTCTTCACGTTTATTATGTCCATCTAGAATATCTCTCAAGCGCTAGAAAACCACCTTTACATATAGCTGAAGAATGCATCACAGCAGTTAACCCGCTTTACCAGATTATATGAATGACAAATAGTCAAGCTGGATGCTCTCTCAGGCTGAACTGCTCTGCTTAAAAAGTGCATTCAACCTAAAGTTACTGCATGGGAGAGTAGTTAAAAGTGAAGGAAGAAAAAAAAAAGGAGTCACAAAACTGGATAATATGAACAAAAATCAAAGGCCTACAGGGTTGGGCACACAGTTTTTTTAAACTATGTGTTTGGTGGTAAAACGATATCTTGCATATAAAGGTCTTGTGCTTGATCCCATGAACTAAACACACACACACAGACACTCACAAACACTCTCATACTCAAAAATAAAAGTGGAGTCTAACAACTTTACTTAATTATGTATTACAAGATACAAGCCTTAATTAGACTGCTATCAACTTTAAGAGAAGTGACTAGAATGAACAAAGCACAATATAACCAGGGAAGAGAGTCGCCAAAACATGCCGCCCCTGACATCACAACAAAACCACAGAAATCCAAAAGATGATCAGAGATTACTTTGAGAGCCTGTATGCCACAAAACATGAGAACCTAGAAGAAATGGATAAACTCCTGAAGTCCTATAACCTCCCACGGCTGAAACAAGACCTGCATTAACTGAATAAGCCTATCAACATCGTGGAGGAAATTGAAACAGTAATTAAAAGTCTGCCCAAACACAAAAGCCCAGGTCTAGATGGATTCACTAGTGAATTCTTCCAAACCTTTAAGGAGGATCTACTGCCAGTCCTTTTCAAGCTCTTCCGGGAAACAGAAGAAACAGAAACACTCCCAAAAAGCTTCACGAGACAAATATCATCCTGATACCCAAAGCAGGCAGAGACATCAGAAAAAAAGAAAACTACAGATCCATCTCCCTGGTGAACACAGATGAGAATCTTCAACAAAATACTAGCAAACAGAATCCAAATATTCATCAAAAAGATTATACATCATGACCAAGTAGTATTCATCCTGGGAAAGCAAGGATGGTTCAACATTCCCAAGTCAATTAACATAATACATCATATCAATAAGAGAAAAAAGTAAAAACCATATGATCATATCAATAGATGCAGAGAAAGCATTTGACAAGATACAACACCTGTTCAAGAAGGCCAGAGGTATAGCACAGCAGGTAGGGTGTTTGCCTTGCATGTGGCCGACCCGGGTCCAATCACCGGCATCCCATGTGGTACCCTGTGCACCGACAGGAGTAATTCCTGAGCAAAGAGCCAGGAATAACCCCTGAGCACTGCTGTGCTTGACCAAAAAAGCAAACAAACAAACAAATAAATGAATAAATAAAAAAAAACCCTCCAAGAAATGGAAACTGAAGGAAACCTTCCTCAATATAGTCAAAGCCATCTATCAAAAGTCCACAGTAAGCATCATTCTCAATGGAGAAAAACTGAAAGATTTCCCCCAAGATCGGGGACAAGATAAGGTTGCCCACTCTCACCACTTCTATTCAATATAATACTGGAAGTACTTGCCATAGCAATCAAAGAAGAAAAGGACATTAAGGACATCCAGATAGTCAAGGAAGAAGACAAGCTACCACTATTTGCAGATGACATGATATACCTAGAAAACCCAAAACTCTCTACCAAAATACTCCTAGAAACAATAGGTATCTATAGTAGAGTGGCAGGATACAAAATCAATGCCCAAAAGTCAGTGGCTTTCCTATACACAAATAATGAAAGAGAAAAAAGGGATATTAAGAAAACGATTCCATTCACAATTGTGCTACAGAAAATCAAATACCTAGAAATCAGCTTAACCAAGTGTGTAAAGGACCTGTACAAAGAAAGCTATAAACCCTGCTTCAGAAATAAAGAGAATTCAAGGAAATGAAAACACATTCCCTGCTCATGGATTGGGAGAATTAACATTGTCAAAATGGTAATACTCCCGAGAGCTTTATACAGATTCAATATGGTCCTTATAAGAATGCCCATGATATTCCTCAAACAAACTGACTAAACACTCATGAAATTTGTATGGAATAATAAGCCCCTATCGATAGCTAAAGCAATCTTGGGAAAAAAGAACAAGGGAGGCATCACCTTACCCAACTCCAAACTGTAGTACAAAGCAGCAGTAATTAAAACAGCATAATATTGGAATTAAAATAGACCTGTGGACCTATGGAATAGAATTAAGTATTCTGGCACCCATCCTCAAATACATGCTAATTTAATCTTCAATCACTTGATCACTTGAATCCCGTTATTCATCGATTTGCTCGAGCGGGCGCCAGTAACATTTCCATTGGACCCTATCACGTGCCAATATAGCCCAATAGCATCTGGTTGATTCAGAAATATGAAGAGCCTCAAACCGTTCCTTCAGGGTCTTGAAAGGAAGTCTTACCATCTTGTAGGTGGGCAGCCACATGATCTTTTGACATCCCGTGGGATCCAGTCAGTAACGGTTCTAGTCCAGCGGTTGTCTACAAATTGCATTACATGTCCAGCCCATCTGATTTTCGATGCCTTGGCAAACGAGACAGCATCCCTGATTCTGGAATAGAGATGGAGGTCAGAAGTCCGGATTCCTTCTCTCACTTGAGTGAGGCGTGATATTCCAAGCATAGCTCTTTCGATTCCTCTCTGGGAGACCCGAATAGCATTCTCATCCTGCTTTCGTAGGGCCCAGGTCTCTGAGGCGTATGTTAATGCAGGGAGAACGGTGGAGTCGAAGAGATGTGCCCGGAGCCGGAGGTTCTTTGTCCTTTTAGCTATTTCTTCGATGCCTTTGAAGGCATTCCATGCCACTCTCTTCCTCCTGCACAGCTCAGGTTTTAGGTCATTCATCATGTTGAATTCTTGACCTAGGTACACATAAGTGCTGCATTCAGAGATGTTTGTTCCATTGAGAGTGAATGGGGCCTCTGGAACTAGTTCATTTTTCATAAACATAGTTTTCTTTAGATTCAGCTGTAGACATTTCCACATTCTCGCTGTCGACCTTCCACATTCTCGCTGTACACATTCAGCTGTAGACCTTTCCACACTCTCGGTCGATGTCAGCCAGCATCTGTGCCGCTTGGCTAATGTTTGGTGTTATTAGAATGATGTCATCAGCGAAGTGGGAGGTGGTGTAGTTGCCCTACCATCTTTCTTCACTCCCATTCCTTCCCATTCTAACTTATAGATGACGGACAACAGGCAGATGGGGCGATAGTTGCCGATGTCGTGAATGTCTCCCTTCTTGAACAGTAGAACTGTCCTGCTGGTTTTCCATTCGGAGGGTACCTTGCATTCGGACAGGTAGCGTGTGAAGAGCTGAGCTAGTGTATTGATGAGTACCGACAGCAGATTCTTCAGGTGTTCGGGTCTGACTTTGTCTGGGCCTGGTGCTGTTCCCTTCTTTACCGAGGAGATGGCATGTCGGATTTCAGAAGGGAGAACATTGGGAATGACATATCCATCCTGTGGAATTTGGTATGTGGGCAGGTGGATGTGGCTATCAAATAGATTTGAGTAGAAGTCCTGGATAATCTTCTACATTGCCTTTCTAGAAAGGCAATGGAGAAAGGCAACCCTTTGATATAGGAGCAAAAAATATGAAATGGAGCAAGGAAAGCCTCTTCAACAAGCGGTGCTGGGAAAACAGGGCAGCTACATGTAAAAAACTGAATTTGGAGCTCTGTCTAACACCATGCACAAAAATCAGATCAAAATGGATTAAAGATCTCAACATCAGACCTGAATTCATAAAGTCCGTTGAAGAAAATATAGCAAAACCCCTTCACGACATTGAAGCTAAAGGCATCTTCAAAAATGAAACACCACTAACAAAGCAACAAGAAGCAAATATAAGCATATGGGACTACCTGAAACTAAAAAGCTTCTTCACCTCAAAAGAAACAGTGACCAAGATACAAAGACAGTCCACAGAATGGGAAAATATATCTACCCAATACCCATCTGATAAGGAGTTAATATCCAGGATATATCAGGCACTGGTAGAACTTTACAAGAAAAAACACCCAACCCCATCAAAAAATGTTGAGAAAAATGAACAGAAACTTCGCCAAGGAAGAAATTTGAATGGCCAAAAGGCATAATGAAATAATGCTCATCATCATTAATCATCAGAGACTTGCAAATCAAAACAACAATGAGATATCACCTCACACCACAGAGACTGGCACATATCCAAAAGAGCAAGGACAAGTGCTGGCATGGATGCGGGGAAAAGGGGACTCTCATTCACTGTTGGTGGGAATGTTGACAGGTACAGCCTTTTGGAAAACAATAAGGACATTCTCCAAAGACTAAAACTTGAGCTCCCATTTGTCCCAGTCATAACACTCCTGGGAATATACCATGGGAAGCCAAAAACACACAGCAGAAACACCATCTGCACTTTTGTTTTCATAACAGCACTATTCACAATAGCCAGAATCCAGAAACAACCACAGTGCCCGAGAACTGATGACTGGATAAAAGCTTTGGTACATCTACACAATGGAATACTATGCAGCTGTTAGGAAAAAATGAAGATATGAAATTTGCCTATAAATGGATGGACATGGAGAGGATCATGCTGAGTGAATTTAGCCAGAGGGAAATGGACAGATATAGAATGACTGCATTTATTTGCGGGATATAAAAAATAGCATGATACCATTATCCAAGGCCAGACAAAACATGGTTCAGGAGATCTTGTCAGTGGGTAAACCCACTGCAAATGTGTGGGAATCAGAGCTTAGGCAAATCAGAGAAAGGAACAGTGTACTATTAATTATTGTAAATGACAATACCAGTGTAGAATTGAGCACTGAAAGTAGGCAAAAGGGATATACATGATAACTTCTAACTGTATGTACTGCCACCACAGTGTGTAAAAAGGAAGGAAGAGAGAGAGAGAGAGAGAGAGAGAGAGAGAGAGAGAGAGAGATCGAGAGAGAGAGAGGTGAAAATTGCTGGGGGGGAAATCATGGGACATTGGCGGAGGGAAATGGGCACCGGTGGAGGGATGGGTGCTGGAACATTGTATGAATGAAACCCATATATGAACACTTTTGTAACTCTGTATTTCAAGGTGGTATAATAAAAAATGCCTCATCCAATTATTGGGCTAAATTTTAAACATGCATGTGATTTCATAATCACATAATATGCTAAGACATATGTAAAAAAAGAGTGAAAAAGAATGGAAATAATCCTTCTGCTACCACTGGCTCAGTAAAATAGGGAGCACAGGAGGTAGATACAAGAAAAACATTTCCACTTCTCTCTTCAACCCACCCCAGCCAGCAGCTCTGGGAAATGACTGGCCTATGTCCTAACCTCAGCCCAGGCATTATGAGTCTGTTGCTTTTCCCTCACAGAGAAGTTTCATGAATAAGTGAAATGGTGAAATAATAATATATTGTAACTTATTTAGAAAAATATGAGGGGGAGAACAAGAGAGAAGTTCATGTTCAAGAGAGAACACAGTGTACTTCATAGTGGAAATAAGCAAGCAACAAAACGTGGAGAGACGCAAGCAAGATATGTTTTCCACGGAGAATATGGGCTCGAAGAGCAAGCAAGCCCAGAATGATTCTCAGAAGGAACTTTTATACAGTTCTTCCACATAGTTTTTTTCTGGAGTTTTCCATATATATATAAGCTGACACAGGAAAGCCTTGCATTGTTGATTAGCTTCTCAAAGTCTCATCAATTCATCTGTAGCTTCTCTTTTTCTGAGGGGTCCAGAGATTTATATATCTGAGCAGTGACTTAATTTCTCCTCGCCAAAGAGCTCAAGATTGCCTTGTCAAAGATGTGGTCTTCATGCCTTTGGGCTCCTTTTGGGTTAGTAAATCTCTGCTTTAAGCTTTTACTATCACTATTTTCCCAAGAGCATATTACTGGGACCCTTTACTTATCTGCCTATATCAAGAAGGTGAAGGAGAAAAATGAAAATATCTATGCCAAGTGCAAAAGGACCTTTGGGGAGGCCCAGAGCAGTACAGGAAAGCAAGAGGGCTGTGTATCAGCACAAAAGAAACAAGGAAGAACTTAGAAAAAAAGGACACATAAAGAATTAAGTAGGAGCAACTCTGTAAGGCCTTTATGCCACAGGAGAGATTCTAGCTCCAATAAAAATTGGAGCCATTATAATGCCATGATGCCAAATCATTTGATCACTTGATTTCCGTAGATCATTGATTACTTGAGCGAGCACCAGTAACATCTACTATGTCCTGTCACATGCGAGATAGTCCAAAGGCATGTGCCCACTCCAGGAACATAAAGAGCCTCAAACCATTCCATCAAGTCATGGGAATGAGGTCTATAATTGTTACTGGTATTTGGCATGTCAAATACGACACGGGTAGCTTGCCAGGCTTTGCTATGCGGGTGGGATAATCTTCTAGTTGCCTCAAGACTCGAGCATTTATTGATGAACCGTGCAGCCGAGCTGGGCTGCAATCAGCTCTTCTGCTGGGTGGAGTTCTGATGAGAGGGGATTCCGGTGTGGAAAATGGTGGCCCTCATGGTGTGGGTGTTCCTTTGGCTCCTTACGAGGCTCTGCTGGGGTGACGGGCTAGGGCTAGAACCTGCCATCCCTCCTGGACGCCTCGTGATGAGCTGGGCACAGGGAGAGCAAGTAGCAGCTCTGCCCTGGATTTGTGAGTCTCTCATAATTCCTCATTCCCCATAAACTCTCCAGTTTGATGCAAATAGAGTGATCATTGAAGTGTATGAGAAAGATCCTGAAAGGACATGGTGCTAAAATACATTTAGTCTAAGATTAAATCGTGGTGGAGGAGCCGCCGTGCACCTGTGCAGCCGTGTATTTGGAGTCTCTGTCTTATGGTGGTTGGCTGTGGTGGATGGAGCTCAGGGTCACACCCACTGAGTCCGGAGGCTGGGGACTGGGTGGAGGCCCCCAATCCTTGCTCTGAGTCCAGCAGGTGTGCCGCCTGCATGCCAAGCAGGCCCTAGGAGCTATGTAGGACATGACCATGCGCTGGCTGAGCCTTTTGCTTTTCCCCCCAGGAACTCCATAGGGCCGCTTACCACGAGGCCAAGCTGTGCAGCCGTGGATCTGGAGTCTCTGTCACAAATTATAAATTTGTGCTAGTTATGATTTTTAAAAAAAAGAAAGCTGCTATATTAAGGGTTAAAGTTTCTAAATGCTTTAAAAATAAGTATTTAAAATATCAGAAAACTTAAAATGAATGTAAATTAATATTTTGTTTACTGGGTCACTTATATCACTTGACTTCCTGTTGTTCATGATTTGCTTGAGCGGGCACCAGTAACATCTCCATACATCCTGTTGCGAGCAAGTGTAGACCAAGGGCATCTGCTTGCTCCACGGACAGGAAGAGCCTCAAACAGTTCCTTCAGGTCATGGGAATGAGGTCCATAATTATTAGTGGTTTTTGACATACCATACATAGGTGGTATACTCTTAGTAGAAGGCTCTCTCTCACTCAAGCATTTACTGATAAAACTCAAAGGGGAAAGATCAGGTTTTCTCCTAGGTGGAGCTTGAGGAGCTTATCCAGTTTTACTGGATAAGGTGCTTAAAGAACTGGAATTTAAACAGAATTATAAAACAACTTTTTATTTAAAATAAATAAAATAAAATCACTGAACTTATCTCTATTAATATATTTTCTAAGGAAACAGTTTGACTTTATGACTGTTATAATATAGAACCCTATGAATTCCTTATGTCTTTTCATAAATATTACAATTTAGAATAACTTAAAGACTACAAATTTTAGAGTAGTACACACATCACTCGTAAGTTACTATGTACCTCTCAGTATTTATGTCATTACATGATAGTTTTCTGTTACACATTTTTAGCATCTCTATCAGATGATAAAATACAAAGACTGCTCCTACACTTTATATTTTATCGTGCCAGCACAGCAACTTGCATGTTTTCTTTTTTGAAAAATATTCGGGAGGGGGTGACGGTGCTGGAGAGATAGCAGAACAGGTAGGATATTTGACGGGCATGTAGTCCACCTGAGTTCTGTCCCCAGCACCGCATATGGTTCCCTGAGTCCCACCAGGAGTGATCCTTGAACACAGAGCTAGAATTAAGTCCTTAGAAGAGAATTAAAGTTAAAGCCTGGCGAGGCCTGTCCAAAACAAACAAAAAGGGGCAGGAGTGACTGACAGTGGGTAGGGTGTTTGGCATGCACTCAGTGACCTGAGCTCAATCCCCAGCAGCTCTCATACGGTTGGTTCCCTGAGCACCACCAGCAATGACCCCAGGAGTATGGCCTGAGTACTGCGGGGTATGACCTAAACCATCTCCCCAATAAATAAATAGATAAATAAATAAATTAAAAAAATTGAAGTATAACTCTAGAGTTCAGGTTTACATTACGTAAGTAATAAAATACATATCATTTACATTTGCATAATGTAACCTTAAGAGATACAATGATATATTTATATATTGTAATATGATTAGTACCTCAGCATTAACTACTATTTTATAAATTTTTAATGATTTTATTAAAATCATTGATTTTAATAAATAAAAATATTGATTTTAAAAGCCCACTACTGCACAGCTTCTTAAACTATGGAATCTGAGTACTGTGTGTGTGTGTGTGTGTGTGTGTGTGTGTGTGTGTGTGTGGTGGGGGGGAAGGATTCAAAGAAAAACTGAGCAGCAGCAAAACATGTTTCTGGATGTGCAATGACAAAAAAAAAAATCAAAATCAATCACTGAGGTGAGTCCCAAAGATACTGAAATGGATGATGAAAAGGACTCTCTGGACTATCTGGGCTATTCCATGTAAATGAGAAGGCTCTCTTCAAATGAAAGCCTGGAAATGGCTGAGCATGAAGCAAATGAACAGTGACAATGTTCTGTATCACTGAGATAAGCAAAGGTTTGTCTGTTATTGTTTCGATGTTTTATTGAAGAAATGACAAATATGAAAAGACAGAACAATACAAGTGGCTAGTTTCCATATCTAAAATATTCTAAACACAGAAACTAAATGAAACAAAACTGACTCTGAACTATAAGACAAATTAGTGATAACCAAAAAGAAAGAGGGAAGAGCGCTGGCAAGTAAGGACATAAAGGAACAAACATGATCAGTCTGAATTTCCGTGGTAAACTTAATGTTGATTTTCAATGACACATGCCTAAAACACATAATGCTATGTTGCAATTTTTCCAATGATAAAACTAATTAAGAATAATCAGTAATGTATTTTTTCCATAAGGATGCTAAGAAGCATCTTTGAAGGAGTGTCCAGGTAATGAGGTAATCTAGGTAACTAGTGAACAATAGATTTTTATGTCATTAGATAGACCAGTCAGAAACAGGTTTTAAAAAGTCCATTTTACCAAGGAAACTATAAAATGGGTTTTGGGTACATTCTCCTGATTGTCTCTTTGTTTATCACATTAAGCTCTTTGCAGTGATCTTTTCATGCATATAAGAGCCAAAGAGATGTGGTATACTTATCAAACAGCTTGAAAATGTTCCACAATAAACTTAAATCAAAACTTCTATAAAGTGCCTAAAACATAAAATTCTATCAATCTAGAAAACATACATGTTTAAAACATTATGCTCATGTAAGATGATATATGGTGCTTTAAGCTGAGCATGTTCTGCAGAGAGTACTGACATTCAGTGATACAAATTTTTTAAGGTTTAAGGAAAAAAAAAACCAGCAAAATAAAATGTAACTTTCTGCTTGACTTTATCCAACGTGCTTCTGAAAAATCTGAAACGCTGAGAAAACAAGACATAGAAGTCACAAACTAACACTGAACCATGGGGGAACAACAGAAATTATAAAACAGATCTTAAAACATCTAAGTGTTTGCCCTAATACACAGTACAATGTACTGTATTGAAAGTATCAAGCCTACAACTGGAGCTTGTTATTAAAACAGGTGTCCAAGAGAATGTCACTTGATCTACGGCAACCTGGCTTTGGTAAGTGATCCCAACACTGAGGCCAGGAAGTGGAATTATGCTCTGACTAGGTCTGTGAACTTACCACACTCTTTTCAAGCTGCTTTAGCAAATATGCTCTGTTAATTACTGTTATACGATCCTAACATGAAGTAATCCATATTCTTATTAGCTTCCCTAATAAATGAAGCTGTAATGCTTAACTGATTGCAAGTGCTAGGGTAATCTAGACAAATATTAAAATTTAATAAATGAAGCAAGTTAGAGATGGCTATTCATGTAATTCACATAAAAGATATTATTTCGCATGTCAGAAAGATAGCACATAAAAATTAAATCCTAGTAAAGTATTAAACCTGAAACCAAGGCAGGTGGGGATGGCAAATACAATTCAGACCTTCATATTTATCTGTGCTCATTTTTTTTAATGGCAGGAGGAGGGTGTGTTGGGCCCCACTTGGCGGTACTCAAGGCTAAGCCTGGCTTTGTACTTAAAGAGCAGTCCTGACGGTGCCTGAGGGACAAACGTAGTACCAGGGACTGACCTGGAATTAGATGCATGCAAGGCACGTGCCCACTCACTGCACTCCTGGTCCTCATACTTCCAGTTTCTAAATCACACTAGTACTGGTTGCTATAGGATGAACCAGGAATTAGACAACATAAACCAGTAACTGTGGGCTTTGAAATTCTGTTAACCCATCTAGTAATTATTTGGTTACAAAGCACACATCATAGTAACAGCAGTGATTCACATCACCATAAGGGTGCTTTTTTCCAGAAGGAAGAAAACATAATTATTAGTTTAGGCAACAAAAGTATTATATCTTATAGAAACAATGTTATAAGTCATAACTTTTTATTTCTTAATACTAATTTTATGAATCTTATTAGTTATTAAAAATAGTGATTTACTGAGGTAGAACAATATCACACTGAATTTTATAACATTTTAAATAGTTCTACAAGGCTATAGTAGCAGTTTTAGGAAAATGATTCTTACCAAATTGCATTATAATTGAATTATAGTGGGGCTCAAATGCTTCATGATCTGCCCAGGCCAAACATTCACTGAATGCCTTCTCAGTGGTGGATGTGGTGCTAACTCCTAACACCTCTACTTCAGGTTCCCATGATTACTACTACCACTGCTAATAGATGAATTTTACAAAGCAGATGTTCATTGAGGCAATTAAGTTTCAAGCAAAAAAAAAAAATAGTTAAACAAAAAATAAAACAAAAATAAGAAAAAAATTATGAATCCATTTCTAGCCAACATATAGTCATATATATATGTATATATATATATATATATATATATATATATATATATATATATATATATATGTACACATGCACACACACATATTTTAGCAAAGCAAGATAGGTCTTAGTCACCAAATTAAAGAAATACATGTTCAAGAGAAAACACGGACATTTTCAGAGTGGAGAAAAGCTTATATGTGTGGTAAAAGAGTGATGAAAATACCAAAAGCTCTTAGAGCAATAAGGTTCTTTGAGGTTTCATTTTAAGTATTAACTATGAACACTATCCTAACTTATACTCCTGAATAAGAGAGAATGGGAAAAGCAAGGAAGTCTTTCAGAGCTTTATTCATGGTTTTCAGGGCTTATCCTGGCTCTGAGCTCAGTGATTACTCCTAGTGAGGTCGAGGTGTCAGGAATTGAACCAGGGCTGGCTACATGCAAAGCTAGTGCCTTTCCTCTTCAACTATGGCTCTGCTCCACTGCACCCATTTTAACAGCAATGTGCAATTATTTATTATGTATCTGCAGAGTTCACTTATTTGATCCCTCAGTCTTTTTGGAATTTAAGAGAATAAAGCAGCTTGGATGAAATTTCAACAAAAACACACAGTAAGGACCTAATCAACAGTACAGAGAGAACGGTGCTTACTGTGCATGTTGTTGACCCGGATTTGATCCCGGCACCCTATATGGACCCCCTCCCCCAGCCCAGCCAGGAATGATCTCTGAGCACAAAGCCAGGAGTTAGCCTGCACACTGTTGAGTGTGCCCTCCTCCCTACACCAAAATACAAGAAACCAAAGACACACTTTAAGGAAGTGGATTGTGAACTAAACTAAAAAAGAAAATACTCAAAACAGATGTTAGGGCAATTGTATCTTTTAAGATTAGTATTTGAAAATTTAGTTTACCTAGGACTCATCCATTATGCTTTAATTTACAGCACTAACTTTTGAAATCTAAATCAAATCTTCGTCTTTATTTCTAATTTCTAAATTCTAATTTCTGAAATAAAGGAATTGGGAAATATTATACTTATAAAACTTTGAGTCACAAAGTTTTCTCCTCTGAAAGCCACATTAAATTATAATTTTCCCTTAGTTCTGATCAAAATTTAGATATCAGTTATTTTTAGTTTCATTTTCACAGAGCCCAGAATTTCTTGTGGAAAGTATTAACTGGACACATCATCCGTAACTTTAGCCTTAAATGACAGAAAATGATAAAAACAAGTAAATAGATGTGCATATTTTACCTATCAACATACCACTCCACAAGTATTTTCATGAATGAATCTCCAAATATTTCAGAATATTAGAAACAAACAACGGTATCTGAAGTACTCCCAAACTGCTCTGGAGCAAGCCCACCTGATGACCTGGTTGCAGTGGGCACACATGGGCGTGCGCTTCCCTGCTGGGATGTGCTCAGCTCTCTGCACCAGTGTGTCCTGCTCACTGGGCTGTATGGCGCCCCCCAGAGCTGGCAGGGTGCAGCTGCTCCTGCTGAAGGCACATTGTTGGAGATCCTCCCCTGGACGGTGCTGGGGAAAAGACAGAGAGATTCAGAATGAGAATTGTCCAATTATCAAGGCTCACTAATAATCAAATATCAATATAAGAATGATACATTGTCACTCGTGCTTATAAAGAGATTATAGTTCAGACACTAGAAAGGAGAATACAGGTGCACAGCACAGTGAGAGGTGGGACAACTACATGTAGAACAAGCTGCAGAGAGAGCAGGAGGGGAGCATCTCTATGGACCCTCTCTTACCTTTAACATCAAATATTCTTAGGCATATAAAAAATCCATGAAGTGTCAAGACACTAATGGCAGAAATAACTCACATGATCTTTCTCCCTGTACCTACCAAGTAGATGGTACACCTTAGCATCATCTTAGAATCATTCTCTTGCACTTTGGTGCGAAGCCAAAAAGGCCAAGCTGAATTCCTATCACGAACAGTTCCTGAGTTCCTGATTTCCATTCCCAAACCTTCCTCAATGTCTGCCACATGCACTGGTCACCAAAATACTTGGTTTTCCTTAAATTCATTCTTCCAACTAAACCTCTGACCGATATTTGACCTGATCACAATTCTGCAGAAACCAATTCAAAACTCTCCCTATGACCACCTGTGGCCACTGGATGAGTCTTTCCTTCCACATGCTGATACTGCTCAGTCTGTGGGTCCCCTGGCCCAACCCTTCGACACTTTTAGCTCGTGCTCCAGCAAGACCAAGTTGCCTCACGTTTTCTTGTGAATAGGCCCCCTATGCTCATAAGCTGTTTCCGCTGTCACTTTTCTCTTTCCTCAAGGTTTCTCTCCTTTTTCATGTATTCTCTCTCCCGATTCTTTTTTTTTTTTTTTTTTTGCTTTTTGGGTCACACCCGGCGATGCTCAGGGGTTACTCCTGGCTCTTCGCTCGGGAATTACTCCTGGCGGTGCTCGGGGGACCATATGGGTTGCTGGGGATTGAACCCGGGTTGGCTGCGTGCAAGGCAAATGCCCTACCCGCTGTGCTATGGCTTCAGCCCCCACTCTCACCGATTCTTAATCCTACTATTCTTGGGTCTGAACTACAGGGTCTCTGTTTCTTGTCACTACTTTAACCTGTTCTGCCACATTATTTTCCAATCCGTTTGGTCCATATTTTCTTTTAAACAGTTTTCAAATTCTTCTACTGCATGCTCTGTGCAATCTAGTCTCTTAGACTTCTATGTTCACTTTATCATCTCAAGCCTGTTGTTCGTATGCTTAATCAGCATCATACCAGAACATATTTCACTTGTGTCAACATTATCTCAAGGCTCTATTCACCAATCTTTTCAACAGCGCTATGATCTAGTCACAGGTTGCTGCAGTAATCGCAGGCAGTCTGGCTGCAGAGACGGAGCCCTACATGCTAGGTGAAAGACCAGGTACTCTCTAGTGTGCCAGGTCTGCTTCTCTGGGACTCAGCAATGTGCTTCCTCTTTCCTTTCCTCCCCCTCCCCCTTCTCTTCTCTCTCCCTCTGTCTGTCCCCTCAATACCCCCCTCCCGCTTCCACCCTCCCTCTTTTGCTACTCAGTTTTCCCATGGGTAGTTTGCAAAAGACTTTCTTCCATAAGTTCCATTTCTACGGATCCTTGCAACTGGTGTCCTTTCGTTATCTAAAAATTTTCTAATTGTTACTATTTATCAATAAATACCATATGCAATTTTTCCCTTACAGTGATGAATTTTTTCACAAATGAGAAAAATGCTCACCTATAAGCCCCCAAATACCTCACAAATAGGAAGCCAAAAACAGTTGATCAAATAAATGAAAAAGAAAAAACTCAAAGTAACTTTTATTTTGTTTTTCTGAAGACTACTACAGAGATGGTTTTAAAATGTGGATTAAATTAAGGACTTCAAATAAGGGCAAAACTACCAGATGAAAAACCTAAAAGTCAGATCTTAGAGAGTCAAAATCCTTTTATCTACCATATGCCTATATTTTATCAAATTACCTACACATAAGCCCTTAACATGCTGAAGTTATTGAGGACACTTTTAGCAATAAGAGTGCACTAATTCTTCATCAGTCATTGTGAAAGGGGACATAATCCATCTGGCCCATGTCTAGAGGAAAAAATATCTGAGCAACCAACTTACAAGAAACCATTCTTAAATATGAAACACGTGACTCTGTCCTAAAAGCTTAGAAAAAGGCCCCACGTTTGCTGATACTCTTGTGAGAAGAAAAGCTTCACTTTGTTATTACACCATTGTAACCAGTTTTGATAAGCCAAAAATTCTCACACCTTTGTTTTGTTGCCTTGCTGCTAGCACACTAGCCTATACACAAGTTCTGTTAGTTACCAAATGCAGAATATGACCAAATTCCACTTATTTCCCATAAGAATAGCTTCATTTCTTTAGACTCAATTTCTCATTACCCCAGTAAAGGGACCGGAATTTTGGAGCAATCAAGTGCTAAACCCTGAGTCTCTTGACTTGGTTAAGGAAAAGGAGGAATTAAGAAGCGCCGGGGTGCCCAAAAGTAGCCTGCCTTCCTTGGTATTCTGCAAACTGTACTATCACACAGAGAAAAGCAGATGTCATGTGGTTCAGGGACCAAAACATTTTTTGCTTATTTCATTATAAAAATGCCTGCTTTTATGCAGACATCTCTTAAGTGACAATAATTTTAAGATGACAATCTAGTTATTTTGTGATATAAATGTTACCCAATACTTCTAGTTCTAGTACAGGACTTCTTCAACTTTTCCCACTTGTGACCCCTACTCACCCAGGAAATTTTATATCGCGGGTATGTAAGATAGACAAGAAAGGGGAATTATTTATTGATAGTAAACTATAAGTTTATCTTAAGTTTAGTGTCCCCCCAGTTTCACAATAATTCAGTTGACGAACTCAGATTCTATAAGTTCTGAATTTATACCATTTCACGATATAGGAATCTAAGTTACCAACGATTTAAGTGGCTTATTCAAATGGAATGATGAGTCAGTAAAGTACCACACTCATTCCAGAGATGGAATTCAAGTTCCCTATGTGTCCTCTACCCATTCAAAGGAGCTCTCCTAGGCCCCACTGGGGATGTTTTCCTAAGAGATAACTTGAAATGACAAAGAAAATTGCTTCTTCTAGGAATACCTTGATTGTATTGTTTTCCCAAGCAGAGGATTCAAATTTAAATTATTTAGCAAATAAATTAATATAAATTGTATTAATGCAAGTTGTAAGCAATTTTAATTTAAAATGTAACATATTGTAAGGCTCTATAAATAATTAGCAAGTTTTTCCAAGTAACTTTAATATTAATCTACCATTACAAATATTTTTTGGGGATTTTTATCATATTTCTTAATTTTATATATGATAACCTGCAAGGAATTAGAAATAGTCTATGTACTTTCAAAAACAGTTGATTCACCAAAATGTACTTATTTATAAAGTTTTCAAAGAGAAAACAGATATAAGATGACAAATATAATTCCTGGTAATATGATACCTGAATTCTCTAAAAACAGATGTCATTGAATTGTAGTAAGAATAAAAGTATCTAGGGGCCGGAGCGATAGCCCAGCGGGTAGGGTGTTTGCCTTGCACGCGGCTGGCCCATGCCGCCCAGGTTCGATCCCTGGCATCACATATGGTCCTCCGAGCACCGCCAGGAGTAATTCCTGAGTGCAGAGCCAGGAGAAACCCCTGAGCATCACTGGGTGTGACCCAAAAAAGAAAAAAGAAAGAAAAAAAAAGAATAAAATAAGAAATTTGTTAATTTGGCTTTGTGTCCTTGTTCTAAAAAAGGCTGTTACCTTTTAAATCAACATACACAAAAAGTAGAAGTGAATACTATAATGTATAGATTAAATACCTTATCAGACTATACTTGAATAAGCATAAAATATATTAATTCTTTCATTAGTTCAAGTCAAATTTCCAACTGCCAGTAAAATATCTTCTGTTTTGTGTTTGGGTAACCCCCAGTGGCATACAGGAGCTATTCCTCACTGCTGTTTGACAGCACTGCTGGCAGTGCTTGAGAGTTGACCTTGACCCTCTTGCATGCAGTCTGCACTCCAACCCACTGAGCCATCTCTCCAGCCCCATAAAATATCACGTCTATGTATTACGTGAATGCATACTACGTGTATAAAGTCTTTTTTATAAACTTTACATACCTGGGTTTGAGAGAAGCCACCCCAAGAAGTAAACTTAAGTGATAACAGACATCACTAACTTACTAGATTTAATTCTTTTGAATTGTTGAACAAATCATTCAGACGGGAATCAGTTTGGTTAGGAGTTCTGCTTGTGACAAAATGGGAAATACAGAATCTGATGACTGGTTACCACTCCTGTAATATATCGTCATCCAAGGCATGATTTCTTACTTGATTCACCTCAGTAATGGCCTAGGTGGAAGTACTAAACCCCTGCTCACAATCCTCCAATGGCCATCTCACTCAACTCAAGTTTCCATCAACTCTAACTCCTGTTCCCACACTGACCTGACTTACCCTATATTTTCATTGCTTATGACATATAAGGCACATGGATTTGCTTACTGTTTCTTGGATGGCCTTTTTATTTTCTAGTTCTGCCACAAATATTTCTCCAGTTGCAGCGTGATGTTCGCCTCCATTTCCTCTACGCCTTTGCTCAGGATTGCTCTATCAGTGTGACTTTGTCTGGCTGTCCTCTGTAAACAGTAACCCCAACCCTCCCCGCTGCTCATCTTTCTTTATAGCACGTTCCATCTATCATAGTCTACATTCTTGATTTTGCTTTATTTTATGAGTTCTTTCTTCACACTCTGAAGCCAGGGACATTGTTTTGTTTATTGTTCTCTCTCCAGCACACAGAACCACCTACTGCATTTTTGCTTAATGAATTTTTTGTTTAGAGGATGAATAACTTTAACACCAAAATCACTATACTGGGCCTGGGATCGGGTATATACATAAAGAAAGCTAAGGAAAGGGCCAGAGAATATGGCAGTGGTATGGCACAGCATGTGTCCTACCCCAGTTCAATCCTAGGGACAGAGGAAGTGGCTCAAAATCCAACAATACCCCCCAAACCCGAAGAAAAGTCTGGAGTATCTTACTAATTAGAAAGGTAGCTATCTGGAGTTGTAATGAATGAGCCTAGAAAAGCAGATGAGACAGTCTGAACATTAATAAATATGGGGATAAAAATTTGGGGCCAGAGTGATAGTCCAGCAGGTAGGTTGTTTGCCTTGCATGTGACCAACCCAGGTTCGATTCCCAGCATTCCAAGTACTGCCAGGGGTAATTCCTAGTGCAGAGTCATGAATAACGCCTGAACATCACTGGATGTGACCCCAAAAAAGCAAAAAAAAAAAAATATTTCTTATGTACATTTAAATCCACAACTCAGTAATTCTAGGATATGAAGAAACTGATTTTATTTACGGTATCATCTCTAAGAGAATAACCAGCTCCCTCCACCACCACCAATTCTCCACCCAAAAGAATAGTAAAAAAAACCAACTAACCGTGCTGATATTTTCCTTAACGTATTTAACACACCTAAAATGAAATATATTATCCTTCACTTGTATCACTTGTTTTCCCATTGTTCATCGATTTGCTTGAGTGGAGACCAGTACCATCTCCATACGTCCTGTCACATGCTAGTGTAGCACAAGGGCATCTGCTCACACCAGGAGCATAAAGAGCCTCAAACCATTCCATCAGGTCATGGGAATGAGGTACTGGTATTTGGCATATCAAATACGACATGGGTAGCTTGCCAGGCTCTGCCGTGTGGGTGGGATATTCTTGTAGTTGCCTCAAAGCTCGTGCATTTATAAAGGCCGGCTTGTGATCAACCCTTCTGCTGGGTGGAGCTCTGACGAACCAGAGAATCTGGATGTGGAAAATGGCGACCCTCCTGGTGTGGGGCTCCTCTGGCTTCTGGTGAGGCTCTGCTGGGATGGCGGGACAGGGCTAGAGCCCGCCTTCCCTCCTGGGTGCCTTGTGATCAGCTGGGCAGAGGGAGAGTGGGTAGCAGCTCTGCCCCAGTATGTGAACTTTGTGTGGTGACTCACTAGTGCAGCCCCACCTACTCGGGAGGCTGAGGCTGGAGGACAGCTTGAGTCCAGGAGCTCTGGGCTGAAGGGCACTGTACGATCAGGTGTCTGGACTAAGTTTGGCATCAATATGGTGACCCTCTGGGAGCAGACGACCACCAGGTTGCCTAAGGAGGGGTGAACCGGCCCAGATCATAAATGCAGCAGGTCAAAACTCCCGTGCTGATATTTTGGAGCCGGAGCAATAGTCCAACGGGTAGGGTATTTGCCTTGCATGCGGCCAGCCCACGGCGGCCGGGGTTCGATCCCGAGTCCCATATGGTCCCCCGAGCACCGCCAGGGAGTAATTCCTGAGTGCAGAGCCACGAGAAACCCCTGAGCATTGCGGGTGTGACCCCCCAAAAAAAAAAAAAAAAAAACTCCCGTGCTGATATTTTCCTTAACGTATTTAACATGCCAAATACCAGTAATAGTTATAGACCTCATTCCCAAGACCATATGGAATGGTTTGAGGCTCTTTATGTTCCTGGAGTGGGATGATGCCCTTGGGCTATCTTGCATGTGATAGGATGTATTGAGATGTTACTGGTGCCCGCTCCAGCAAATAGATGATATACGAGAAGACAGGGATAGTGATAAAATAATCTAATTTTCAATTTTCTTCTGTTCCTTTTATTTTTCTATTGTTGCTGTAATATACTATAAAAAGAATCTGATGGCTTGAAAATACATGTGTATTATTTAATAGTTGCCCTGTACTTATTAGTGGGTGCTGACAGCGCTGAGTTTCTTTCTGAAGTCTCTGTGGGAAAACCCACTTCTGTTTCTTCCAGCTGCCCAGATTTCAGAGCCATGACCTATTCTGCCATCTTCAAAGCCAGCAACACTGTGCGGAGACCTTCTTACATGACACCAACTGATTTTTATGCTTTCCTCTTCAACTTCAGAAGACGAATTTTTCCTCTTCCACTCTCCCCATAGCAATCAGCATCTAATGTGCTGCCTTTGTTTTGTTCTACCAAGTAATGTCCTATTCACAGGTTCTGATTAGGACGTGGAACTTTGGGGGAAGTAATGGGGGCATAATTCTAACACACAAACACACACACACATATACACCACCACAATATTAATCACTTGATCACTTGAATCCCGTTATTCATCGATTTGCTCGAGCGGGCACCAGTAACATTTCCATTGGACCCTATCACGTGCCAATGTAGCCCAATGGCATCTGGTTGATTCAGGAATATGAAGAGCCTCAAACCGTTCCTTCAGGGTCTTTACAAGGAAGTCTGACCATCTTGTAGGTGGGCGGCCACGTGATCTTTTGACATCCCGTGGGATCCAGTCGGTAATGGCTCTAGTCCAGCGATTGTCTCCAAATCACATTACATGTCCAGCCCATCTGATTTTTTGATGCCTTGGCAAACGAGACAGCATCCCTGATTCTGGAATAGTGATGGAGGTCAGAACTCCGGATTCCTTCACTCACTTGAGTGAGGCGTGATATTCCAAGCATAGCTCTTTCGATTCCTCTCTGGGAGACCCGAATAGCATTCTCATTCTGCTTTCGTAGGGGCCCAGGTCTCTGAGGCGTATGTTAATCAGGATCCAATATTAATCAGGATCCAATACTAATCAGGATCCAAATAAGGCTCAGACAATACATTTGGTTGCATATCTCAAATTTTTTTTGTATTCTATAATCTCTTCTTTTTACCTCACACTGAAACATATAGGTAGAAGGAAATAAGTCTTTAGTTATATCTGTTAAGTAAATTTGCATGTGATAGCATGCAAACACATATATGACACATACTCACATAAGCACATTTGAACTTTTTTTCTATAAAGACTATCACAGCCCGGATCATCACCAGCCACCCTGCAGCAGTTTTTTTTTTTTTTCAATCCAGCCCAGGTATGCTGAACCAGACTCTCAGACATGGGGCAGAGCTGCTACTTGCTCTCCCTGTGCCCAGCTGCTCATGAGGCACCGGGAGGCATGGCGGGTTCTAGCCCTGGCCTGCCACCCCAGCTGAGCCTCACGACAAGCCAGACCACCCTCCCCCACTCCATGGGGTCCGCCAATTTCCACATCTGGTCTTTCCTCTCGTCACAACTCCCCAGAAGACCAGACTATCACAGCCCGGATCATCGACAGCCATCCTGCAGCAGTTTTTTTTTTTTCAATCTGGCCCAGGTATGCTGAATCAGAGACTCTCAGACATGGGGCAGAGCTGCTACTTGCTGTCCCTGTGCCCAATTGCTCATGAGGCGTCCGGGGAGGCATGGCGGGTTCTTGCCCTGGCTTGCCACCCCAGCTGAACCTCACAACAAGCCAGACCACCCTCCCCTACTCCAGGGGCCCGCCAATTTCCACATCCGGTCTTCCCTCTTGTCACAACTCCACCCAGCAGACCAGACTATCACAGCCCGGATCAGACAGCCACTCTGCAGCATTTTTTTTTTTCAATCCGGCCCAGGTATGCTGAACCAGACTGTCAGACACTGGGCAGAGCTGCTACTTGCTCTCCCTGTGCCCAGCTGCTCATGAGGCGCCCGGGATGCATGGCGGGTTCTAGCCCTGGCCTGCCACCCAGCTGAGCCTCACAACAAGTCAGACCACCCTCCCCCAATCCATGGGGCCCACCATTTTCCACATCCGGTCTTCCCTCTCGTCACAACTCCACCCAGCACACCAGACTATCACAGCCTGGCTCCGCGCGGCCACCGATTTTTCAATAAATGCTTTATTTAGAGTTGACTACAACAGTATGCCACCCGCATGGCAAGCCTGGCAAGCTGCTCATGTAGTATTTGATATGCCAAATACCAGTAACATTTATATTAGGTCATTCCCGTGACCTAATATAATGGTTTGAGGCTCTTTATGTTCCTGGAGCAGACAGATGCCTTTGGGTTCTACTGGCATGAGACAGGACATATGGAGATATTACTGGTGCCCGCTCTAGCAAATAGATGATTAACGGGAAGATAGTGATAGTAATAGATAGTCTATAAAGAAATCTTGATCACTTGACATCCCGTTTTTCAGAGATTTGCTTGAGTGGGCACCAGTAACATTTCCATTTGCTCTACTATATGGCAGTGTAGCCTAATGGCAGCTGCTTGCTTCAGGAATACGAAGAGCCTCAAACTGTTCATCAGGGTCTTGACAAAGAGGTCTGACCATCTAATAGGTGGGCAGCCACGTGATCTTTTGATGTCCCATGGGTTCCAGGTGGTAATGGCTCTAGTCCAGCAGTCATCTCCAAATTGCATTACATGTCCAGCCCATCTGATTTTCGATGCCTTGGCAAACGAGACAGCATCCCTGACTCTGGTTTGTCAATGGAAGTCGGAACTCCAGATTCCTTTCTTCACTTGAGTGAGGCATGATATTCCAAGCATAGCTCTTTGATTCCTCTTTGGGAGACCCAAATAGTGATCTCCTCCGGCTTCGTAGGGCCCAGGTCTCTGAGGTGTATGTTAATGCAGGGAGAACAGAGGAGTGTAAGAGACATGCCCAGAGCAGGAGGTTCTTTTGTCCTTTTAGCTATTTCTTACAGATATTAAATTGATATATTACACTTTTACATCATTAAGAACTATTATTGGGGTAGAAGTGAAAGTATAGCAGGTAGCTTTGCACATGACCAACCCAGGTTCGATCACCACCAGCATCCAACATGGTCCCCTGAGCACTGCCAGGAGTAATTCCTGAGCAAAGAGCCAGGAGAAACCCTTAGTATCGCTTAGTGTGACCCACAAAGTAAAAAACAAAAATAAAGTTACTGTTACTATACAATAAATCAAGAACATAATGTTCAGAAAGGAAAAGTGACTTCTAAGAACAATGCAGAACAGTAAAAATGAAGCAGATAGAGAGAAAGAGAGGTAGAGGCAAAGAGGGAGAGAGAGAGGGAGAGGCAGAGGGAGAGAAAGAGAGAGAGAGAGCCTGCCATACACATATCCAGAAGAACAAAAACAACAAGTGCTGGCGTTGATGCAGTGAAAAGGGGTCTCACAACCATTATTGGAGGGAATGTCGACTAATACAGCCTTTTTAGAAAACAATATGGACATTCCTCCAAAGACTAGAAATTGAGCTCCCATTTGACCCAGTCATACCACTCCTGGGAATATACCCTGGGAATATATTCCAAAAAACACAGTGGAAACACCATGTCCACGTTATGTTTATAGCAGCACTAGTCATACAATAGCCAGAATCTGGAAACAACCAGAGTGCCTAAGAATTGACAACTGGATAAAGAAACTTTGGCACATTTGCACAATGGAATGCTATGCAGCTGTTAGGAAAAAATGAAGGTATGAAATTTGCCTATAAATGGATGGACATGGAGAGGATCATGTTGAGTGAAATTAGCCAGAAGGAGACAGATATAGAATGACTGCATTTATTTGCATGACAACACTTGATCACTTGATGACTTGACATTGATTTGCTCGAGCGGGCACCAGTAATATTTCCACTTGACCCTATCATGTGCCAGTGTAGCCCAATGGCATCTGGTTGCTTCAGAAATATGAAGAGTCTCAAACCATTCGTTCAGGGTCTTGACGAAGAAGTCTGACCATCTTGTAGGTGGGCGGCCACGTGATCTTTTAATATCCCGTGGGATCCAGTTGGTAACAGCTCTAGTCCAGCAGTCATCTCCAAATTGCACTACATGTCCAGCCCATCTGATTTTAGATGCCTTGGTAAACGAGAAAGCATCCCTGACTCTGGAACAGCGACAGAGGTTGGAACTCCGGATTCCCTTCTCTCACTTGAGTTAGGGGTGATATTCCAAGCATAGCTCTTTCTATTCCTCTCTGGGAGACCCGAATAGCATTCTCATCCTGCTTTCGTAGGTCCCAGGTCTCTGAGGCATAGGTTAATGCAGAGAGAACAGTGGAGTCAAAGAGATGTGCCCCGAGCCAGAGGTTCTTTGTCTTTTTAGTTATTTCTTCGATGCTCTTGAAGGCATTCCATGCCGCTCTCTTCCTCCTGAGCAGCTCAGGTTTTAGGTCTTTCATCATGTTGACTTCTCAACCTAGGTACACATAACTGCTGCATTCAGAGATGTCTGTTCCATTGACAGTGAATGGGGCCTCTGGAACTAGTTCATTTGTCATGAACATAGTTTTGTTGAGATTCAGCTGTAGACCTATCTTTCCACATACTCGATCAAAGTCAGCCAACATTTGTGCCGCTTGGCTAATGTTTTGTGTTATTAGAATGATGTCATCAGCGAAGCGAGGTGGTGTAGGAGGAGGTGGTGCATGACATATATATATATATATATATATATATATATATATATATATATATATGTATATATAGGTGCCTCGTTAGCGCAGTAGGTAGGCAGCGTCAGTCTCATATATATATGTATATATATGTAGATATACATATATACTATGATACCAATACCCAAGGTCAGACCAAACATGGATCAGGAGGTCTTTCCAAAAATGGAATCTACCACAAGCGTCTGTGAGTTGGAGGCTGAGTGGGACAGAGAAGGGAACAGTGTGCCAACAAGTGTTGTAAGTGGTAATACTAGCCTAGAACTGAGTATTGAATACAGGCAAAAAGATACGCATGATAACCTCTAAATGTATGTATCGCAATCCACAGTGTGTAAGAGAAGGAAGAGAGAAAGAGAGAGAAAAGAGATAAAGAACTCTCTATAGAGGCAGGCTAGGGGTGAAGGGAGGGAGTGGGGGACCTCGGTGGTGGGAAATGGGCACTGGTGGAGGGAGCGGTACTGAAACAATGTATGACCGAAACCCGGACATAAACATCTATGTAATTGTATATCTCATGGTGGTATAATAAAATATTTTTTTTAAAAAAGGGAGAGCCTGTAAGAAGGGTATCTCTGTGTACGTTCCAAAACAGAAAGTTAAACAAAAAAAAAAAGTGCCTGCCATAGAGGCAGGCTTGGGGAGGAGGAAGGGAATCAGGGGACATTGGTGGTGAGAAATGGGCACTGGTAGAGGGATTGGTGCTCGAACACTGTATGACTGTAACCCAAATATGAACATCTTTGTAACTGTATATCTCACAGGGGTATAATAAAAACATTTTTTTAAAATGAAGCAAAATTTTGATCAGCCAAAAAATAATAACCAACCAGATAATACACAGCAATATGAACACAACATATAATTCATGTACTCATGTAGTTTCAAATCAAATATACACCTCATTTCCATGACCTGAAGGAATGGTTTGAGGCTCTTCATGCTCCTGGAGTGAGCAGATGTCCTTGGGCTACACTAGCATGTGCCAGGATGTATGGAGATGATACTGGTGCCCGCTCGAGCAAATTGATGAACAACGAGAAGACAAGTGATACAAGTGAAGTGATGTAGTTTCAAAAAAGGATACACAAATCAGTGAACAAGTGAAGTTAAGGTGGTATAAGTGACAGTTAGAAAGGTAGATGAAATGAGAATTTTTAAATCATCCACTAAGTTCAAAGAATGTACAATGTGGCAGTTACTATGCTGTGCATGGTATACAGTAAAGGACAAAGCATGAACAGCCATCTTCTTCAGGGTTCGTGTTCGTTGGTGATTTGGAGGTAAGCAGAGTCAAATGACTGAATTTGCAAACTGAGGAAAAGAATCTGTGCTAGAAGAACTGATTAAAAAACATTGGTATATTGATGACATGTAGGGCTGTGAAAGGCTGCTCAGAGAAAAAGTAACATGGAACCAGAAAAGCTCCTAAAGTCTAATGTAAATTGCATAGAATTGGGGGGGGGGAGAGAGAATGGTTGCAGAAAAATCAGGACTGTGCACTATGGAAGCCAAAGAGGAAAATTGGAGAATTTGGGATCCAGAATTTGATCTATAAGTAGTAGGGCTATAGACTTATGTATCACAAATAAATATTTGTGATACATAAGTCTATAGCCCTACTTACTTATAGATCAAATTTTTATTACATGCTTACTGTATGCCAAGCTCTTTGCTAGTTACTGTATTACCTTGACTCTTGAAAACATAAACAGATCTTGAATGCAGCCTAAACCTGAAAATACTAACTTCTGTGTCAGTTCATGAGGAGATAATGATAACTGAGATGATTAATTTCTGCCATTCTAATTCCTTAATTTCATAATTTATCATCTAGGATAAAGTTATAAATAATGTATCAAAGCATTTTTATTTGCCCTTGAATGCATTCTACAAAACTTAATTTTCTATGAATATGTTTGTTCATTTCCTTAAACCCAAAAACTCATGCTTTTATTGCAAAGTCCTTGAAATAAAACATGTAAGATTACATAAAACATGTAAGTCTGGATTCAAATACTTTGAGAAACATTTAAAAGTATTCTTATGAACTGCTTTAGAACAAAAAATATAACTGGGCACCAGAGCAATTGTATAAGAAGAGGTAGGGCATTTGCCTTGCGAATGTCTGACCTGGGTTCAATCTCTGGCATCTCATATGGTCCCCCTGAGCATGGCCAGAGGTAATTCCTTAGTGCCTAGCCAGAAGTAACTCCTAAGCCTTGCCTGGTGTGGCCACCATCCCCGCCCAATAGATACATAACTGTAGATCTAATACTTGCTAATGACAGATTTGAATCATTAGATTTCTTTAACTGACACTGTTGTGGAAACTTTAATTTGCTAAGTATTTCAATGACTACATTTGAATTAAGATTTTAAAAAAGCAGAGAATTTATGGCAATATATCTAGAATAACCATAAAATATTTTGTATTTTCAAAATAAATCCTATATTCCATCCTTACGACATTAACAGTAACACCTCCCAAAGAATAAAGACAAATATGGGCATTGGCAGGGTGCTTGCCTTGCAGGAGTCAGCTTGGGTTTGATACCCAATATTCCATATAGTGGCCTGAGCCCTGCCAGGATTGGTCCCTAAGCACAGAGCCAGGAATAAAACTGAGCACCACTGGGTATGGCCAACCCGGACTAGTCCCCAAAGACAATGTTCATGGCTTCCAAGCAGTCATAAATCAAATCTGTTTTGTGTAAAACAACAAAGAAGTACTTGTTATATAAATATGCTACATCACTTATTTATAAATAAGTGCTGCATCAAAGTGACATGATACTATCTGGGAGATAACAAATTGTAATTCAGCACTGCAGAATTCAGAAAAAGTATGGCAGAAAAGACTCACGCTGCACTGGATACCAGGACAGCAACATTTTCATGACCGTATGTAGTAAGTGTTTCTTCCTGTGCCCCTTCCAAACATCAAACAGATGATCAGTAGAAGCAGCAAGTCTCTGAACTTTGTCAAGCTCTTTGTGTTGGAAGCATAAACAATAGTCTACTCTTCATAATCCAGACATGAAATAATATCTTGTGGATATATAAAAGTTCTAAAGCTAAGCCAAAATTCAGGATCAGAGGAAAGTACATTCTGAAATTCTGTACAATTTTGACTGAAAAGAGTGAAAGATAATTTAATTCTATGATTAAAGGCAAATGGAACAGATTAGACCATTATCATTTCTCTAAGTGGAGAGAATGCTGGTATGTCAGCCATAAAGACTAGAAACAGGTGCTCCCAAGGCTAAGTATCAAATATTTCTGCAACTTTATGAGGTTAGTTTATTCCATTAGCAACCAGCCTTTCAACTCTAAGAACCGAGATTAAACTGGATCTAGAGTGACTTAATTAAAGTGAGTATGTGGACATGGGCTAGACTCAGTTCTTTTAAAATCTTGGTAACAACATCATTGACATTTGGCACTTGCACTTTTTCTCCCTACTAACTGGATCTTGCATAGAAAACTTCCATTTGGCCAGAGTAATGCTTAAACAAACCAGCAGATAATACATATATCTGGTAGTGCTATCATCCAATTAAACATTTATTTATTATGATGTACCTGGATCTTCTAAATATTCTTTATGTCACAATTCAATTTTAAATTTTACAGTGGAAAAGCAACTCATGCTCTAACTGTAGATGGGTAGTGAGCTGAATAAGGAAGGTTTTTCTTTGAAAACAAAAGGGTTATATAAGACAGGTTTTCTTTCAAAAATAAAGAACTAGGACAATTTTTTTTAAAAACCCAAGGAATAGTGCTTTCAGAAACACTAAACAGGATCAAAGGTGCACACATATGAACTATGAGCTAAGAATTGATTTAAAATATTGAATTTGTAGAATTTTATTCATATTGGAAAAACTGCTAAGAAAATATATTAAAATTATTTACATTCACATTACAAGAGTTCTGCATTTATTGTTTCTTGCAAAGTAACAAATAACTTAAAAGGGCTTGGGTTTTTAATCATATTTCTATCAATTTTCATCTAGTTTATAGAGAAGCATGGTCTCAGAAATAATTTCAGTCTTGTGATGTTCAGATAAACTGAATTCTTATAATGTAGGCAAAACTCAAAATAAATAAACACTAAAAGCAAAAAAATGAAAGAAATTTTAAAGTTATCTCCCATGCTAAACGATATCTACAATGTCTCCAACAATAAAGTCCAGATAAGGTTGGAGATATAGTACAGAGGCTAATACTTGCACTAGGTCGACCCAAATTAGATCCTGGAATTGCATATGGTCTTCCAAACCCTACCAGGAGTAGTCTCTGAGAGTAGCACCAGGAGTAAGGCCTGAACACCACTGAACACCACCACCAAAATAGAAACAAAACCCCCAAATTGTAGAAAATTTAAAAACTGGATACTCCTTACGTTTCTATTACTAATTTTCAAAGATATCTCTTCCAATAAAAGTCATTATATTTCTAAAGTACATAAAATTATTACCTTTATTTACAAATATATAGTGAGCCAGGTGTGACCAAGAAACAGTTTGCCCACCTGTGTTAAATCATACAATCTACTAATAAGTAATACTTCTCTATGAAAAACATGTAAGTTCAGGTATGTTCTTTTCATACCCTGATCTCTGTGCATCAATTACTGCAAAGGTTCCAACAAAGAAATATATGACAATGAAAGAACATTTAAAAAGGAAAGGGGGAAATTAATGGCTATTCTATTTATTCCGAAGGACATGATTCTAAAAAAAATTTTTATGTTATGTAAAAGTATATTTACATGTTTCACACCACACTCTTGACAACAGTCAGGTCCAGTTCAACTTTCCAACAAGGGTACTGTTTAGTTTAATGATGTCAGAATGCAGGGAACAGATGGCAATAAAACATTATTAGAAGAGAAGAAACATACACAACTGGTAGCATTTTACTTATTCATATAAAATTTTAAAATGGAACCAATAAATCTATCCGTCTAAGCTAAGAAAACCTAGTTATCTCGATTTATTACTGCAACATAAAGCTTACAATGAAATTTGGGATGTTTGTGAAATGGTAATTTTCTTCTCACCCCCATCTCCTTTAGACTTCAAATAAAACAGAACTTATTTTCATGTAAAACTGAAAACCTCATCCTTCTGTCTCTGGTCTAATCAGATATTAGAAATATGCATCATCCTTGACCCCACCAAAAATACAATGAATATATCATTTCTCTCTAAGCTTATAATGAATAAAAAAAAACTTCTTTATTGCTAAAATGTAGCAAATACCAGAGGCAGGAAATTATAAAGGGATATTTCTTTCTTTCTAAAAAAAGTTCACTGTTTTTATCTTATGTCAAGAAAATCCATTATTTAGTCTAAATGCCTCTATACAGAACACTACAGGATCTGAGATTCTCTGTATTTCTTTTTAGACTCTACAAATTCATTAGCAAATTTGCATTGATTTGAAATTTTATACATGACCTGTGTACTCTAAACAGCTATTTTTAAAGGGAAAGTACTCTAAAAAAGAACAATTATTATAAACCAGACACTTCAATGGTATTTTTAAAAAGTCAGTCAAGGGGCGGGAGCGATAGTCCAGCGGGTAGGGCGTTTGCCTTGGACGCAGCGGGTTCGATCCCCAGCAACCCATATGGTCCCCGAGCACCGCCAGGAGTGATTCCTGAGTGCAGAGCCAGGAGTAACCCCTGAGCGTGGCCGGGTGTGACCCCAAAAAAGAAAAAAAAAGTCAGTCAAAAGAACAAACAAAAAAATCATTACTATTAGTCATTACTAGATTAGTAATTATTACTAGGTGTTATTATACCCATCTTATTTTTATTGTTGGAGATATTGTTGACAGATAAGGATATTCCCCAAGATAGAGGCAAAAGACACTCAAATCATTCATTTTGAAGTGTAAGATTGTGTCTTCATTTGATCAAAAGCAATCTACTTTACCCAAGGATATGTTGCCTTAAGTCTGTAGTTGTTAATACTGAGTATGTGAGGTTAAGAATTTTAAATAGTAAATAATAAAACATTAATGGTATAATGAGGATGTCACCATAGCATCAACTAGATGATTTTTTTAAGAAAAAAACGGTCTGCTTCCATGACATGCTGGCAAGATCTAGCTAGTCCCATGATGATTGTGGTAGCATGAGAGAATATTTATACCAGTTAGTACAGAATACATGGTCAGATAAACTGCCACATTTAGACTACCCCCTTATCTACGAAGTGATTTGCAGGAGGCAATTCAGAGCAGATGCAGAGGCTCTTAGAGGAGTCCTGCAACAACATACAAACATAAAAAACAAACAAAAAACAAAGAAATTCACTAACATCTTTCCAACAGCATGTAACCTTAGAATAAACAGGAAGTTCTGTGTCCACACAACTAAGAAAGACAAGTTTATTAGTTGTAACTTGATCACTTGAATCCCGTTATTCATCGATTTGCTCGAGTGGCGCCAGTAACATTTACATTGGACCCTAACACGTGCCAATGTAGCCCAATGGCATCTGGTTGATTCAGGAATATGAAGAGCCTCAAACCATTCCTTCGGGGGTCTTGACAAGGAAGTTTGACCATCTTGTGCGTGGGGGGCCACGTGATCTTTTGACATCCCGTGGGATCCAGTCGGTAATGGCTCTAGTCCAGCGGTCATCTCCAAATCGCATTATATGTCCAGCCCATCTGATTTCCCGATGCCTTGGCAAACGAGACAGCATCCCTGATTCTGGAATAGTGATGGAGGTCAGAACTCCGATTCCTTCTCTCACTTGAGTGAGGCGTGATATTCCAAGCATAGCTCTTTTGATTCCTCTCTGGGAGACCAGAATAGCATTCTCATCCTGCTTTCTTAGGGCCGTATGTTAATGCAGGGAGAAGGGTGGAGTCAAAGAGATGTGTCTGGAGCCAGAGGTTCTTTGTCCTTTTAGCTATTTCTTCGATGCCTTTGAAGGCATTCCATGCTGCTCTCTTCCTACTGCGCAGCTCAGGTTTTGGGTCGTTCATCATGTTGATTTCTCGACCTAAGTACACATAACTGCTGCATTCAGAGATGTTTGTTCCATTGAGAGTGAATGGGGCCTCTCGAACTAGTTTATTTTTCATAAACATGGTTTTCTTTAGATTCAGCTGTAGACCTAACTTTCTACATTCTTGGTCGAAGTCAGCCAGCATTTGTGCCACTAGACTAATGTTTGGTGTTATTAGAACGATGTCATCAGTGAAGCAGAGGTGGTGTAGCTGCCAACCATCTATCTTCATTCCCATTCCTTCCCATTCTAATTGTCGCATGATGTTCTCGAGGGTGGTGCTGAAGAGTTTTGGTGAAATGGTATCACCCTTCGAACCCCTCTTTTGACATCAATGATCACTTCTTTGTAGAATGGTGAGATCCTGGTGGCGAACCCGTAATACAGCTCACAAAGGATCTTGATGTATTGGGTTTGAACACCCTGTTTGGCTAGGGCTTCGATGACTGCTTCAGTCTCCACAGAATCAAAGGCTTTCTGTAAATCAATGAACGTGAGACAGAGTGGCATCTTGTACTCCCTACAAGCCTCAATGAGCTTGGTTACTGTGTGGATATGGTCGATTGTGCTGAATCCTTTCCGGAAGCCTGCTTGTTCGCATGGTTGTCCTTCATCTAGTGTTCTGCTAATCCTGTTCAGGATGACTCATGTAAACAGCTTGTAGATGACGGACAACAGGCAGATGGGGCGATAGTTGCCAATGTTGTGAATGTCTCCCTTCTTGAACAATAGAACTGTCCTGCTGGTTTTCTATAGGGAGGGCACCTTGCATTCATACAGGTAGCATGTGAAGAGCCGAGCTAGTGTATTGATGAGTGCTGAAGGCAGATTCTTCAGGTGTTCGGGTCTGACTTTGTCTGAGCCTTGTGCTGTTCCCTTCTTTACCGACGAGATGGCATGTCGGATTTCAGAAGGGAGAATGTTGGGAATGACATATCCATTCTGTGGAATTTGGCATATGGGCAGGTGGATGTGGCTATCAAAGAGATTTAAGTAGAAGTCATGGATAATCTTCTCCATTTCCTTTCTGGAAGATGTGATAGATCCATCAGGGCATCGAAGGGCAGTCATCTTGGTCTTATAGTTGGTGAAGGAGAGGCGGGCGGTGAGAATGCTTTTCCCGGCTTCTGCTGCATCTTCCAGTATTTCTGCTCTTCTGTCTTTGAGGTCTTCTTTTATATCTTCTCTGCACCGTTTAGCAAGCTTGGATGTTAGCATTTGGTCTCCTGAGGCTCGCGCCTTGCACATTGGCGAATGAGCTCGAGAGTTTCTGAAGACAAGCGTCCTTTTGTGTATTTCTCTCTCTCGGCATTCTTCGCACAATCATGGAGGTGCTGAACCAGTTGGTTGTATTCTTCATCGATGTCGTCAGTGATGGTATCTTCCCATGTTGCTGGAATGGTGCCAAAGAGTTCCCAGTTGGTGGTTGTTCTGGGAGTTCTCTTCTTAAACTTTTCAGCCTTTTCTCCTCATTGCGGGAAGTAGAATTTTGCACGAAGGAGACGGTGGACCGATCCTGTTTGGAATTTGGGGACGACAGCAACATTGGTCAGACAAAACTGTTGATTGAAGATGATGTGGTCAATTTCATTGTGGAACTCTCCACCAGGAGATTCCCATGTCCAAAGTTTGTTTCAGCCTTCTGAAACTGTGAGTTCCCATGAATGGTCTTGGTGGACATGATGAACTCAGATAGTCTCTCACCCTGTTTGTTCCATTCTAGGCCATGGGTCCCGATGTGGAGTTCTTTAGCCGATTTTCTCGGTCCTATCTTGGCATTAAAATCACCGACTATGATCTTGTAGAAGGTGTGATCTTTTTATAGAACTCCTCCAATTCCATGTAGAATTTCTCAATTTCATCTTCTTTGTATGTGAATGTTGGTGTCTAGACAATGAAGATAGAATTTGTTGGCAGTGGGCCACATCTCTTCAAGTGTAATCGTCCTATCCGGTTTGTTAGGTATTCAAATGAATCAATGTTGATGGCCATGTTCGTGTTGACAAGGACACCCACGCCACGGATGCCTCTTTCATCGCATGTTCCAAGGAACAATTCTTCTCCGGTGTCAAATACAGCATGGCGCAACTGACGCCTCCTTGTCTCAGTCAGACTAATGATGTTGTACTTGATCTTTTGCGCTTGCACCATCAGATCCTCAATATATGCTTCCGATGCCAGCATATGTGTATTGAAAGTACAGACAGTCATTTTAGTCCTTCGTTTTGGCAGCCTAGGATGGCCGTGAAATTTTATCAGGCACTGCTTGTTCGCCTTTCTTACTGCTGCCGTATTAAGGGCTCTTTTGGGGTCAGGAAAATAAACATTTCTGTTACTGGTTTTAGCATATCGAACACGCATTGGACAGCTTGCCAGACTCTGCAGTGCGGGCGCTATATTCTCATTACTTTGTGGGGCTACTTAGTTGTTACATAAGAAATATATCAACTTTCTTGATACATTTTCTTCTGCCATACTATAAGAATTGGCAATGGGTGCTGGAGTGATAGTACAGTGTGCCGGGCGTTATCCTTGTATGCAGCTCAGCAGGGTACAACCCTCCCTGGCACCATATATACATCCCGAGCCTCACCAGGTGTAAGCCCTGAGGATTCCTGGGTCTGATCCAAAAAACAAATACTCAGCACTGCTCTGACTGCTGTGAAAGGAAGCCTACCAAAAATTTCATTTTCTATAGCTCCAAGAAAAAAAATGTCCTAGAGTTTTTACAGAAAATGATTAGGGTATTAGCAAAAATCGCATAGCTCAATGATTTTTCTGAGCAAAAAATTACTGTTTATTATACTCATTATAATAAAATATTAAGTCATTATCCAAATGTTCTCAAAATTAACATTTTGAAAGTGCTGATCTTTAAAAGTAAAGAAACTCCAATAATTAGTGAAAGCAAAATTTAAAGCATTTCTATAAACTTGACAGCTTTTTGACCTACATAAGTGAAAACATGAGTATTTAATAATTTCCCAATTTAGTTCTGTAGATTTCTATCCTTTTTCCTTATAATATACCCATTTCCATCTCATAATATTTATTTCATTGGCAAAATGTCACACAAGTGATTTCTGCACAGGATCACTCAAAGATATAATCTCACAACTACAAAAAGAACTAAAAAAAGAGTCTAAAAAGAATTTTGAAAAGAACTAAAAAGAATTAAAAAGTGAAAATTTAGGGGAAATAAATGTACTAGGCCAAAGGAAATAAACTGTATAAAAATTAGATTTTCCATTATTTCCCATATATGATACACAAGTCACTAAAATTTAGTTTCTAGGTAGACACAAACATTTAAAAAGCCCCTAAAGACATGCGTAACCAATTTCCTGTACCATAATCTAACATGCTCAGAATAAAGTCTAGATGTTCCATATACAATATTTTAATAGATAAGACATAAATAAAGGAAACCAAGCTTGCTGGAAGAGCAATGATGAGAATGTAAATCTAGCGTAGTTAAAGTGCAAGTGCTTTATATTTATGCTCTGCCTATGGAATTCTCTCCATTGCCACTGTCAGTACTCAGGAGAATAGTAACAACCATTGCTCTACAATATTATCTCAACAACCTCTTTTTTTTTAATTTTTAGTAACAGTGATGCTCAGGGCTTATACCTGGCTCTTGTCTCAGGAAATATACTCCTGGCTGTGCTTGGGGTACCATATGAGTTTCCAGGGATCAAACAAACATACAGACCCCACACCACGTGGATAGGGCTCTTACCTTGTATGGGTTGGCTGCATACAAGGTAAAAGTCGTACCCATTGTAACTGGCTCTGGTTCCAATCTTAACAACCTCATAATATCCAGGAGTCAAATCTCTACATTAATAGCATTAAGATCTTTTTTAATATGAATCTTTTAATATTGCAAATAAGATTGTTACTTTCTAGAATATTTTGTTATTATACACAATGGAATTGTGCTAATCTGTAAAAAACTGAAATTATGCAGTTTGAGACTGTATGAATGGAACTAGAGGGCATTGTGCTGAGAAGTCAGGAGGAGAGGGACAAATACAGAAACATCACTCTCATATATGGGTTGTAAAGAAACATGGCAAAAGGTGATAGAATTCAAGAATCACTAGTCTACAGAACTGAACTTGACAAAGAGGACGGTAGACACAAGGGGATCTTTGGACACTGGGGGGATTGGGCTTGAGAGAGATAGGGGCACTGGGCAAATTCAAAAACAGTAGAAGAATTACACATCACAACCAAGTAGTATTGATTCCAGCATAAATCCTGAAGGACGCTTCCAAAGGTGCAAAGCGGTTATGTAATATACACCAACATAAATTAAAGGAAAAACAAACGAGGTAGAGAAACTTTTTAACATGACTGAACATCTGTTTAAAGTTAGAAGAGAAAAAAACCCAAACAACCTCAACAGAATGAGGGCAGAAGGAAGTTACCTCACATAATAGAGACCATATACAACAAAAACCCACAGCTAACATCACAATGGCAAAAAACTTGAAAGCTTTTATATGATCTGGCACAACACATGGAGTCCACTCTCACTGCTATTTATTCATAGGGCACTGGAGGCCCTATCCACAATAATTAGGCACAATAAACAAAAGGAATATACAATTGGCAAAAAAAGAAGTTAAGCTATCATTACTTGCAGATGCATGGATCTAGAGGGTGTCTTGTTACACCAAGTAAGTTACAAAGGAGAAAAAAAAATGAGTGAATGATTTCACTCCTCTTTGGAATTAAAGAAACAAGGGATTAGAAAAATTCCAATGAATACCTTAAGACTAAAGACAGAACTAAGGTTCTGCGGGTGAATAGGGAATGGACCAAAAGGGTCCTAGGGTAAGACTGATCCCTTGGTTAAACCAAAAATAATAATAAATTTTTTTAATCAAGCAGTATTTAAAAAATAAAACCAAAAAGTCTTTGAGAGTCAATGCTTCAAGGAAAATATGTAGTCTTCTCCTCAAGCATTCTATCATTTTTAAAAGTAGCCATTAACACATGATACCTAGAATCTCCTTTTACAAAATGATTGTTTTAAGGATTTAAGTCTGGTAGGAAAAAGAAAAATATCTTGAAAAATAAATATTACAACCCCCAAATCACATGGAGAAGATACATAATGTGAAAAAGCTGACCTACTCACCAACTCGTTCACTCACTGCCCTTACTAGTGGTCTAATAAACGGTAACAAGTATTGTTAGACTGAAATATTAGTAAGACTCATCTTAATTTTGACCCTCTTCCTTGACAAATTTAAAAACAGAGGCAGTGCCAGAAAGAGAGTACAGGAGGGGGCTGGAGTGCTAGCACAGCAGGGCTTTGCCTTGCTCACAGCTGACTCAGGTATGATCCCTGGATCCCGTATTAAGCACCACTTGATCACTTGATCACTTGAATCCCGTTACTCATCGATTTGCTCGAGCGGGCGCCAGTAACATTTCCATTGGACCCTATCACGTGCCAATGTAGCCCAATGGCATCTGGTTGATTCAGGAATATGAAGAGCCTCAAACCGTTCCTTCAGGGTCTTAACAAGGAAGTCTGACCATCTTGTAGGTGGGCGGCCACGTGATCTTTTGACATCCCGTGGGATCCAGTCGGTAATGGCTCTAGTCCAGCGGTTGTCTCCAAATCGCATTACATGTCCAGCCCATCTGATTTTCGATGCCTTGGCAAACGAGACAGCGTCCCTGATTCTGGAATAGCGACGGAGGTCAGAACTCCGATTCCTTCTCTCACTTGAGTGAGGCGTGATATTCCAAGCATAGCTCTTTCGATGCCTCTCTGGGAGACCGAATAGCATTCTCATCCTGCTTTCGTAGGGCCCAGGTCTCTGAGGCGTATGTTAATGCAGGGAGAACGGTGGAGTCGAAGAGATGTGCCCGGAGCCGGAGGTTCTTTGTCCTTTTAGCTATTTCTTCGATGCCTTTGAAGGCATTCCATGCCGCTCTCTTCCTCCTGCGCAGCTCAGGTTTTAGGTCATTCATCATGTTGACTTCTCGACCTAGGTACACATAACTGCTGCATTCAGAGATGTTTGTTCCATTGAGAGAGAATGGGGCCTCTGGAACTAGTTCATTTCTCATGAACATAGTTTTCTTCAGATTCAGCTGTAGACCTACCTTTCCACATTCTCGGTCAAAGTCAGCCAGCATTTGTGCCGCTTGGCTAATGTTTGGTGTTATTAGAACGATGTCATCAGCGAGCGGAGGTGGTGTAGTTGCCGACCATCTATCTTCACTCCCATTCCTTCCCATTCTAATTGTCTCATGATGTTCTCGAGGGTGGCACTGAAGAGTTTTGGTGAGATGGTATCACCCTGTCGAACCCCTCTTTTGACATCAATGATCACTTCTTTGTAGAATGGTGAGATCCTGGTGGTGAATCCATAATACAGCTCACGAAGGATCTTGATGTATTGGGTTTGAACACCCTGTTTGACTAGGGCTTCGATGACTGCTTCAGTTTCCACAGAATCAAAGGCTTTCTGTAAATCAATGAGCGAGACAGAGCGATAGCCCAGCCGGTGGGGCGTTTGCCTTGCACGCGGCTGGCCTGTGCTGGCCTGGGTTCGATCCCGGCATCCCATATGGTCCCCGAGCACCGCCAGGAGTAATTCCTGAGTGCAGAGCCAGGAGAAACCCCTGAGCATTGCGGGTGTGACCCAAAAAAAAAAAAAAAGAATGGAATTTCCTAATTAAGCACCACCAGGAGTAATTTCTGAATGCAGAGCCAGGAGTAATGATACAAAAAGAGAGGAGAGAGAAAAGAGGAGAGAGGAGACAGAGACAGAGACAGAGACAGAGACAGAGACAGACAGAGAGAGAAACAGGAGATAAGGCACTTGCATGTGGCTAAGGCCGCTGCTCACCCCTGACCAATTAGAAATAGCCCCATAAGCATCACCCACTTTGGCCCAATAATCTTCTGAAACAAATTAAAAAAGGAAAAGAAAAAGGAAAAGATACATGTGTAAAAAAAGAAAACAAACATGACGGATGCTATCAAGATTTTGAAGGAATACAGAAGGAAGATCAACTAAGTAAGAGAGCTCCAGAAGGTTTATAAATGTGGCACCTAAAATTAAAGAATGAACAGAAAATTGTCACAGGTGGAATGGTAGAAAGCATCTTAAAGGAGAAGTGTGTACAAAATAGAGGTGTATGCTAAAATTTATGGCATAAACTTGTGAACTTTAGTGTGGCTGGACAGACTATGCAGAACTTAAGAAACATTAAATAATGAGACTGAAAAAGGTTATCATAAGCTGACCCAAACTTCTGTTAAGAAGCTAACACATCATGTATGAGTAACAAAAAATCAAAAACCATTTTCGAGCAGGAAAGTCACATAAGAAGTGATCTGTTAGATAAAGAATTAAGTTGTTAATGGTATCACTGAAAAGAATAAGGGAGTAAACACTTGACTTCTCCTGAGTATCTTTTGCGTACTTTGATTCATGTTAATAACTAATTCACAACATTGTTATAGGAAACTCTTTGACCTTCATTTTACTGAGCTGAACTCAGAATGCTCCATTTGGGTAACATCTCTGGTTTTCTGAAGTTAATAAACCACAATGCAGGCTTTCCTATTCTTCAAGTTCATCAATAACCAGCAAATTGGGTTCAATGAATAACAAATCTGATCATCTGAATGGTGCTATTATTCTACTAAATTAATTTTTGTTTTGTATATAATAAAATGGAACTATATATAATTTATATATAGCCTGTGCCCTGGTCATCCCACTGGAGGTCCTTGATGAGCGCAGCGAACATGGCAGTGGTAAAGACGGTAAAGAAAGATGTCCGCCAGGTGTCCATAATCATGTTGCTGAAGGGTATGTGCTGCTTGTCAGGGAAGAGATCTACATCACACTCAGCGATGCTCAGGGTTACTCCTGGCTCTGCACTCAGGAATTACTCCGGGCAGTGCTTAGCCCAGCAAGCTACTAATAGTATACCGCCCGTACGGCAGAGTCCGGCAAGCTGTCCGATGCATATTCAATATGCCAAAACCAGTAATAAAAAACGTTCATCTTCCTGACCCTGAAAGAGCCCTTAATTTGGAAGCACTGAGAAAGACAAACAAGGAGGACCTGATAAAATTTCAGGGCCATACTAAGCTGCCAAAATGAAGAAGGACTAAAATGACAGTCTGTACTTTCAATGCACATACACGGGCAATGGAAGCATATATCGAGGACCTGATGGTGCATGCAAAAAGATCAAGTATTACATCATTGGTCTGACTGAGACGAGGCATCAATCGCATCACACCATTTTTGACACCGGAGAAGAACTGTTCCTCGGAATTTGCAATGAAAGAGGTGTCAGTGGTGTCGGTGTCCTTGTCAACAGGACATGGCTGCAAACACTGATTCGTTTGAATGCCTAACAAATCAGATAGGACGATTACACTCAAAGAGATGTAGCCCACTGTCAGCAGTTTCTATCTTCTTTGTCTATGCACCAATATCCACATACAAGGAAGAAGAAATTGAGAAATTCTACATGGAACTGGAGGAGTTCTATAAAAAAGATCACACCTTCTACAACACCAAAGTCGGTGATTTTTATGCCAAGATAGGACGGAGAAGATCGGCCGAAGAACTCCACATCAGGACCCATGGCCTGGAATGGAATGAACAGGGTGAGAGACTGAGTTCATTACGCCCACCAGACCATTCATGGGAACTCACAGTTCCACTAGGCTGAATTGAAATGTTGGACATGGGAATCCCCTGGGGGACAGTTCCACAAACGAAATTGACCAATCACCTTCAATCGACGGTTTTCCTGACCGATGTCCCAAATCTCCAAACAGGATCGGACCACTTTCTCCTTGGCGCAAAATTCTACTTCACGTAACGGGGAGAAATGGTTGCAAATTTACAAAGAAGAGAACTCCCAGAAAGACCACCAACTGGGAACTCTTTGGCACCACTGTGGCAACATGGGAAGATACCATCATTGAGGACATCGATGAAGAATAAAACCGACTGGTTCACCACCTCCATGATTGGGGCGAAGAAAGCCGAGAGAAAAAAAGTCACAAAAGGACGCCTGTCTTCAAAAACTCTAAAAATCATTCACCAACGTGGCAAGGCGTGAGTCTCAGGCAACAAAATGCTAACATCCAAGCTTGCAAAGCAGTGCAAAGAAGCGATAAAGGAAGACCTCAAAGAGAGAGGAGCAGAAACACTGGAAGATGCAGCATAAGCCGGGAAAAACATTAGCAACGCCCGCCTGTCCTTCGCCAACTATAAGACCAAGATGACTGCCCTCCAACGTCCTGATGGATCTATCACATCTTCCAGAAAGGCAATGGAGAAGATTATCCATGATTCTACTCAGATCTCTTTGATAGCCACATCCACCTGCCCACATACCAAATTCCACAGGATGGGTATGTCGTTCCCAACGTTCTCCTTTCTGAAATCCGACATGTCATTTCATCGGTAAAGAAGGGAACAGCACCAGGGCCAGACAAAGTCAGACCTGAACACCTGAAGAATCTGCCTTCAGTACTCATCAATACACTTGCTTGGCTCTTCACACGCTACCTGTCTGAATGCTAGGTGCTCTCCCAATGAAAAACCAGCAGGACAGTTCTACTGTTCAAGGGAGACATCCACAACATTGCCAACTATCGCCCCATCTGCCTGTTGTCTGTTATCTACAAGCTGTTCACTCGAGCCATCCTGAACAGGATTGGCAGAACATTAGATGAAGGACAACCATGCGAGCAAGTTGGCTTCTGAAAAAAGATTCAGCACAATCGACCATATCCACACAGTAACCAACCAAGCTCAATGAAGTTTGTAGGGAGTTCAGGATGCCACTCTGTCTCACGTTCATTGATTTAAAAGAAAGCCTTAGATTCTGTGGAGACTGAAGCGGTCATCAAAGCCCTAGCCAAACAGGTAGTTCAAACCCAATACATAAAGATCCTCCATGAGCTATATTACGGATTCACCACCAGGATTTCACCTTTCTACAAAGAAGTGATGACAGAAGTAAAAAGAGGGGTTCGGTAGGGTGATACCATTTCACCAAAACTCTTCAGCGCCACCCTCGAGAACATCATGCGACAATTAGAATAGGAAGGAATGGGAGTGAAGATAGATGGCCGGCAACTACATCACCTCCGCTTCGCTGATGACATCGTTCTAATAACACCAAACATTAGCCAAGCGGCACAAATGCTGGCTGACTTCGACCGAGAATGTGGAAAGATAGGTCTACAGCTGAATCTCAACAAAACTATGTTCATGAGAAATGAACTAGTTCCAGAGGCCCCATTCACTCTCAATGGAACAAACATCTCTGAATGCAGCAGTTATGTGTACCTAGGTCGAGAAGTCAACATGATGAAAGACCTAAAACCTGAGCTGCGCCAGGAGGAAGAGTGCTGCATGGAATGCCTTCAAAGGCATCGAAGAAATAGCTAAAAAAGACAAAGAACCTCTGGCTCTGGGCACATCTCTTCAGCTCCACCATTCTCCTGTATTAATATACACCTCAGAGACCTGGGCCCTAAGAAAGCAGGACGAGAATGCTATTCGGGTCTCCCAGAGAGGAATCAAAAGATCTATACTTGGAATATCACGCCTCACTCAAGTGAGAGAAGGAATCTGGAGCTCTGACCTCCGTCGCTATTCCAGAGTCAGGGATGCTGTCTCATTTAACAAGGCAACGAAAATCAGATAGGCTGAACATGTAATGCGATTTGGAGACGACCGCTGGACTAGAGCTGTTACTGACTGGATCCCACGGGATGTGAAATTAGTCAGAAGGAAAGAGATATAGAATGACTGCATTTACTTGCATAACATAAATATATCAGGTGGTCTTACCAAAAGTGGAAATTACCATGAACGTGTGGGAGTCAGAGGTTAGGTAAGACAGAGAAGGGAACATGTGTGAATAAATGTCGAAAGGGCTAATACCAACCTAGAACTGAGTATTAAATACAGGCAAAAAAATGCGCATGATGGCTTCCAAGTGTATGTAGTGCAACCCACAATGTGTAAGAGAAGGAAAAAGAGAGAGAGGAGAGTGAAAAGAGATAAAGAACCTACCATTTAGGCAGGCTATGGGAGGGGAGAGGTAATTGGGGACATTGGTGGTGGGAAATGGGCACTGGTGGAGGGCGGGGTGCTGGAACACTATGTGACCGAAACCTCTAAACATGAGCAATGTTGTAATCTCACGGTGGTATAATAAAGTGTTTAATAAAAAAAAAATCGCGTGGCTGCCCCTACAAGATGGTCAGACTTCTTCGTCCAACACCCTGAACGAACAGTTTATGCTCTTCGTATTCCTGAAGCAAGCCTGAAGCAAGCAGATGCCATTGGGCTACTCTGGCACGTTTTAGGGTCAAATGGAAATGTTATTGGCGCCCACTCAAGCAAATCGATGAATAAAAGATGTCAATTGATCAAGCGAATAAAATTAGAAATTATGATAGATGCTTATTACTTCAAGACTAGACTTCAGAAAAACACCCACTCCAATTGGTAAGACAGCAGTACAGATGTATATGTTATTTATGTACATAGATCCTTTCACAGATCTTATATCTAATAAACTATACCCACCAATCCTGATATCCAAGCTGAAACTAAGTCTAGGAAAAGTCTTACATAGCAAATTAGGTCAACCAACATAAACAAATGCACATTTTAAATTTATGCCTATGAGTGTATGAAAGTTTGGGTAGGATCTCCTTATTAAACCAATGCATAGTTCTCAAAAAATAATCTATTTGACATACAAACATTGTGTTCAAATGTAAGTTTAAAAAAGTATAAATTCCTTGTTTTGATAAATAAAATAAAAAAAAATGAGTCTCAACTTTTCCTAGCTATTCAACACTTCTAAAATGACAACTGCATTTTAACTATCAAAGTACTATTTGATAGTATTTCATAGGAAATACAGAACACAGGATTACTGATTTTATACAAAACTCATTTCATATCTTCTTTTGTTATCTTAATATTTTCATTCAAGCTTCTGAACATTTTAGGTTTTAAAATACTTCATTCTTCATCACTAACAAGTGTGTAGTGCACATGTGTGTATCTGTGTGCACATATGCATGTGGTGGTATATGATAAACTATCAGCCTGAGAAAAATGTGATCCAATCTCAACTCCTAATACACCTAGCTCCTATCTGTCAGTTGGACTAGCGTTACTCTGTTCTTGAAAGACCTTCTCAGTAATACAAGTTATTAAGGGCATGCATGAAATGATCTAAGATTTAACATCAGAATTTCAGTGAAAGTAATACAAACCCCGTGACAGGTTCAGAATACCCAAGAAAGTCTTAAAATTTCAGTAACTCTTACAATGCAGACTTTTTAAATGTGGTATATTATTTCAAAACTACATTTAGAGTAAGTCTCTCAACAAATACCACCTAATTAAGTGTCCTGCAAACTATGAAATTAAAAAAACCGAAAGCACTTTGTTGACTAAAAATACAAATGTAATTTTCAAATATGTAAATTAAAACGCATTTTCATAACATCTATAATGGATATGTTAAAGTATTATGTTATTCTTTTATTCTGCGTTCTATTTTTATAAAATGCTAATTAATCAATTAAATTGGTTTCAAAACCAACTAAGTGAATCAGACTGCAATTCAGTAATTCTGTTTTTTTGGTTTTCTTGGTTGGTTTGTTTTGGGGCCACACCCAGTGGTGCTCAGGGCTTACTCTTGGCTCTGTGCACATGGGTTACTCCTGACAGGTTTAGGGGACTATCTGTGGTAGAGATGGAATGTTGGTCAGGTGCCAGGCAAGCGCCCTACCTGCTGCACTATCACTCTAGCCTCTTCTTTCCGTTTTTAAACCCACACTAGAGTTACTCTATTTATTATCAAGAGGAAGACACTTGAAATTCTAATGCCACTTGTGTTAATCTTTGAGTTCACACTAATTCAACAATTTCACTTTTCTCACCTTTGCATCCTGTTGACTGACATTGAACTGTGAAAAACCTCGAACAGCTTATCGCCTTCTCAATCAAAAGAACTTTCTACTTTGCATCACAAGTTTTTGAATCTCAACAGGTAATTCTGCGGTGTTTTTTTGCTTTCTTTTAATGTAATATACTGTTGGACTATCACTATCACTATCTTCCCGTTTATCATCGATTTGCTCGAGTGGGCACCAGTAACATCTCCATATATCCTGTCTCATGCTAGTAGAACCCAAGGGCGTCTGCTTGCTCCAGGAACATGAAGAGTCTCAAACCATTATATTAGGTCATGAGAATGACCTAATATAACTGTTACCAGTATTTGGCATATCAAATACGACACGGGTAGTTTGCCAGGCTTGCCGTGTGGGTGGCATACTCTTGTAGTCACCTCTAAACACAAACTAAAGTGTGCAAAGATAAGTTCAGGGGTGGGAATACTGTTGGACAGTGTAGAATATAACCGTGGATGGTAACTTTGCATCCATTTTACCATTTCTACAAAAGCATATAATAAAAACTTTTATCCAACAATTTACTTTTAGTGTGTTTGCCAGTTACACCAGCAGCCAGCAGTTTTGAACTAAGTATTTTCAAACTAAGCTAAACCTTATAATATAATGTGACAATGACTTCACAATTCATAGCATTATGTATAATATCTATTATTTTTCTAATTTGCAAAAAAGTTTTCTGTAAACACCCTCTCCCACAAAACTCTAACACTTTAGATACCAATCATATGAATCATGACTTTTGTTATTTGCTTCTGATTAATTTTTATAAATTAAATGAGGCTCAGAGAAGAAAGGATTCTATTGCCCTCTTGTGGTAATTTTGCTTTACTGTAGAGCAAGTATTCGTTACATAAGAAATAGGCAGACTAATATTTTGACATGCTTCTGGAATTTCTGACATTTCTAAAAAGGCAGAGTAGTATTTTGACACTTTAGAATCTCTGAAAGCAGTACATACACTTTCTTTCCTCTAAAGAACATACCCGCACAGCAGAGCCTGGCAAGCTACCCGTGTCATATTTGATATGCCAGATACCAGTAACAATTATAGACCTCATTCCCATGACCTGATGGAATGGTTTGAGGCTCTTTATGTTCCTGGAGCAAGCAGGTGCCCTTGGGCTCTACTTGCATGAGACAGGTCATATGGAGATGTTACTGGTGCCCGCTCAAGCAAATCGAAGATGAACGGGAAGACAGTGATACAGTGAAAGAACATACATGTTCTTTTAGTTTCTATCTCAGAAATTTTATTTTTTCTAGCTATTTTTTGAGACATTCTCTGGTTCCTCTGCAATTACCAAGCAAAGGAATTTTTTTGAAAATTAGTTTTCTAACACACATCAGGTATTTATAGCAAATCCACATCACAAATAAGCCCTGAGTAAATGGAAAAATTAAAAACATGAGTCTGAGATGTCAGCACAGCTCCCTGAAAAAGAATAGGTCTTCCAATATTAATAATTCAATAATTTCAGAGACTATGGATTAGTCAAATAGTTTAAAATTTCAAAATAAATAAAATAATATTTTAAATAAATAACATCTTGGGGCTGGTAAAATAGTAAAGGGTTAAGCACACATATGACCCCAGTTCATTCCCGGTACCGCATATGGGCCCCCAAGCACTGCTAGGACTGATCCCTGAACACAGTACCAGGAGTAAGCACTGAGCAATATTGAGTGGTGCCAAAAATCACAAACCCCACTAAAAGGTTGTGTTTCATGGACCATGTTCCTTCTCTGTAGAATGAAACATATAGTTTCTTGCAATGGTAATTCAAAACTATGCACAATGATACCACAAAGTTTAACTATAAATATACAACCTCTTCATACCAGTTTACCAATATATTTAAACATTTTAAAAAGTATAAAACAAAGATGGACTCTGAATTAAATTAACTAAAAATCCATTTTTACAACCAAAAGTATATTAATAAGTAATACATTTTTGAAATTTCTGTTAATTTAAAACATGCATTATGGCTTTGGTTTGTTATGACAGTGTTGAAGTTTATGCTATCTATATACCAAATGACTACCCTCAACCACCACTGAAGTGTTCAGCACTCTCCATCCCTGTCCCTCATCTCTTCTACTCTTTCCTCCCCTCCTCACAACCCACTGTTTGCTAATAAGTTCTGTACTCCAATGCCAAGGATTCATCATTTTCTAGTATTGTCTGTTCTCATTCATCTGTGGAATAGTCAAAATAAGAGACTAGACAGTAATTGAATCTAGAGCTATTATATGTATGTGTGTATACATATTTTTTAAATTTCCCTTGTGCATGCAATCAATATAAAATAAATAAAGACTTATGAATAAAGGGGTCTGGATAATTTAAAAAAGAGTATTATCAAGGATCCAAACAAAAACAAAATGTTTGAGAACTACTACAACAAAGAATCATCGGGTATTAGCTGTGAGAATATGGGTGGGGTCTCCAGTTTACATCCTCGTTTTGGTGATTTTGTAGCTATATCATTCACAGACACAGGTAACAAAAATTTTAGACTTAAGGCACTGAATGTAGTTCAACAGGATTGAGGGAATGGAGTACAGAGGAAAAGACACTGAATGCAAATTATCATTGGCTAGACAGTGAAGGAATCTGGAGAACAGATTATCATTCAGGGAAAGTGTACAATGAAGACAGAAGACTGATTAAGTTATTGGTAGCATTTAGGTAGATTCTCACTTCTATCTAGAAAGGTGCCTAAATGCTTTAATCATAAACGTCATTCATGTTGGGAAAAGTAGAGCATTTATCATATACTCCCATCAAGGATAGAAAACTGAAAGTCTATGAAATTGAAGATATTGTTACATTCTTCCTCTGTGAACAGGAATGAAAAGCAAGCAGTTGCTTGTTTTGTTTCTGGTTCTATGTTAACTTCTGCTCCTTCCACATAAATCTTCAAAAACCAAGATGTAAAAAAATCTCTCTCCAGTAATTGATGCCAGCAAATACCTTAATAATTTTGCATTTTTTCAAGAGATAAAAATTATTCTAATTAGTCTCTGGATTTTTGGGGGGTCACACCCGGTGATGTTCGGGGTTACTCCTGGCTCTTCACTCAGGAATTATTCCTGGCAGTGCTCGGGGGACCATATGGGATGCCAGGGATCAAACCAGGTCGGCCACATGCAAGGTAAATGCCCTCCCCGCTGTGCTATCGCTCAGGCCCCTCTATGATTCTTTCTAATTCTTAGGTGACTGAGAATGAGTTTAACCCATGAATTCCACTATAATTCCCAGAACTCAAGACAAAAAGTTATAGAGATTTCTCTGGCCTACCTGCAGGGTTTGGCCGCTGCCAGCCTGGTGACTTGATAATGCTGGTAGACCCCAGAGGTTTGAAGGCAGCGGCAGTGGAGAGACCTGCTACTCCTGGTCTGGCATAGGCTGGGCTCTCTGGTCTCTCTGGCATGCTCTGAGTGGAGGCCACTGCTGGAGTTGGCTCCTGAGTGCTGCTGGGGAGAAAACAAGGAAAGAGTTGAGCACAGTATCCTAACTTAAATCTGACTCCTTTTTGAACCTATTAAATGACTATAGAAAACAAAAAATGTTAGTCTGTTAGCTGACATTTCAAAAGAAAAATGCCAACTATGACAGAAAGTCCAGTTCTCTTTAGAAAAGAAGGAAAGAGAATGAAATGAAGGAGTCAGTTATGAAAGGATGCTTTCTATGGCAATGCTGTTGCTAATCATCAAAAGATAACAGACACCGACAAGAGCAACAGAAGCAAGCATTAAGTAGGGCGATAAACACCTTGGGAAAGCTTTGTAATAAACACATTATCTCACTTCAGTTTCCTAACCTTAGTATCTTGAACTCTATGTGGGAATAACATTTTATTCCTCAAATTTTCATGTGGCTTAAATGATGTAACTCTGAAGCAGTATTTCTTAACCTTTTCTGACTGTGGCTCTCATCTCCCCTTGTTTCTTACTGTGGCACTGTTCTATTGATGATGCCTTAATCTTTTTTTGTTTGTTTTTTGGGTCACACCCATCAATAATCAGGGGTTACTACTGCCTCTGCACTCAGAAAATTACTCCTGGCAGTGCTTGGGGACCATATGGGATGCTGGGGATCAAACCCAAGTTGGCCACGTGCAAGGCAAACACTTACCTGCTGTACTGTTGTTGCCCCAGCCCCTAATCTTGTTCTGTGACCCCTACTTTTACTGGATTAGTCTATAAGCCCCTTGGCATATTGGGAGATGGGGTAGTGAGGATGGCAGAAATGCTGCTCTAAAATGTAAGTTCCCAACCCCATTTGGCTGCCAGTTCCTTTTAGGAAAAGAAACCCCACCAAGAACACATTGGAAATCTACCTTCTTAAAGCACGCAAACAAAAGCGCCCCTCAATTGCACCTGAGGCTTCAATTATCACTCTTGTGTCCCCCGAGGAATGGCACTGACTAGTGAGGCAAACACTGTTCTGAAACAGCGTATGAGCTTAACACCCAGAAAGGATAAATGGGATCATTCATGCAGCCAATAATAAAACATAACTTCAATATGTTTATACATTAAAAACAGAAGGGCTTGTTTTGTGGGATAGAAGGAGTTGGGCCACACCTGGCTGTGCTCAGGGTTTACTCTTGGCTTTGTATTACATGATCACTACTGGCAGTATCCAGGGTGCCAGGGACTGAAATTGAGTTGGTTGGTCATGTGCGACTCCCACAGATTGAAATGAGGTTGGTCATATGCTAGGAAAGCACTTTGCTCTTGTGCTAACTCTCTGGAACAATATTTTTATATATCACAAATAAATAATTTTGAAGGCAACACTTAAAAACAAACCTTAAATTTAGGTGCATTAGAAAACATAATTTATAATCCATTATCAACACAGTTCTGAAAAAAATTTACAACCAGGCAATATTAGAAGTTATATATAAGGCAGAAGTATAAACTAGAAACAATCTAACTCACATTACGATTTCATATTTAATAGCCTGGCAATTAAAATTTAATCTCAGTAAAGTAGCCAAAGTTATACTAAGGTGACCAAAATGATAGGAAACCTATGTCAAGCCTTATGAAATCTGGCTGAGGGAAGTGGCAATATCAGCAAAGGGCATTAAAAAAATATCCAGGAGAGGCACAAAGCAATCCTTAAGGATCTACCTATATTTCAAAACTCAACATGGCTGCATTTCATTTGCCTGATCTCAAGTCAAATCTACAGTGAGATAGCAAGTTTCTCCTAAGAAAATCTCATATTTGTACTACACAATGGAAACTAACTTGTTTTGTGAGCAACTAGTTCGAAACTGGCAAAATATATTCCTGCCTGTCCTGCTGTTACTAATAAAAATTTCAATAATTACCAAGCTGCTCTAGAAGTAGGCTTCTGGAGAACTGCAGGTAGTCTAAAATTGCACATAAACGTTTACATGTAATATGCATGTAACCAGTTTCCTGGGGAACTATGGAAGATCAACATTCTATTAAGTTTCAAAGAAATTCCTTACTCCAAGTGACATCAATTGTTGCAGGACACCTAAGAGTCTCTGCATCTGCCTTGGATTGCCTCCTGCAGGTCACTTCCATAGATAGGGTGGTCGTCTAAATGTGGCAGTTTATCTGACCATGTATTCTGTACTGGCTGGTATAAATATTCTCTCATGCTACCACAATCATAGTGGGACTAGCTAGATCTTACCAGCATATTAGCCTGGCCATGTTGGATCTCTAAGTAATTAGACCAGAGAGAAATGCTGTTTGCCGCCAAGCAAGCAAGTATGGCTCCCTGATAATTCAAAGGCAACTAAAATACAAAACTACCATGAAGTAGAAGAGACTCTTGTGAAGGCTTGGAGAAATATTTAACTGGCATTAGTATAGTCTTTGGAACAGAGGCATGCCATCTCAGAAACCCCTTCTCTACCCTCTAAAGGCATTTCCAGGCAGATTGGTTCAAGATATTAGCATCTAAAAGGGCCTAGGTTAGGTGCTGGGAGAAATTACCTGAGGGCATATTTGACCCTGCCTGCTTCCCATAAAAGTGGGAGGTCTGAGTTGCAGGGGGGTAAAACTAGCCTGCTTCCTCTTTCTCTCTCTTTTTGGGGCTCTTTTTGGGCTTGCACTCTTCTTGGGAGACTTGTCTTTGTCCCCTCTTTACAGGGCCTTAACATGTGGTGGCCGCCATCTTGGCCTACCTTGGGGTTTCAGCCGGGAATCCTAAGCACAGGGTTTTTCCTATTGCTGATTTGTATGCCTGAACCTGTGATAAGTAAAAGCAATTTAAAACCTTGCTGGATTCCTGATGGATTTCATCCACTTACCATCTGCTTCGGAGGTAGAAGGGAACTTCGCTTCCTGGTATTGTTGGGGACCCCAGCGGCGGCTCCCTGACAATCAATAACCTGGCTTCAAAAGACTAAGTCGTGACAATGCTAAACTGTTAAATTCCTGCTTATTTAATATTCAAGACTCTACATATAGTATAATTTTAGGTGTACCTTTCTTTAGAGCAAAATACTCTAATTCCCCTTTTGTTTAAACATCTTGCTTAAAGATTCCTCAGAACTGGAATTTTAACACTGAAAACCTCATGAGAGTGGAGTCATTTCCTATCCTAGTCACATTACTTGAGTCATAGGTATATATTGTGCCATTATTTTATGTTAGAAATGACCTTATTTCATTGGAATTAGATCTTTACTCAACATTACATATAGTGTTAATTTTACAACAGGCCCAATATTCTGGGCAAAACTGCTCAGTAAGAAATAAAAACTAGGGACTGGAGAGATAGTACAGCGGTTAGGGCACCTGCCTTGCACACAGCTGACCGAGTTCAATCTCTGGTATCCCATAACATCCCTGAGAATGCCAGGAGTAATTCCTGAGTGCAGAGTCATGAGTAACCCCTGAAGCATTGCTGGATGTGACCCAGAAAGTAATAAAAAAAAAAAAAAAAACTTTTACATTTCAGTATTTCTAAGATATAAAAATTGTTTGCCCAAGTTAAAAACCCTCCTATTTCAGAACTACAAAGTAGCAATTAGACATCAAAACTGATTCATTGTTTTAACAAAATACCTGACATTTGACACTACTGTTACAGCTACATCCATGAAATAAGACAAGGTTCTATTGCAATTAAAAACCTACACAATCACAATTTTATCCTAAACATAAGGGTCACAATAAAAAGACATCACAAAGAGTTAGAAGGAGTTAATGGTCATACAAAAATCACTTACTTGGATATTAGCATATGTACCAAATGGGCACAAATCAGCCATCTGATTTTTGGGTTTTTTTTTTTTTTTTTTTTTTTGCTTTTTGGATCACACCAAGCAATGCTCAGGGTTACTCCTGGCTCTGCGCTCAGGAATCACTCCTGGCACTGTGTGGGGACAATATGGGATGCCGGGATTGAACCCAGGTTGGCTGCATGCGAGGCAAATGCCCTACCTGCTGGACTATCACTCTGGCCCCCCCATCTGATTTCTTATCTGGCCTGTTAGTACAATGGTTAAGTGTTACAGAAATCTCTAATAGCAGACTATTTATGACAGCCACCCACAGTACCTTGTTTCCTTAGCATGGAGAGAGTCAGCTGATTTCCTGGAAAACTGGAGATAAGAAAAAGCTAAAGGCTTTGAAACAGGACTGATGCAAAGTGCATCCAGGAGTGAGAGTTTTCATGACTGGAGAGCCTGGTGAGCATTTAGAAAGAGTTTTAAGTTGGAAAATGATATTACAGTAGAAAGTAGTTTTTACAGTCTATGGTTTAAAAGAGACGGAGACAGAGAGAAAAGGAGAGGGAGAAAGAAATAAAAATGTAACAAATCAGATCAGAGAATGAAAAAAGGACTAAGCCCCAACAATATTATTTACTTAATAGATCAATTCACTCCAAAGGAGCAAGACAACATTATAAAAAGTATTCAGAATAATAAAGATTACTATCAGGTCACTGTCTGTCACTGTATTCCCATTGTTCATCGATTTGCTCGAGCGGGCACTAGTAACATCTACATAAGTCCTGTCACAAGCAAGTGTAACCCAAGGGCATCTGCTTGCTCCAGGGACAGGAAGAGCCTGAAACCATTCTTCAGGTTATGGAACTGAAGTCCATAATAGTTACTAGTTTTCGGCATAACAAGGGTAGTTTGCCAGGCTTTGCCGTGTAGGTGATATAGTCTCAGTAGAAGGCTCTCATCTCGAGCATTTACTGATGAAACTTAAAGAGGGAAGATCAGATTTTTCTCTTAGATGGAGCTCTGAGGAATTATGGAGTCTGGATGTTGAGAAGACTGACTGCATGATGTTTGGTTTGCTCTGGCTTCTGCTAGGCTTAGTGGTATCAGTTAGTACCTGTCTAGAACTGTATACAATGTATAAATGTGAAAGATCAGCATTCTCTAAGAATATCTCCAAGGGAGCTCTGGGTCTGGCGTGAGTAAGGCTGGCCAAGCCCCCTTACAGGGAGGTCATCTCCATGGGTTGCTTCCACTTTGGACTGGCCGAGCAACACAGCTGTGGGTCTGAAGTGAATAGGTCTGGATCTCTCCACGGTTGCAGATAAACTGTGAGTCTGACGAGGGTGGGTCTCTCTCTTACAGAGCAACTGCATGGAGGCGGAGGAAAGGACAGGGCCCAAAACTCCACTCCGAGTTCAGCCAGCGTGGTCTCTCCCCCACACATGAGAGCAAACCCTTGGAGCAATGTTGGGCTTGGTCAGGGGCTGGCTGAGCCCCTTACCGGGAGGTCAGCTCCATGGGTTGCTTCCACGTTGGTTTCCATCTCTTACATCTTCCTCTTTCCTCCGCCTCCATGCCAGTTGCCCCAGAAGAGAGAGACCCACCCTCGTCAGACTCAAAGCAAATCTGTATCTTCAGAGAGATCCAGACCCATCCACTTCAGATCCACAGCTGTGCTGCTCGGCCGGCCGCACGTGGAAGCAACTATCAGGTAAACACAAACAATTCAAATGAAGCTTAACTTCATTTGAATTGGCGGGGGGTGTGAGGGAAAGCATGCTGCAGAGAATTATAAAGTTCTGATCACTTGATCATTTGAATCCCATTATTCATCGATTTGCTCAAGCAGGCTCCAGTAACGTTTCCATTTATCCCTGTCATGTCCAGTGTAGCCCAATGGCATCTGCTTGCTTCAGGAATATGAAGAGACTCAAATAGTTCATTCAGGGTCTTGACAAAGAAGTCTGACCATCTTATAGGTGGGGGGGCAATGTGATCTTTTGACGTCCCATGGGATCCAGTCCGTAACGGCTTTAGTCCAGCGGTTATCTCCAAGTGGCATTACATGTCCAGCCCATCAGATTTTCAATGCCCTGGCAAACGAGACAGCGTCCCTGATTCTGGAACAGCGTCGGAGGTCAGAACTCTGGATTCTTTCTCTCACTTGAGTGAGCCATGATATTCCAAGCATAGCTCTTTCGATTCCTCTCTGGGAGACCCGAATAGCATTCTAATTCTGCTTTCTTAGGGCCCAGGTCTCTGAGACGTATGTTAATTCAGGGAGAAGGGTGGAGTCAAAGAGATATGCCTGGAGTCAGCGGTTCTTTGTCCTTGTAGCTGTTTCTTCAATGTTTTTGAAGGCATTCCATGCTGCTCTCTTCCTCCTGTGGAGCTCAGGTTTTGGGTCCTTCATCATGTTGAGTTCTCAACCTAGGTACACATAACTGCCCCATTCAGAGATGTTTGTTCCGTTGAGAGTGAATGGAGCATGTGGAACTAGTTTGTTTTTCATGAACATTGTTTTGTCGAGATTCAGCTGTAGACCTACCTTTCCACATTCATGGTTGAAGTCATCCAGCATTTGTGCCGCTTGGCTAATGTTTGGTGTTATTAGTTCTGATCATTCCCAAATATACTCAGATTATAGGTCAAACCAGAAACAAGCAACATGAACTTAAAATACTATTGATACTTGATTCTTTTTTATTTTGTTTGGAATTTTTGGGGTCACACCTGGCTGTGTTCAGGGCTAACTCCTTACTCTTGGCTCTGTGCTCTTGGATCATTTCTGGCAAGGCTCAGGGGACCATATGTGGTGCTGGGGAGGAAATCCGGGAGAGGCAAGGTACCAAGCAACTTAATCCCTATGCTCATTCTCTCTCTCTCTCTCTCTCTCTCTCTCTCTCTCTCTCTCTCTCTCTCTCCCCTTCTCCTCTCTTTTTCATTCTCTCTCTTACTCTCTTTCCCCTTAATTCGGCTTTAAACATTAAAAATGGAAACGTATGAAAACTCAAGCCAATAAGCATAAAACCTAGAATAACCCTCACACTGAGAAATATCACATATAAACTGAAACAAGAAAAAGGGGTAAAGGTATGATTAAAAATAATCAGGTCAGGGGACTAGAGATAGTTACAGAGGCTAGTTAACAATTACAGATAGTTAACTAGTTACAGGTAGTTAACAATTATAAACCTCATTCCTCATTCCCATGACCTGATGCAATAGTTTGAGGCTTTTTATGTTCCTGGAGCTAGTAGATGCCTTTGAGCTACACGAGCATGTGACGGGACATTTAGAGATGTTACTGGTGCCCGCTCAAGCAAATTGATGATCAACGGGAAGACAAGTGATACAAGTGAAGTGATACAAGTATAGATATTATTACTGCAAATGGATTTTTCTTCTTTCAAGTGACTTATGGGCAGTACAAAGCATTGGGACCCCATGACTGATGGGGACCCCATCAAACACTCATTGCACGTGAATGTCTACCTGGATTTTGCAGCGCCAACAGCAGATGCCATGACAGCTGTGCTGCGTATAGCAGGAGAAGAGAAGGCAGAAAAGTTATGGAGAACTTCCGAAGAATTTGTCTCTACATTTCTTGGGGAGCTGATCAAATTGACAGGTAGGAAAAGAGAAACAGGGGTCAAAACACAAAGGACGTAAGGAAAGGCAGTATTACGAGTGACTGACGTTATGAAAGTGTAAACTGTCTGAGACATACTAAGAATCCAAGTCGTATATCTACTGCTGGAATGATTTCTCTCAAAATCTGAATCACTCATGGTAGGGGTTAAGGGACCAAATAGGGTGCACAGGATTCAGAAAGGGTTGGTCACATGATTATTTTATTGAAGTTTCATAAACAGTACATCATAAAGCTAATTTCTGGAATATAAGTTTCTATTCACAATTAATAGAATCACAATTAATTCTGATTCTATTCACAATTAAGCTAATAACAGAAATACACAAATGGTGACTGTTTTGTCAAGAGTAGAAAACAAGAGAAACGTAAGACCTGAATTTCTCTAAAAAGAGAAAAAGGAACAGTTATGTCCATTTCCATAAGCAATACTGACATAAAGAATATTAACTGAGTGATGACAGACAGCAAAGTCTGATTTTTTCTTTCTTTTTTGGGTCACATACGGCAATCCTCTGGGGTTACTCGTGGCTCTACACCAGGAATTACTCCTGGTAGTGCTCTGGTAATGACATGGGATGTCAGGTTTGGATCTGGGTTAGCTGCATGTAAGGCAAATGCCCTACATGCTATACTATCGCCTCCAGTCTACAAAAGTCTGATATTTCAATGAGAAGTAATTTCAGGAAAAGTGGTTTCAACTGGCTGTTTATTAAGAAGCAGCAACACTGGGCCATAGTGACAGTACAACAGGGTAGGGCATTTGCCTTGTACGGGGCCAACTCAGGTTCGATCTCCAACATCCCATATGGTCCCCTGAGCACTGCAAGGAGTATTTCCTGAGCACATAGCCAGAAGTAACCCTGGGAATCGCCTTATATGACCAAAAAAAAAAAAAAAGCAGCAACACATAAAAATGAGAAATGACTATTTAAAATGTTGAGTACATAGTGAATGTAAACTAAATCACCTTCTCTGGGAATGGCTGTCACTTTGCTGTTAGCTCCATGAGAAGTCAAAAGGCTGATATGAAATTTTACCTCAGAACTCTTATACTAAAAGTAATAAATACCTTCTCTGGGTCTTTTTGCAAACGTGAGCTACCTAGACAAGAATGAATATTGATAGGATTGTAATAACTTCCAAGTTGGTCATGAAAATAGAAATGAGACTTTCAGTGAAAAAAAAGTCTGAAATACAGAGTATAAACACCGGCCTTCTCCATGTATAGATGCAAATATTAGTGAATATTCTCACAATATTTTGATTACTTTTTTCAAAATTTGAGACAGCAGCCATTTCTAACACAAAAATGCATCATATATACACATAAAATGATACCAATATCCAAGGTCATGCAAAACATGGATCAGGAGGTCTTGTCAATAAGTGGAATCTACCACAAACAAGTGGGAGTCAAAGGTTAGGTAAGACAGAGAAGGGAACAGAGTGCTAATAATCATCGAAAATGATAATACCAGTCTAGAATCGAGCATTGAATATAGGCAAAAAGTTATACATGATAACCTCTAAATGTATGTATTGCAACCCACAATGTCTAAGAGAAGGAAGAGAAAGAGATAGAGAGAGAGAGAAAGAGAGAGAGGCAAAAGAGATGAAGAACCTGCCATAGAGACAGGCTAAGGGAGGGGGAGGGAATTGGGGACATTGGCGGTGGGAAATGGGAACTGATGGAGAGATGGGTGTTGGAACACTGTATGACTGAAACCCAAACATGAACATCTTTGTAACTGTATATTCCATGGTGGTATAATAAAATATTTTTTTTAAAATGCTGGAACTCAACCTGAGATAAAGAGAGCTCAAATGTCTGACACTCTGAGGGCTAACGCAGTCTATCAGAAAAACTCTGATAAACTATTAATCCTAGTTCCATAGGATGTAACTACAAATTAAAAAAAAGTAAATGAAAAAGAACACATTTTTCAAAATATCATATAGAGTTATTTTAAATGTTATTTTGGAAAATCTGTAACTTAACTGCATGGATGATTTTAACTACTGATAGGATTACAGTGTAAAGTGGAGGCTAAAAGGTACAAGAAAAATATGTAACTGACTTCCTCCCAGCTCCCCGAAGTGCCTCCCATATCCCCTGCCAGGTGTGTGTGACCCCTGCATCGCCTGCAAAACCACCCACACACATCCCAAAATACTTACTATTTATTACGTGAAGTACCAGTGAGCATTCGTCCCTACATTCCTTGCCACCCACCCAAACTCTACAAACAACCCAGACACCTACTAACTATACCATCTAGCCACCCAATAACACACATTTGCAATAGTCGTAATGGTAATGCAACGCAGAATTCCATCAAGCTCAGTGAGTGAAGTCACTACCCCAGATGAGCGAAGCAATAATAATGAGCTATATAACCTCTCTGATAAGGAATTTCAGAAGGAATTGTTAAGGAACTCAAAGAAGCAATGGAATACAAAATCAATAAAATACAAAAAGGACATGAGAGCAGAAATGAGGAAAATGCAGACCAAAACACAAGCAGAAATAATAGATATTAAAAATGCGGTAAATGAAATGAAAAACACATTGAAGGCCTCCATAGGAGAGTAACATCAGCTGAAGAAAAGAATTCGTGATCTCGAAGACGAGGTCCAAAGATTCTCTACACAAAAGCAGAAGATGGAAAAAAAAGACTCAAAATTAACGAACAGACAAGGGATACTCGAGATGAAACAAAAAGGAATAATATATGGATAACTGGGTAACAGAAGGGCAAGAAGAAAACCCCTCATGAAGAAGAAACTATCAAAGCCATCATTGCTGAGAAGTTTCCAGAAATAAATAATCTTGCTCCCAGATTCAGAGGCCCGAAAGTACAAGCTCTAAGAAACCCCAATAAGAATTCTCTAAGACACGTCCTAATTAGAATGACAAAAACTATATCTATAGTTTAGAGCAGGGAAGAAGGCGGCGGCCTGAGGAGGCAGAAGTGGCACGGGAAGCAGCTCAGCAGCAGCGATGGTGGAGGTGGGAGCCAGGCAGTGATCAGCACCCCCGCGGCAGCACGGCTAGAGCAGCCATGCAGGCGACAGTGGCGCAGCCTAGCTTGCAGGCATTTGCAGATGATAGCGCAGAGAACATGGCAGGGCGAGGCGACACCCCCGTCCCCCTCCCCGCACAGGCCCAGGACTGGCCATGCGAGCAGCGACAGAGACCCAGGAGCCCCTATCTTGTGGCTCCTTTCAGCGGCCTGGCCCACGGGGCGACATGATGACCAACAACCGACAGTCATCTAACTTCACCATCTTTACCACAGCCATGTTCGCTGCACTCAATCAGGACCGCCAGTGGGATGACCAGGGCACAGGCCATGTGTCCTCAGGCTACATGGAGCGGCTGAAGGGCACGCCCTGCTCATCAGGGTGGAGAGCGAAGTCACACTTCTGGCAGTGCTTAGCCCAGCAAGCTAATAAGAGTATAACGCCCGCACAGCAGAGCCTGGCAAGCTGTCAGATGCGTATCCGATATGCCAAAACCAGTAAAAAAGTTCATCTTCCTGACCCTGAAAGAACCCTTAATATGGCAGCCCTGAGTAGGATGAACACGGGGGGCCTGATAAAATTTCAGGACCATACTAAGCTGCCAAACGAAGAAGGACTAAAATGACAGTCTGTACTTTCAATGCACGTATGCTGGCAACAGAAGCATGTATAGAGAACAGATGGTGCAAGAGCAAAAGATCAAGTATGACATCATTAGTCTGACTGAGACGAGGAGGCATCAATCGCATCATGCCATTTTTGACACTGGAGAAGAACTGTTCCTAGGAACATGCAACAAAAGAGCTGTCGGTGGCATCAGTGTCCTTGTCAACAGGAACATGGCTGCAAACACTGAATCGTTTGAATGCCTAACAAATCGGATAGGACGATTACACTTGTAGAGATGTGGCCCACTGCCAGCAGTTTCTATCTTCATTGTCTAGGCACCAACATCCACATACAAGGAAGAAGAAATTGAGAAATTCTACATGGAACTGGAGGAGTTCTATAAAAAAAGATCACACCTTCTACAAGATCATAGTCGGTGATTTTAATGCCAAGATAGGACCGAGAAGATCGGCCAAAGAACTTCACATCAGGACCCATGGCCTAGAATGGAATGAACAGGGTGAGAGACTATCTGAGTTCATTATGTCCACCAGACCATTCATGGGAACTCATAGTTCCACTAGGCTGAATTGAAATGTTGGACATGGTAATCCCCTGGGGGACAGTCCCACAATGAAATTGACCAATCACCTTCAATCGATGGTTTTGTCTGACCGATGTTGCTGTCGTCCCAAAATTCCAAACAGGATCAGACCACTGTCTCCTTGGTGCAAAATTCTACTTCACGCAACGGGGAGAAAAGGCTGCAAAGCAAGGAAGAGAACTCCCAGAATGGCCACCAACTGGGAACTCTTTGGCACCATTGCAACAACATGGGAAGATACCGATCATTGACTACACCAATGAAGAATACAACCGACTGGTTCAGCACCTCCATGATTGTGCGAAGAAGGGCGAGAGAAAGCCACAAAAACACCTATCTTCGAAAACTCTCAAGATCATTTGCCAACATGACAAGGCATGAGCCTCAGGCGACCAATGTTAACATCCAAGCTTGCAAAGCAGTGCAGAAAAGTGATAAAGGAAGACCCCAAAGAGAGAAGAGCAGAAATACTGAAAGATGCAGCAGAAGCCGGGAAAAGCATTTGCAACGCCCGCCTGTCCTTCGCCAACTATAAGACCAAGATGACTGCCCTCCAACGTCCTGATGGATCTATCACATCTTCCAGAAAGGCAATGGAGATTATCCATGATTCTACTCAGATCTCTTTGATAGCCATGTCCATCTGCCCGCATACCAAATTCCACAGGATGGATATGTCGTTCCCAACGTTCTACTTTCTGAAATCCGACATGCCATTTCGTCGGTAAAGAAGGGAACAGCACCAGTCCCAGACAAAGTCAGACTTGAACACCTGAAGAATCTGCCTTCAGTACTCATCAATACACTGACTCGGATCTTCAAACACTACCTGTTTGAATGCAAGGTGCCTTCCCAATGGAAAACCAGCAGGACAATTCCACTGTTCAAGAAGGGAGACATCCACAACATTGGCAACTATCGCCCCATCTGCCTGTTGTCTGTCATCTGCAAGCTGCTCACTAAAGTCATCCTGAACAGGATTGGCAGAACTTTAGATGAAGCACAACCATGCGAGCAAGCTTACTTCCGAAAAGGATTCAGTACAATCAACCACATTCACATAGTAACCGGAGCTCGCTGAAGTTTGTAGGGAGTTCAAGATGCTGCTCTGTCTCACGTTCATTGATTTAAAGAAAGCCTTTGATTCTGTGAAGACCAATGCGGTCATCAAAGCCCTAGCCAAACAGGGTGTTCAAACCCAATACATCAAGATCCTTCGTGAGCTTTATTACGGATTCACCACTAGGATCTCACCATTCTACAAGGAAGTGGTCATTGATGTCAAAAGAGGGTTTCGGCAGGGTGATACCATTTCACCAACCCCTCGAGAATATCTTGCAACAATTAGAATGGGAAGGAATGGGAGTGAAGATAGACGGTCGACAACTACACCACCTCCACTTCGCTGATGTCATCGTTCTAATAACACCAAACATTAGCCAAGTGGCCCAAATGCTGGCCGACTTTGACCAAGAATGTTGAAAGATAGGTCTACAGCTGACTCTCAACAAAACTATGTTCATGAGAAATGAACTAGTTCCAGAGGCCCCATTCACTTTCAATGGAACAGACATCTCTGAATGCAGCAGTTATGTGTACCTAGGTCGAGAAGTCAACATGATGAACAACCTAAAACCTGAGCTGAGCAGGAGCAAGAGAGTGGCATGGAATGCCTTCAAAAACATCGAAGAAATAGCTAAAAAGACAAAGAACCTCCAGCTCCGGGCACATCTCTTCGACTCTACTGTTCTCCCTGCATTAACATATGCCTCAGAGACCTGGGCCCTACGAAAGCAGGATGAGAATGCTATTTAGGTCTTCCAAAGAGGAATGGAAAGAGCTATGCTTGGAATATCATGGCTCACTAAAGTGAGAGAAGGAATCTGGAGTTCCGACCTCCCTACGCTGTTCCATAGTCAGGGATGCTGTCTCGTTTGCCAAGGCATCGAAAATCAAATGGGGACGGACATGTAATGCGATTTGGAGAAAACCGCTGGGCTAGAGCCGTTACGGACTGGATCCCACGGGATGTCAAAAGATTATGTGGCCGCCCACCTACTAGATGGTCAGACTTCTTCGTCAAGACCCTGAACGAATGGTTTGAGACTCTTTGTATTCCTGAAATAAGCAGATGCCATCGGGCTACACTGGCACGTGATAGGGTCAAATGTGATGTTACTGGTGCCTGCTCAAGCTAATCGATGAATAATGGGATGTCAAGTGATCAAATGGTCAAGTATAGTTCAGAGATAGAAACTGAAAGCAGCAAAATCAAAGAAGGGGATCACATACAATGGAGCATCGCTAGATTTACAGCAGACTTCTCAGATGAAACACTCCAAGACAGCAGACAATGGTGGAATATTGTGAAAAGATTCAATGAACTGAAGACCTCATCAGTTCATTGAGTAAAGAATTCTTTACCTGGCTAGATTCACATTCATATATGAAGGAAAATAAAAAAAAAATTCATGGATAAGCAGAACTCAGGAACTTCATAAACTCAAGACTAACTTTATAGAAGGACTGAAGGGCATACTATAAAATAAGACAAAACCCCAAATCACAGCAAGTTTAAACAGAAAGATGGCACAAAAACTTATGACAATAACCCTCTCCGAAAGAGAGAGAAAAGAGATAAAGAACCTGCAATAGAGACAGGATAAGGGTGGGGGGGTAGGAATTGGAGACATGGTGCTGGGAAATGGATACTAGTAGAGGAATGGGTGCTGGAACACTATAAGACCGAAATGGGTGCTGGAACACTGTAAGACCGAAATGTAAACATGAACTTCTTTGTAATTGTATATCTCACAGTGCTGTAATAAAAAAAGAAATAAAATAAAACTAAAAAAAAAATCGCTCTCATGTCAACAGTCTAAATGCATAACTAAGAGACACAGAGTGGCATTATAAAACTGAATCCAACATTCTGCTGTCTACAAGAAGCACATCTAAATAATCAGAGCAAACAGACTCAAAGTCAAAGGCTGGAAAACAATTCTCCATGCAAACAAATCATCCAAAAAGCCAGTGTGGCCATACTAGTATCTGACAATATAGACCAGGCTGAAAAAGGTTAGAAGGGACAGTCAAGGCCATTTCAAAATAACTAAGGAGTATGTATATAGGAAGAAATTATACTACTAAACATATAGGTACCCAACAAGCAAAATACTTAAAACAACTGCTAACAGACCTCAAAGAAGAGATTAACAGTAGCACAATAATAGTTGGAGACATGAATTCTGCTTTACAACTATAGATTGACAAGACTGAAACTCACCAAAGAAATACTGGCCCTAAAGGAAGAAATGGAAGAAAGAGAGCTGGTTGATATATACAGGGACTTTTCATCCAAAAAAAGCTGAATATACTTTTTTCTCCACCATGCACAAAAATCAGATGAAAATGGATTAAAGATCTCAACATCAGAATCCATAAAGTAGCTGAAGAAAATATAGGAAAAAACCCTCCACGACATTGAAGCTAAGGCCCTCTTCAAAGATGAAACACCACTAGCAAAGCAACTAGAAGCAAAGATAAACATATGGGAATACTTGTCACTTGTCTTCCTGTTGTTCATTGGTTTGCTCAGGCAGGCACCAGTAACATCTCCATATGTCCCGTGGCGTGCTAGTGTAGCCCAAGGGCATCTGCTTACCTCAAGAACAGGAAGAGCCTCAAACTGTTCAGATCATGGGAATGAGGTCTATAATTGTTACTGGTTTTTGGCATATCAAATACAACAAGGGTAGCTTTCCAGGCTCTACCATGCAGGTGGTATACTTTTAGTAGTAAGCTGTCATCTCGAGCATTTACTGATGAACCACAATGGAGAAAGATCGGCTTTACTTTTGGGTGGAACTCTGACGAGCTGTGGTGTCCGGATGTTGAAAATAACTGCCCCGCTTATCTGAGTTCCTGGATCAGGTATACCTGGGCCTGGACTCAGATACACGGTCTGAGCTGCTACATACTCTCCTTGTTCTCATGATCATGAGGCGCGAGGAAGGTGGGTTCTAGCCCTGGCCCACTATTCCAGTAGAGCCTTGTAAGAAGCCAGTGAAACTCCCACACCATGAGGGCAGTCATTCTCAACATCAGGACTCCATAGCCCCTCAGAGCTCCACCCAAGAGAAATACCAATCTTAAGCACTGCTCGTCTGAGTTCAATCCTACAGTGAAGCCTATTTCAGGCCCAGGTATGCCTGTGCCAGGAATAGAAACTAGGTCAGCCATATCTAAGTCAAGTGGCTTACCGGATGTATGACAGTGCTAACCAATACTATAAATATCTGAAAAATGCCAAGTTATAGGTATATATTTTTTTACAAAAAGACATAGCCAATATGGCTCCCAATATGGCAGTTCAAAATCACCACCTGCAGCTGGGTATCTGTTGCAAATGTATATAAAGGACACAGGTTTGCAAGAATTAACATAGGGTTCTATTCCAACACTGGGGAAATCACAAACACACACATATAATATACTATGAATTTATATATCTATATTTATATTCCCCCCACATTGGATTTTGGGGTTCCACCCAGAGCTGCTCAGGGCTTACTACTGGCTCATGTTTAGGTATCACAGCTGGTACTGCAGATTGGACCATACATGGTGCCAAGGCTTGAAGCAAGGTGTACTGTATGCATAGCAAGCTCCCTACTCCTGTCCAATCTCTGGTTCACTGCTCTATTTCACATGTTCTATTCTAAGAAACTGCCGGGTCATTCAAATATTCAGCAAAGTCAACAGCAGTTAGCAGTAATCAAGGTAACAACTTCCACCAGCAAACACTTTCTTGATCACTTGATCACTTGACATCCCGGTTATTTGTCAATTTGCTCGAGCGGGCGCCAGTAATATTTCCATTTTACCCTATCACGTGCCAGTGTAGCCCAATGGCATCTGGTTGATTCAGGAATACAAAGAGCCTCAAACCGTTCTTTCAGGGTCTTGACGAAGAAGTCTGACCATCTTGTAGGTGGGCGGCCACGTGATCTTTTGACATCCCATGGGATCCAGTCGGTAATGGCTCTAGTCCAGAGGTGGTCTCCAAATCACATTACATGTCTAGCCCATCTGATATTCGATGTCTTTGCAAACGAGGCAGCGTCCATGACTCTGGAACAGCGATGGAGGTCAGGACTCCAGATTCCTTCTTTCACTTGAGTGAGGCGTGATATTCCAAGCATAGCTCTTTCGATTCCTCTTTGGGAGACCCGAATAGCATTCTCATCCTGCTTTTGTAGGGCCCAGGTCTCTGAGGCGTATGTTAATGCAGGGAGAATGGTGGAGTAGAAGAGATGTGCCGAGCCAGAGGTTCTTTGTCATTTTAGCTATTTCTTTGATGCTCTTGAAGGTGTTCCACACTGCTCTCTTCCTCCTGCGCAGCTCAGGTTTTAGTTGGCCAGCATTTGTGCCGCTTGGCTAATGTTTGGTGTTATTAGAATGATCATATTGACTTCTCGACCTAGGTACATATAACTGCTGCATTCAGAGATGTTTGTTCCATTGAGAGTGAATGGGGCCTCTGGAACTAGTTCATTTTTCATGAATATAGTTTTGTTGAGAGTCAGCTGTAGACCTATCTTTCCACATTCTCGGTCAAAGTCGGCCAGCATTTGTGCCGCTTGGCTAATGTTTGGTGTTATTAGAATGATGTCATCAGCGAAGCGAAGGTGGTGTAGTTGCCGACCGTCTATCTTCACTCCCATTCCTTCCCATTCTAATTGTTGCATGATGTTCTCGAGGGTGGCGCTGAAGAGTTTTGGTGAAATGATATCACCGTGCCGAACCCCTCTTTTGACATTGATGATCACTTCTTTGTAGAATGGTGAGATCCTGGAGGTGAATCCGTTATACAGCTCATGAAGGATCTTGATATGTTGGATTTGAATGCCCTGTTTGGCTGCACTTCACTGTAATATTTGCTTTAGTATTCTTAAATATTTCAATATTTGATTTAGCTCTTGGGCTAAACCCATAGTATCTCTTAGGTATAGCTATAAAATAAATCTAGAGATTTAATGTATACAACATAGGAGAATACTAACTCCATTTTACATAAGGGAGCTGAGAATCCTGGAACCAAACCCCTGCAGATACTGAAAGACAACTATAATGGCAAAGTATAATTAGAAACTTTATAAGAAATAAGCTTTAAAAAAGCAAACCAAAAAGAAATTAATAAAATTATCCTCTCCTCAAAAAAAAAAGGAAATAGTGAATTACTTTCAAAATTTGTATCTGAAATAGTGACATTAAAGAATTTAGTGTCAGTAAAGTAAAATCTTGTAAAGAGGAACTATTTATTCAGAACACCTTTATTTATTCAGAATGTAACTGGGCACATGGGACATATGATTTCTATAGCCCCTTTCTTAGAAGTGAATGCTCTAATGCAGTAAAAGTACACTTACAAAAAAAAGTCAAGAAAGTTGATTTTACAAATCACAGTGAATAAATAAAAGGTTCAGGTTTCCTGACATTAGAAATGTGAATCTAAACAAACAAACAAAAAAAAAAACACACAAGAATCAAAGTCATATGAAGCAGCCGTTCCACGGTTGAGAGTCAAGCTTTCAAGTATATTAATGATGTCAGTTCTGCAGTGTTAGTATTTAATATCACCACCAGCATTCAAATTCAGGCATACTGAGAAGAAAAACTCTACTAGAACATGGGGTTACTTTAGAAAACTGTGACTGCTTGGCTATCAATACATAAAAGTCAAGAAACTGTGGGTGGGTAAGGTCCACTCTTAGGTAGGTCTTCCAGAGAACTGTCAAACCTTCATTTTCAGAGGTAAAATAAACAAGGTAAAGGAAATATTAATGAAAAGAACACTTATTATTTGTACTACCTTTTAAACATATACGTGGTTCTCTTTGGAAGTTGATAAGGTTAAAGCCCAAACCAACACTTTCATTAAGTATAGAATTTTTCCTCTCAAACTTCTAAATATGTATACTTTCAGCTGATTAAGAATCAGAAAAGTGGATGAGAATGTCCCTACACTACATATATATTTCCCATGCCTCAAAGATATAGGTGCCAAATAATTAAACTATCCAATAATATATACTGAGTAAAACTGAGATGAAATTTGAACCTTGTGGGCTGGAGAGAAAGTGCGGAAGACTGAGTGCATGGCCAAATTTGACCTAGCACCACGGGGAGCACCACACACTGCAGGAGTAACTCCAAACTTCCAGGAGTAGCCCCCAACCACTGATAAGTTGTCCACAGAAACTCAACCAGATTTGTGTGTACTATTTCCATACCACAACACTCTACATCTTATAAGGTGGCTCCCTCAACTGTAAGGAAGCAATTGGAAATTCTTTCAAGTCAGTACAGTGTTTGCAAATCGAAACTACAGGCTCACTTATCGCGATGTAAACAAAATATTTTGACCAATCCAGCAGATGTTTTCATGCAATAGTGCTGCTTTGAGTGTATTTTACTTTTTTCTCTTTACTTTTAAAAACTGTCTTTAATTAAATCACTGATAAACAGTTACAAAGTTGCCAATGATTAGGATTCAGCCATACAATGTCCTATGCCCTTCCCCTCACCAGTGAATATTTCCCACCACCAATGTCCCCAATTTCCCTCCTTCCACACCCCTACCCCAGTCTGCCTAGACAGAAGATACTTATCTGCTCCCTCCCTTGCTCCCTTCCTCCTTACTTTTTGTCTCATTATGGTTCAAAGTATGGGTACTGCAAGGTTATCCGTATACCTACTTTTAGCACTCAATTCTTTTGCAAAGTGATCAATTCCAACTGTCATTGTGATAGTGGTCCTTTCTCTGTTGTAACTGTCCTTTCCCTTAAGTCCCCCTGTGTCAATCTTCCAACTCTGGGTCACTCCTACTGGCCTTCATTTCTATTGTCAGGGTAATAGTCTCATAATGTTTTTTTTTTTTTTGGGTCATACCATGCAATGCTCAGGGTTACTCCTGGCTCTGCACTCAGGAATCACTCCTGGTGGTGCTCGGGGGGACCATATGGGATGCCAGGGATCGAACCTGGGCTGGCACAGGCCAGCCGCATGCAAGGCAAATGCCCTACCCTCTGGACTATCGCTCCAGCCCTCATAATGTGTGTTTTATATCCCCAAAATAAGGGCACTCATTCTACTCATTCTATGTCTGTCACACTCTTTCTGATTCATTTTGCTCAGCATGACACTCTATATGTCCATTAACTTATAAGCAAATTTTTATTTTTCCTAACAGCTGCATCCTGCCCCCTCGAGGTGTTAGAGGTGTGGCTGCAGTGCCTGGCTGTGTCAACAGGAGGCAGACAGGAGAAGGCTTGTCTACACCCAGGGCCCCCGTGGCCCTGGATGGTTGATGGTCTGACGTAGAAAGAGACTTGGCCCCCAAGGATGAACCCAGAGACTTGGCAGAGCCTGGCAAGCTACCCGAAGTGTATTCAATATGCCAAAAACAGCAACAATAGTGGACCTCATTCCCAGCGAATAGAGACATTACTGGTGCCTGCTCTAGCAGATAGACGAACAACGGGAACACAAGAGACACGTAACAAAACAAGTGACAAGTGACAACATCTGCATAGTATTCCTCAAAAGCCTATAAACTGAGCTTCCATATGACCCACCATACCACTTTTGGAAATATACCCTCAGAGCCTTGAACACACAGCAGAAATGTCATCTGCACTTCTACACGTCTGCATCGTTCACTGCAGCACTATTCATAATGACCAGAATCTGAAAACAAGCTGAAGTCCCAAGAACAATGAGATAAAGAAACTATGACACACCAATGTCAGGGGGCGCCGCCGGGGTCCCCAACAGTGCCGGGAAGCGAGTTCCCTTCTACCTACTGAAGCCAGCGAGGAATGGATGAAAACTCAGGAATCCGATGCAGTTTTAAAAGGGGTTTACTTATCACAGGTTCAGGAATACAAATCAGCAAAAGGAAAAGCTTGGTGCTTAGGATTCCAGGCTAGAACCCCAGCCGCGTGTAGGCCAAGATGGCGGCCACCACGTGTAAAGGCCCTGTAAAGAGGAGACAAAGACAAAACTCCCAAGAAGGGTGCGAGCTCACAAAGAGAGAGCCCAAAAAGAGCCCCATGAGAGAGGAAGCAGGCTAGTATTATACCCCTGCAACTCAGACCTCCCTCCCACTGTTATGGAAAGCAGGGAGGGTCAAATGCCCTTGGGTAATTTCTCCCAGCACCTCACCTAGGCCCTTTTATATGCTAATGTCTTGAGCTAAGATCTGCCTGGAATTGCCTTTATAGGGTAGAGAGGGGATTTCTGAGATGGCATGTCTCTGTACCAAAGACTAATACTAATGCCAGTTAAATATTTCTCAAAGCCTTCACAAGTCTCTTCTACTTCATGGTAGTTTTATATTTTAGTTGCCTTTGAGTATATCAGGGAGCCATGCTTGTTTGCTTGGAGGCAAACAGCATTTCTCTCTGGTCTAATTACTTAGGGATCCTACGTGGCCAGGCAAATATGCTGGTAAGATCTAGCTAGTCCCACTATGATTGTGGTAGCATGGGAGAATATTTATACCAGCCAGTACAGAATACATGGTCAGATAAACTGCCACATTTAGACTACTCCCTTATCTACAAAGTGATTTGCAGGCCACAATTCAGAGCAGATGCAGCGGCCCTTAGAGAAGTCCTGCAACACACATACACATCATTTTTCTAATTTCTAGACCTGTATTTATCTTTTGGTATCAGAATTGAATCCAAGAAAAAAATTTAGCACCAAGAAAATAAAATATGTGAGATAAAGAAACTCAATTTGAGGCTTGAAATAAACAACAAGCAGATATTTTGAAAGAAAAATTAAATTATGTAATAAATTTTTAAGTCTGCATAAAATTATAAAGGGTCAATCATGATACATTTCTATTCAAATGAAAGAGAAAAATAATAAAGATTATATTACAATATTAAAACTTGACAACTGGGCATTTACTTCTTTGTAAAGACCCTGAAGGAATGGTTTGAGATTCTTCATGTTCCTGAATCAACCAGATGCCATTAGGCTACATTGGCACATGATAGGGTCCAATGGAAATGTTACTGGCGCCCGCTAGAGCAAATCGATGAATAACGGGATTCAAGTGATCAAGTGAACTGGGCATAGCTATTAAACTATATATTAGCAACAAAAGAAAAATGTCATTTGAAGCTAAAGGCATCTTCAAAGATAAAACACCACTAACAAAGCAACTGAAAGAAAAGATAAACATATCAGACTACATGAAACTAAAAAGCTTCTTTCTGAAAAGAAACAGTGACCAAGATACAAAGACAGTCCACTGAATGGGAAAGAATATTCACCCAATACCCATCTGATAAGGGGTTAATATCCAGGATATATCAGGCACTGATAGAAATTTACAAGAAGAACAGCCAACCCCCCATCAAAAATAGGGAGAAGAAATGAACAGAAACTTCGACAGGGAAGAAATTGGAATGGCCAAAAGACATATGAGAAAATGCTTTTTATCACTAATCATCAGAGAGATGCAAATTAAAACCACAAGAGATATCATCTCACACCACAGAAACTGGCCCATATCCAAAAGAGCAAGGACAATAAATGCTGGTGTGACTGTGGGGAGAGAAGGGAGTCATCCATTGTAGGTGGAGATGTTAACTGGTACAGCCTTTTGGAAACGATATAGACATTCCTCCAAAGACTAGAAATTGAGCTCCCATTTGACCCAGCCATACCACTCCTGGGAATATAACCGGGAGGCCAAAAACACATGCAAAAACACCATCTGCACTTTTATTTTCATAGCAGCACTATTCACAGTAGCCAGAATCTGGAATCAAGCAGAATGCCTGAGAACTGATGACTGGACAAAGAAACTTTGGTACCTCTACACAATGGAATACTATGCAGCTATTAGGAAAAATGAAGTTATGAAATTTGCCTATAAATGGATGGACATGGAGAGGATTATGTTGGGTGAAATTAGTCAGAGGGAAAAGGACAGATATAGGATGACTGCATTTATTTATGTGATATATGTGATATATAAAGAGTACATGTGGCCTTGGTGCTCTTTAGCCTACAGGCTCAGGCTATGAACTGTATTTATTATCCACCTTCACCTCTGTTCACAACTTTTCTTTGTCTGTATTTAGATAAAGGTACTTCAGGTGATATTAACTATAGATATGAAAAGGTGTGTGTGCAATATATGTTTCTTCCTTGGTCATTCAAATGGCATAGGTATTTTTTGGGGAAATTTCAAGATAGTATTTTAAAGAGGGTAATTGCATTAGGATCATGATGTGTACAAGGAATTTTTTTTTTTTATAACAATCAGTGTATTTACTCCCTGTAGTCAGTGTAGTGAAATTGATTTGGAGCATTTGGGATTTTAAAGGTTTACTAATATTTACTCAGTATTGGTATGTGAGTAAATCTTCACATGACTATTAGTCATTTCAGCTTCCTCACACATGATCACGATCATGATCTTCCCGTTGATCATCTATTTGCTAGAGCGGTCACCAGTAATATCTTCATATGTCCTGTCTCATGCCAGTAGAGCCAGGGGCATCGGCTTGCTCCAGGAACATAAAGAGCCTCAAACCATTATATTAGGTCATGGGAATGACCTAATATAATTGTTACTGGAATTTGGCATATCAAATACAACACGAGAAGCTTGCCATGCTTGCCGAGCGGGAGGCAAACTCTTTTAAACACCTCCAAATAAAGCATTTATTGATGAACCGCGGCAAGGCGGTCCACGCGAGCCGGGCTCTGATGGGCTGGTCTGCTGGGTGGAGATCTGACGAGAGGGAAGTCCAAATGTGGAAAATGGCGGCGCCCGTGGAGTAAGGGGGTGGTCAATAAGAGCATATTCAACAAAGAACTTTAAAGGAATTTATTGTTCTGTTTGAATACTTTAAATATTTTGCCTGTTTGCCCCCCTAATTTTTGTCAGATTCTTTTTCCCTTACTCACTCCCTGTATCCCTCATTATCGCCCCCCCCCATATGGCAGAGCCTGGCAACTATCCGTGTTGTATTTGATATGCCAAAAAACCAGTAACAATTATAGACCTCACTCCCACTCCAAACGGATGGTTTGAGGCTCATGTTCCTGGTAGCAGCAGATGCCCTTGTGCTACACTAGCACACAGCAGGAAGTATGGAGATATTACTGGTGCCCGCTCGAGCAAATTGATGAACAACAGGGAAATGATACAAGTGATACATATACAGACACACACACACACACACACACACACACACACACACACACACACACACTATGATACCAGCATCCAAGGTCAGGCAAAACATGGATCAGGAGATCAGGAGGTCTTGTCAATAGGTGGAATCTACTGCAAATGCGTGGGAGTCAGATGTTAGGTAAGACAGAGAAGGGAACAGTGTGCTAATAATCATTGAAAATGATAATGCCAGCCTAGAACTGAGCATTGAATATAGGCAAAGGAATACAAGATAACCTTGAAATGTACGTGTTGCAATCCACAATGTGTAAGAGAAGGGAGAGAGGGAGAGGGAGAGAGACAGAGAGAGAGATAGAGAGAGAAGAGATAAAGAACCTGCCATAGAGGCAGGCTGGAGGAGGGAATTGGGGACATTGGTGGTTGGAAATGTGCACTGGTGGAGGGATGGTGCTGGAATACTGTATGACTGAAACCCAAACATTAGCATCTTTGTAACTGTACATCTCACGGTGGTATAATAAAATATTTTTTAAAAAGTGTCGTGGTGAATTAAAAGAAAATTTAAACAGTGAATTCAGAGATGAAACAGTGAAAGGAACAAGATACATATTAGAAACTCTTTTAATGGTAACAGCAAATCATATCTCAGAACAAAATCTCCCTACTACATATTGTTGGTCTGGTTTTCATATTTTTTAAGAATGGTTAAAAAAGAGGAAAAATTAATATTTTACAGCACATGAAAGCTATCCGAAATTCAAGAGTATGGATCATAACCAGGTTTATTCACTTATGTTTATGGCTACTTTTACATTATATGAAGCATCAAATATTTAAGATAAAGTATAAAATTCTGCATGCATTTTACAGGAAATGTTTGCTGTCCCTATCCTTGAAAATAACACCTCTACATAGCACCAGAGTAACCGTGTAAAAATAATTAGCTGATCTTATTGTTGCTTATATCTCCAGCTATGTTGTAATTAGAATTGCTATCCTGGACCGTTTTATTTTTCTAGCCTTACAGAACAACATTCTTCTTTTCCTCTGTTTGCTTAGTCTTCCAAAGCGTCTTGAAAAAAAAGTCAAACTTCTTTACAATTCCATGGGCTCTGCATAATCTATCACTGTTTGCTTTCTACATCCATTTTCCTACATACTAATGGGCTAATACCGTCTGGTTTCTGTTTAAATGTTGTCTTCAGGGACCCTTCTGAATCCCTTCCATAAAATTCCTTAGCAGCCTGTATTATTTTTTTCTCTAAGGAATCTGTGATCATTATAATTATACGATTCTGATTCAGATGTGGACATCCTGTCACCTATAACTCCTATATATAGTTATTGGTATAATGAAGTTTACCGAAGTCTCTACCACACAGTAAACAAAAGACAAGTTTATGTGAGCAAACATATACACAAAATTAATTTTTCTGAAATACAGAATTCACGACATATATATTACGTGTAACATATACTTTCCCAGATAACACCACAATTATTTCCTAAGTTAGAAATGATATATAATGAATCTCAGAAAACAATCAGAATTTCTAAAATGTCTTAACCAAAGCATCCTTTCCAATATAAAGAATTAGTAGTACTCTAGAGAGCATATAAAGAGTTATCTGCAAAACTCTTTATAGATAAAGAACCTGCCATAGAGGCAGGCTAGAGAAAGCGGGGGAGGGAGGGAAGTGGAGACTTTGGTGGTGGGAAATGGGCACTGGTGGAGGGGATGGGTGCGGGAACACTGTATGACTGAAACCCAAACATGAACATCTTGTAATTGTATATCTCACGGTGGTATAATAAATATTAATTAGTTAAAAAAAAACAAAATCATCGAAACAGTAAAAAAAGAGTATCTGATATTAACATATAAATTGAGCAAGAAAAAACATAGCTGGAAAAGCTGAGTCTTCAACACCACTATGAACTATGTTGATTGGAAAAATATTCATGTCACTGGAGATTAAAGTTACATAACTCACGAAATACCATTTAAAGCCAGATCTCGAGTTTCCAGATTAAAGTTTCTGCTTACCCACGTGTTACATACACTGATTACCTATTCCTTTGCGTTAGTCAACTTCTAAATATGCTCGATTAGGAAAATCTTAGGCAACTTCATTTAATATGGAACAGACATCAATAAATATTTTCATTTTGTCATTTCCTGATATTTATTTCTCTCAGACATGGAATAAGTTCTGATTAATAAAAGCACCTCTGCATCAGTCAGACTTTCTGCTCTGTTACTTAAGTGCATTTTCATTTATTACCAGAAGTTTGAAAGTTTTCTCCATCCCAGAGAGCTGGGAGAGTTGAACTTACAGACTTACACCCTGTGTTTCGGAGGGAAAACTAATAAAAGATTATTAGCAGCAACTGCATCTTTCTCTGCAGTCTCTACATTATATTCCTATGAGTCTCAGTGAATACTCAAATTAGCACTCTGTCAAGCAAAGCAGGCTTGCCACTCTGAATCTCAGGAGAAGTCAGGTGCTTTAAAAACACACCACCAGACAGAACAACAGGTAGGGTTCTTGCTTTGTATAAAGCCCACATGGGTTCAATCCCCAGCACTCCATGTGGTTCCCCGAGCACTGCCAGGAGTGATCCCTGAGTGCAACACCAGGAGTAAGCACTGAGCCTCACTGGTTGTGGTCCAAAACCAAATAAACAAAACAACAACAAAAACACAAAACTACAGCACAGCATATTCCAGTGAAAGTATCCTGCTAACATTCAGGAACTGCTGAAAGTCCGCTAGCTGGAAGTTCTGGATCAGGATCATGTCCTGAGCTCCCCCAATCATTCCTTCCCCAACGAGAAAATGACAGAACTGTGCTGTATGCCTGCGTCCTCACGTATTCTACTGCCTGCACACCACGTCCTGCCTTCACAACACTTACAGTCTATTACTCTCTCTGCTTGAGCCGATATGCAGCTCAACCCCATCATTTTGTCACCCCTGTCCCCATGCCACAATTATAAGTGAAACTCTGTTGCTCAACCATCATTTCTTAGATTCATTTCTTTGCTGGTACATGTCTCTCAGAATTTCCATCTCTCTCAAACTCTGACACCTTACTGGCAGGCTGTGTAGTTCTTATTCTCACAAGCCCATTTCAAAATATTAAAAAATGATTGTAGATGGGGTTATTGTTGTCCTCATTACAGTTACTTAATCAATATTCAATTCTCCAAAAGCCCAAATCTTCTGAGGTCACATTATTCAACTACGCCAATTCACACTCCTTATCTTGCCTCTAACCTCATCCACTGCATATGTTAGCACCTAAATCACTGCCTTCTTTATTTATCTATTTTTTTTTGCTTTTTTTTGGGCCACACCCAGCAATGTCAGGGGGTTACTCCTGGCTCTGCACTCACGAATTATTCCTGGCGGTGCTCGGGGGACCATATGGGATGCCGGAGATAGAACCCAGGCCTGCACAGGTCGGCTGCGTGCAAGGCAAAGCGCCCTACCTGCTGGACTATTGTTCCAGTCCCTTCTTTATCTCTTTTTATTTTTAATTATTTAGAAATTTGGTACTGATGTACAATTTTACAATCCTGTCAATAACAGAATTTCATGAACACAACAGTGCAACAGCACACTGTCCACCAGGGTGTCCGTTTCCTTCCGTCACTGTCTCAGGGACCTCTCTGCCCCCACCTGCCAACACTGCCCTGCTTTGCCTCCCAATATCTCGCTGCCTTGATCTATGCATTTCTACAGATCAGTTCTCAGATTCTGTTGCTCCAGGCCTTGCCACTTTTTGAACTTTTCCTGATGACTTCAATATTACCATGAGAAATCAATGAATAAACTTTTCACTAAATGCTGACTTTTTTTTTAATATGTGCCTTTATTTTGATATGTTCCTCTAAGATTAGGTCCTAGGCACAAAAGCCTAGGTACATTAGCTATGCAATCCAAATTTCATCAACATTATTTCTGCATTAACAAGAATAACATTTAAATTCAATGTTAAGATTAACAGACTCACAGACATGGGGCAGAGCTGCTACTGGCTCTCCCTGTGCCCAGCCGCTCACAAGGCACCCAGGAGGGATGGCGGGTTTTAGCCCTGGACCACCACCCCAGCAGAGCCTCACAACAAGCCAGATGACCCCCACTCCATGAGGGCCGCCATTTTCCACATCCGGACTTCCCTCTAGTCAGAACTCCACCCAGCAGAAGAGCCCATTACAGTCTGGCTCCTGAGGCCACTTTGCGCCACGGTCCATCAATATATGCTGGATTTAGAGGTGACTACAAGAGTATGCCACCCGCACAGCAGAGCCTGGCAAGCCTCCGTGTCATATTTGATAAGCCAAATACCAGTAACAATTATAGACCTCATTCCCATGGCGTGATGGAATGGTTTGAGGATCTTTATGTTCCTGGAGCAAGCAGATGCCCTTGGACTCTACTAGCATGAGACAGGACAAATGAAGATGTTACTGGTGCCCGCTCGAACAAATCGATGAAGAGCGGGAAGACAGTGATACAGTTAAGATTAACATTTAAATTCTGAATTTTATCTTTGAAGATGCCTTTAGCTTCATGTTATAGAGGTTTTTCCTATATTTTTCTTTAATGAACTTTATGGATTCAGGTCTGATATTGAATTCCTTAATCCATTTTGATCTGATTTTTGTGCATGGTATTAGACAGAGCTCCAAATTCATTTTTTACATGTAGCTGCCCAGTTTTCCCAGCACCACTTCTTGAAGAAGCTTTCCTTGCTCCACTAACAACAAAGTGACTGGAAGCAAAGATAAACATATGGGACTAAATGAAACTAAAAAGCTTCTGCACCTCAATAGAAACAGTGACCAAGATACAAAGACAGTCCACTGAATGGGAAAGAATATTCACTAATACCAATCTGATAAGGGGTTAATATCCAGGATGTATCAGGCACTGATAGAAATTTACAAGAAGAAAAAAGCCAACCCATCAAAAAAAAAAAAATGGGAAGAAATGAACAGAAACTTCAACATGGAAGAAATTCGAATGGCCAAAAGGTATATGAGAAAATGCTCATCATCACTAATCATCAGAGAGATGCAAATCAAAACAACAATGAAATATCGTCTCACACCACAGAGACTGGCACATCTCCAAAAGAGTAAGAATACCAAGTGCTGGCGTGTATGCAAGGGAAGGAAATCTCATCCACTGTTGGTGGGAATGTCGACTGCTACAGCCGTTTGGAAAACAGTATGGACATTCCTCCAAAGACTAGAAATTGAGCTCCAATTTGACCCAGCCATACCACTCTTGGGAATATATCCTAGGAAGCCAAAAACACACAGTGGAAACACCACCCCCCACATTTATGTTCATCACTATCACTATCCTCCTGTTGATCATCTATTTGCTAGAGTGGGCACCAGTAATATCTCCATACGTCCTTCTCATACTAGTAGAGCCCAAGGGCATCTATTCGCTCCAGGAACATAAAGAGCCTCAAACCATTATATTAGGTCATGGGAATGAACTAATATAATTACTGGTATTTGGCATATCAAATAAAACAGGGCAGCTTGCCAGGCTTGCCATGCAGGTGGCATACCCTTGTATGTTCATAGCAGCGCTATTCACAATAGCCAAAATCTGGAAACAACCAGACTGCCCAAGAATTGATGATTGGATAAAGAAACTTTGGTACATCTACATTATGGAATCCGATGCAGCTGTTAGGAAAAATGAAGTTATGAAATTTGCCTATAAATGGATAGACATGGAGAGTATCATCTTGAGTGAAATTAGCCAGAAGGAAAAAGACAGATATAGAATGACTATATTTATTTGCATGCCATATATATGTACATATATATTATGTATATAATACATATTATAATATCAATATCCAAGGTCAGGGAAACATGGATCAGGTCGTCTTGCCAAAGGTGAAAATTATACAAGCGTGTGGGAGTCAGAGGTTAGGTAAGACAGAGAAGGGAACAGAGTGCTAATAATTGTCGAAAGTGCCACTACCAACCTAAAACTGAGCATTAAATACAGGCAAAAAGATACACATGATAAACTCTAAATGTATGTATTGCAATCCACAATGTGTAACAGAAGGAAGAGAGAAAGAGAAAGAGATAATAAACCTGCCATAGAGCCAGGCTAGGGGAGGGTGGAAGGAATGGGGACACTGGTGGTGGGAAATGGGCACTGGTGGAGGGTGGGTATGGAACACTGCATGACCATAACCCAAATATGAAAATCTTTGTAATTGTATATCCAATGGTGGTATAATAAAAACATTAAATTAAAAAAATAAATTCTGAATTTTAAACACTATATCCCAATTTATTCCCTCCTATATCTATCTACTTCATAGTCTATTATTGTGCCAAAGTGACTCATACCAATTTAATTACTTTCTATAAAATCCTCAACTCTTGGGTCCAGAGTGATAATACAGTGGATAGGATGCTTGTCTTATATGGGGGTGACCGAGGTTTGATCCCCAGCACAACAAATAGGCACCACTGCTGGTAAGGAATGATACCCAAGGATAGTGACAGAACACCCCCAAAATATACTTAGTATTTTCCACTAACCATTACTCCAACCTCCCTCAATATTCCTACACCCCAGTCGTCTCTTCTCCAAAATATGCAACCCAATCTAATTCTACCCAACTCTATCAGCAACCCACATGCCTAAGCCACATTAATTCCTTGCCTGGAATAATGAAAAAACAAAAAACATGCCTCCTGCTTGGATTATTTCCCCTTCAATTTATTTCCTGTTTAGCATATTTTAAAACGTGCATGCAACCTAAGTCGCATGTTTAAAATTCTATATTTGACTTTCATCTATTTAAGATAAAATTGTTTATGTTTATTTTGTTGTTGTTGTTGTTGATGTTTGGTTTAAGGGTCCAGCAGTGTTAGGGACTTACTATTGATGCTGTGCTCCAGGATCATTTCTGTCAAACTCAGTGGACCATATGTGGTGCCAGAGATCAAACCTTGGTCAGTTGGTACAAGGCAACTTTCTGTATTATTCAGTATTATTGTATTCTGTATTATTGCTCCATTCCCAGGAGATGAACATCTGTATACCTTAATTAAGCTTACAGGAAAAACCCTGCCACACCTGACTATCCTTTACTCATTCTCTTTTCGCACTATGTTCCAGTCACAGAGGCCTTCACTCCATACCTTGATATTCCTGTCTTCTGATTCCTTTGCACTTGCAAATGTCTTGTCTGGATGGCCTATCTCATGCCAGGCCAGCCCTCTCAGGTTATTATCAGCTCAGATATCCTTTTCCCCTTCTCAGTGTCCAATGACCTTAGTTCTCTCATTTCCTGATTATACTTGCCATACTACTCTATATTATATCTCTGCAGAATCCATTATTATGTAAAACTGTTTATGTACTCTTTATTGCATGCCTGCTATATTAGGATATGCCTATGACAGCACTTTGTCTATGCTACAAACCGAGAATTAACCTACAATAGTGAATGACAACATATGTTGGATTTATTTATTATAAGCAGTGGATAATAAATATCAGCATACTGATAACCTTTGAAGCATGAGACTTAAGAGTATCTGGGGAAGAATACACAGCTGTGCATTTAGGTCAAGGAACTAGTTCATGTTATCAGTTAATTATTCAAAGACATTTTAATCGTCCCAGTGATTTTTTTTTAACATTTTATTACACCACCAAAAATATGGGCACGCTTCACGAATTTGCGTGTCATCCTTGCGCAGGGGCCATGCTAATCTTCTCTGTATTGTTCCAATTTTAGTATATGTGCTGCCGAAGCGAGCACATCGTCCCAGTGATTTTTAAGCTGGCTTTCTTGAATCGTAATAGCTCTTTTAAATAGTATCAAAAGATTAATACTAAGGATGAAACAATATGCCAGATGAGATGCTAATAATATAGAATGTTACTATTTTTTAGTAACATTCATATGGTTCCTACTTACAGTTTTAGGAACCATATGCTATAACTGACTCATGTTGAATTCAGTTTCTTCTATTTGAGAACTCTGTGAGTGTGTGTGTGTGTGTGAGAGAGAGAGAGAGAGAGAGAGAGAGAAGCAAGAAAGTTTTTATTGAAACATATTTAGAGAGATGTGAGGGGCACACAAAGAGAGAAGTATGTGTTCAAGAGAGAACACAGGCAAGCAAAGAAACAGAGAGATAAGAGAGATATGTTTTAAAGGGAGAACATGGTCTTGAAGAGCAAGCCTAAAATATTTAATTTTTACAAGTTTGTTTTGTTAAACTTCCCCTATGCAATATATCCCAGAAAAGAAAAATGATTTTTTTTTTTTTTTTTGCTTTTTGGGTCACACCAGCGATGCTCAGGGGTTACTCCTGGCGGTGCTCGGGGGACCATATGGGATGCCGGGGATCGAACCGGGCCGGCACAGGCCAGCCGCATGCAAGGCAAACGCCCTACCCGCTGGGCTATCGCTCCGGCCCCAAGAAAAATGATTTCACCCAACTGTATACTTGATTTTTTTTTCCTAGCTGTGGTTCATTTCCCAACACTTCTAATCTGTTTTTGAAGGATGATGTAGTTATGGGATATATCTGATATCTCCCTGCTTTATGAGATCCCCAAATTTAGGCATTTGCCATACAGATCCTCACCAAATAATAATTCAATCTTTAAGCATAAATCTTTGCTCAAATTCCTCCAATCCACTAGAATATAAAAACATGAAAAACTGTCATGAATACAAAAATATACTCATTTTATTATTAAATTCATGGGAACAATAGCAGAGTTTCTTGGATAATTTGCGAAAATTATCATTTCTTCCCATCTACCAAAAATGTTAAACTGTTGTTGATTTTTTTCTTATGATTTTGGACAATTCTGCCCGAAATCAGTGCCTACTAGCCTATACTTTGAAGAACATTTTTAGACTTTTTCCCAAATAATCTCAAGTTAAAGTTGTGTTGATTAGTTTTTCTTTCAACAATAAATACTTATTAATCACTTACTAAAGTAACAACAACAGCAACATTTTAGTTTAATCCTTTTGATCTAGTTATCTTATTTTTCACAGGAAATCATTTGGAGAGTTGTATGTGGATGTATTTTCATAACACAATGATGGTGAGACCCCACCCACCAAGAGATCTGCTGGTTTTAAAAAGAGGATTTGGTTCCATACTGTAAGCAGGGGATGAGTGTAAGACTACCATATTTGTTTAGAAGCATTATCTGCCTGTATTAAAAACTCAGAGTGAGTCATCATCTAAACAGAGCTATCTTTGGATAGCTACTGAAAATCCTGGATTTAGTCAAGCTTTTTTTTTTCTTCTTATTATTATATATCAGGATAAAAAATAAGTATGCAAGGTCAGAGGGAAGAAGTAATAGCAGGTTGCCTCACATGAAGCCTAACTGGGTTCAATCCTGAAACTCAGTAAAGTCCCCAGGCCCTGTCAGGACTGATTCCAGAGAACAGAGTCAGGAGTAAGTCCTGAGCACTGCCCTGTGTCCCAAAACCAAAAACTAGAAAACACATTTGGGGAAAAATTATTTACTTTCATACTAACTCAAAAATGGAAAAGTCTCAGTCTAGTTTTAACTCAATTATTTCACTGTTTACAGAAATGAGCAGATGCCACAAAGGTAATTAATTAGGTGCATTTAGGATATCATAAAGTTGGACACAGAAGAAAGTAGTGCCTGGTAACAGATACAAAAACAGAAAGAAGGGGGGGCCGGAGGCGATAGCCCAGCGGTAGGGCATTTGCCTTGCATGCGGCCGGCCCATGCAGGCCGGGTTTGATCCCCAGCATCCCACATGGTCCCCGAGCACCGCCAGGAGTAATTCCTGAGTGCAGAGATAGGGAAACCCCTGAGCATTGCCGGGTGTGACCCAAAAAAGCAAAAAAAAATAAATAAAAAAATAAAAAAAAACCAGAAAGAAAAAAAACCACAAGAATTGTAGAGATTTCTTAACAGATTATTAAAACTGTAACAATATTCTTTAGGTTGTCAAAGAAAAGGAAAATTAAAACATCTAACTACCCATACCTGTCAGGCATCCTATTATATTAGATATTATTTTGGATTCTTTTACAAACTTATGCCATCATGATAAACAAAACTTTATATATGGAAGTAGGATAATTGGTCTCGTCTTCTGAATTTGACTGAAATATATAAAACTGAATAGCAACAAGATAGAAAATTAAGCCTGCAAACATAGTAACACAGTACAGACTGCCTATTGCCAATGTCCCTAGTTGATTTTTTTAAGTTATGGTTTCTTTAGAATTACAAAAGAAAAAAAAAGTGAACTATAGGAAGTGTGTTAAACACGTTTTTAAAAAAGTTCTTTGTATTTACAGTTCAAATTTAATAGAACAATTTTATTGTACAATTTACAACTCTTTAATTAGTACTGATTCAATCACAACCATAAAAAAGGAGTGCTACAGGTCTGATTAAACTAAGGAACTAAAAGTTCATATTTTGGATTACAAAGTCAATTTTTTCATATTGATTTTTTGTTTGTTTGTTTTCAGGCCACCCCGCACAATCAGGGCCTACTCCTGGCTCTATCGTCAGGGATCACGCCTGGCGGGTTCAAAGATCCATATGGAGTGACGGGGAACTGAACCCAGGTCAGCAGTGTATAAGGTAAATGCCCTATGCACTACACTTTTGCTCTGACCCTATCTTGTAAAATTTTAATTAAAATAGCAATTATAAGTAGTTATCAGTTGAAGAAAGATTACACAAATACAGAATTAACTAACTTTTTGTGGAGCATACAATACAGATAAGAACTATGTTTCTTCAACATTTTGGTTTTGGTGGAATGTTCATTTGGTTTTTAGGGCTACATCTAGGTATGCTCTGCACTAAGGGATCACTCCTGGTGGTGCTTAAGAGCCATAAGGAGTGCCAGGAATCAAACTTCCCCCTCTAATAGATATCGTTAATTAGCCATATTACAGAATTTCAGAAGTATCGCACAACACCTCTGTATGCATATAGAATTCATGGCACCTAGTACCATAGTTTCAAATGTTCTGTAGGACTATTCTCACAAGAAATAAGAGGTGTAGTAATTACTTATGTTCAATAGATGGCAATCTTTACGTTGCCGTCATCAAACCAATATTTGCATAGGACAGTATAATCTACCAGTAGAAAAGATCAAGGATAAATACTCCAAATTTTATTGCTGACAAACTTCATAACTTGGCTATAAAATGGGTACATTTCTAGACCTATGGTCCCTTTTCCTAGACTGCAAACATATAACCAGATTAGAGATCCTACCTGGCAGTTGCTATTTTATTCTTATTTTAAAAATCAATCAAGGGTATCTAGGTGTGGAAGCTCTCTACACATATAGCATATAGTCTGTGTATAATTATTTCCCATGAAAATAAGTGGATTTTGATATTAGACAACGATTCCTGATTTCCATGCATGGCTTAATGAAGGAGAGTAGTTTTAGGTCATTTACTCAAATGTTGTATCTTTTGTTTCCACATGAAGAATTAAAACTGGCATATTTCTTAATTAGAAGTTGCATGTGAGTAGTATATTTGTTTATACTGTATAATATAATAATATAATATTATTATTATATTATTATAATTATATAATATACAGTATATTTGTTTATAATTATTTCAGAAATACAGAAATAATTAGGACATGAGTTCTTTGTCAACAAACTGTTCATTATATCAAGGAATTGTGCTTATAAAGAAATAATGTTTTTTTAGGGCGGAGCAATAGTCCAGTGGGTAGGGTGTTTACCTTGCATGCGGTAGACTCGGGTTCGATCCCTGCCATCCCATATGGTCACCGCCAGGAATAATTCCTGATTGCAGAGCCAGGAGTAACCCCTGAGCATTGCTGGGTGTGACCCAAAAAGGAAAAAAAATCCATTTTGAAAGCCTTCAGCTAAAAATCACGCAGTGCTATAGGACAGTCTATAAAATATTTTATATAAAATATTCGGGCCGGAGTGATAGCCCAGCGGTAGGGTGTTTGCCTTGCACACAGCTGGCCCATGCCGCCTGGGTTCGATTCCGTCATCCCATATAGTCCCCGAGCACCGCCAGGAGTGGTTCTTGAGTGCAGAGCCAGGAGAAACCCCTGAGCATTGCCAGGTGTGACCCAAAAAGCAAAAAAAAAAAAAAAAATTTGTCCATTCTGCACTGTGTGACCACTTTCATATAAAGGTAGAGGTAGTCACTTTCCTGCTGGTTGTAGTTCATATACATATACATATATATATATATATATATACATATACATATATATGTGTATATACATATATATAAATAAATAAATAACCATATACATATATTTATTCATTTATTTATTTTTTTTTTTTTGCTTTTTGGGTCAAACCCGGCAATGTTCAGGGGTTTCTCCTGGCTCTGCACTCAGGAATTACTCTTGGCGGTGCTGGGGGACCATATGGGATGCTGGGGATCGAACCGGGGCCGGCATGGGCCGCGCCATGCAAGGCAAGCGTCCTACCCACTGGGCCATCGCTCCAGCCTGATATACATATATTTTAATTTTTTAACCACATTTGCCCCCAAAAAAAAAATCAGAAATTTGTCCTCCTTAAGCAAAGAAAATAAAATAAAAACATATTTGGATCTTAAGATTATATTTTTAGTAAACTAAACGTTGCTTTATTTATTATGTATTTTACAATATGGTAGAAAGAGATTTGGTGAGCCAAAAAATAAGCATCATTTAATTTAATAAAAATGCATGGCACTTCACTCCTGGCACAGCACATGGTCCTCAAGTCCTGCCCAGAGTGATCCCTGAGCATAGTCAGGGAAAGCCCCAGACACTGCCAGGTGTGGCCCAAAACCAAAAAAAGAAGGAAGGCAGAAGAAGTGGGCTTGATAAAATGAAACTCAAGGTGCCTGAGATAATTGTTTTGGAGACATATTCAGCTGTTCTCAGACTTACTCCTGGTTCTGCACTAACCCGGTGGGCTCAGGGGAACATAAGGGGTGTCAGGGACTGAACCCAGGTCAGCCAGGTGCATGGCAAGTACTTACACATTGTACTATCTCTCTGGACCCGATGTAATTTCTTAAGGCATTATCTTGCAATGAAATATTTATGGGCTCCCCAAATTTTCTATTCTAATAGACTGTGCACAGATTTTCCATTATTAATATATCACTAGTAATAAGGTTACTTCCTGGGGCTGGAGCAATAGTCCAGCAGGTAGGGCATTTGCCTTGCATGTGACCAACCAGGGTTCGATCTCCAGCATCCCATATGGTCCCCAGGTAGTGCCAGGAGTAATACCTGAGCACAGAGCTAGGAGTAAACCCTGAAAAAATCTGGGTGTGACCCAAAAAGCAAAATAATAATAATAACAATAATAATAATGTTAATTCCATTTAATGCATGTTAGACTAAATTTTAAACATTTAATAATGATAAAAAATTTTTGTTTTTTTCAGGCGAAACACAAAGCAGCTCATATGTTTGATTCTACAATTAGTCATGCATTGTCTTGTTACAAGAACCACTGAATTATTTGTTTGAAAAAGTCACAAAGACAAATAAAAAAAAAACAAATATTGGGGCCAGAGCGATAGCCCAGCGGGTAGGGCATTTGCCTTGCACGCGACTGGCCTGTGCCCGGCCAGGCTTTGATCCCCAGCATCCCATATGGTCCCCAGGCACCGCCAGGAGGTAATTCCTGAGTGCAGAGCCAGGAGTAACCCCTGAGCATCGCGGGTATGACCCAAAAAGCAAAAGATAGATAGATAGATAGATAGATAGATAGATAGATAGATAGATAGATAGATAGATAGATAGATAGATAGATAGATAGATAGATAGATAGATAGATAGATAGATAGATAGATAGATAGATAGATAGATAGATAGATAGATAGATAGATAGATAGATAGATAGATAGATAGATAGATAAGATAGATAGATAGATAGATAGACAGACAGACAGACAGACAGACAGACAGACAGACAGACAGACAGACAGACAGACAGACAGACAGACAGACAGACAGATAATAAAAAATTTTCATTTCCTTTTTAAATATTCAGTACAAATATTAAACAAACCAGGCAGGAAAGAGCAGCATTTGCCAATTAGATAGTGTAACTATTCTCCTTTTAAGCCACTCAGGCATAACAGAGCTTGGTTAGCATCAAACATGGTGGGAATACCACAACCTTTTACTCAATGAGCTTATATTCTTATTAGAATTATAGTCATGAAGACAAATGTTCATCATTCAGAAAAAAATATGCACATCAGGGCTAACAACAATACTTTGATCTGGGTCCCAGACAGTGATTCTACTTAAAAGTAATCTTTTCTTAGACACTAACTTGCCAAATTAAGTACAGAAAGGTAACATATGCTAGCTTAAAAGTTCCAACATATATCCTTTGAGAAGGAACAAAGGTTAAATGAGTTCATAATGCTGGAGTCCTACTCTGATAAAGATCATGGTCTTAGACGAGGAAGAGACACACAGAGCCCTACTTTCTTTGCCTGTGCACAGAAGGGCACACAAGGACATAAGCAAGGTGGGCATCTGTCAATCAGAGAGAAGTCTCAACAGAAATAAACCCTCCTCGCATCTTGGACCTGAACTGTTATATTCTATCATTCAAGCCACAAAATCAGTGGCATCTTCTTATAGCAGCAAGAGCGGAATATCAGAAATGAGTCAACAGTTATAATAAGCATTTTCACACTGAATAGAACTCACACCAGCATTTCTCTGTATATTTAAAAAAAAAGTCTTCTTTACATATATATGTCTTTGTGTCCTGAATGCTTGTATCTCTGCTTATATGCCCATAATTACTTCCAGGAAATAGTGTGTTTATGAAAATGCCTTGTCCTTCTAATTTATATTACTACAACTCTTTTTTTTGGGGGTCACACCAGATGACACTCAGGGGTTACTCCTGGCTCTGCACTCAGGAATTACTCCTGGCGGTGCTCGGGGGACCATATAGGATGCCGGGATTGAACCCAGGTCGGCCGCGTGCAAGGCAAACGCCCTACCCGCTGTGCTATTGCTCCGGCCCCCTATATTACTACAACTCTTGTCTTCAAAGACTGTAATGGAAGATGTAGGCCATGTAGGAAAATATCCATAATGCAACTTAGAAAAGGAGGCGCTAGAGGAGGATAAAAACCATACATCCTGTCACTTCAGAAATGAGTCGACAATCTCTATTGGCTGGGGCTTTGAACCACAAACGACATGTGAGGATGGGTTTTTAGAAAGGAATCAGCAAACCTTGGAAAAGGTATCATTTGCATTCAGCCCAGCCAGACCCACCCTTTCCCATCACTGGCACTTGGGATGAGGACGGTTCTTTATTCTGTGGAATTATTCAAACATCAAAGACCTCTAGCAGCCTCAGTACCCAAAAGTACCTTTCTGATTCTGTAGGGAAGTACTAGTCCCCCTAACATTTTCAAAGACAACTCGACAGCAACACCTACCAAGAAGAGAACTGGAATCAGGCTTCTAAAGGTGAGTACAGCAGAATCTGTACATATTCATATACCTTGTGTTATATGCACATACATATAACACTCACAAAGGTAATAAATGATATGTGTTGGCATGATACTGTGACTAATTAAATGCTCAATACATTTGATTCTAAAATGCTGAATAAAAATTCATCATAAAATTTTATGCTGTGTCCCAGATAGAAGTATTTAATGCATTCACTTAAAATAAAAACCTGTTTACTTACTTCATTTCACTGACAAGCTCTTCATTTCACTGATCCATTTCACTGACAATATCTGATCCTCCCCGGCCCCTCAGTAGGGGAAGGGAGGGCTGGGTCACACCCAGCTATACTCAGAGCTTACTTCTAGCTCTGTGCTCAGGGATCACTCCTGGTAGGGGTTTGGGGAACTGACAATATTTGATTTCTCAATACCTTTACCTACTCATCACTCCTAGAAGTCATCTGTGTGGAAAACATTCCATATTTTCCACAGTAAGGAAAAAAAGTTTAAAATTTGTAAGAGTAACTTTCCAATTTTACAGTAAAACAAGTCTATGATAAAGAAAGTCTATAATAAAAGATAAACAAAATATAAACTTGAAAATTAAACTCATAATATTTTTGCACTATGCTTTTATACTTTTTTTTTAAGTATTTTATTATACCACCGTGAGATATACAAATAAAAAGATATACAATTAAAAAGTTCTTATTTGGGTTTTGGTCATACAGTGTTCCAGCACCCGTCCCTCCACCAGTGCATTTATTTGCATGGCATAAATATATATGTACATATTATGATACCAATATCCAAGGTCAAGTGAAACATATATCAGGAGGTCTTGTCAAAGGTGGAAATTATCACAAACGTGCTTTTTATACTTTTTTAGCTGGCTTTAAATTTGGAATATATATTATGTCTCAGGAGATTTACTGAGTACAGAATTCAATCTCCAAGAGCCAAATGGAATTTCCTGTAGATGCTGGCTAAATATCAACCCTCATACTCAAATATAGATCATATCATTAATCTAAGACTATGCTTTCAATTAGATGTTAACTTTTAAGCAGGTTATCAAATTCTTATTTTCACCAGTAACCATTTCAAGTTATGAAGCTCTATACACTTTTGCTGTATCAGAGAAGCCATTTTTATATTTTATTCTTTCTACAATTCTATAATTTTGTGTTTAGTGGTAGATATCATATTTATTTAATCAGTCCATTTATTTTCATGACAAACTGATTCTGTATTTCTTTAAACATTATCTTTTTGGTATCAGTGAAGAATTTATTAGACATAAGAAAGTGGGTCTAAGATAACATATTTCTTTAGAGGCCAAACATAGTAACAATTATGATAAAAAAGTCGTAGTAGTTAAGACCCTTTAGTACCTGAAGAACTGATTCAATTTTAAAAAATATTAAGAACAGAGAAAATAATCATAACTAAACCTTTACATAAATCATTATTAAAAGAATCTGGTATGCCCAATTTTAATCAATAAGCAATCACTAACAGAAATGATTCATTTCTGTAAACTGTCAGGCAGTAGTCTCAATTTATAGCTACATTAAGTGAAAAAAAAAACCCTGGAAAAATAAAGAACAACTTGAATGCAGGAGAGACCCTTCAGTAATCACTTGCACATAACATTTAATTTTAGTGTTCCTAATGTAAAATATTTACATTTTGCCACTGATATTTTTTTGTTTAATGTAATTATTCAGAAATTATTTATTTTATCCAAGTGAGTCTAGCAAGTCTTGAAAGGCAACAATACAGGTATCAAAAGAACAGAAAACAAGTACAAAACTAAGGTAAATGAATCTTTATTACAATGCTTTTCCAAACTTTAATGCAATATTTACTGAATTTGGAACTAATAAATGTACATTACATTATGAGACTAAAAGTATATCTAATAAAATATATTCAGCTTACTTGTGTTACATAAATTTCCTAGAAATAGCAGCAATGCACAATAGTTCCTATTACCAAGTAAAATACTTTATGTGATGTCATATAAAGAATCATTCATACTTCAATTTATCTTAACGCCCTGATTTAAAAACAAAACAATCTTTATTTTACTACTTAATGACTATAAATTATCTATACCTTAAAAACATCTACCTACTTAGAAATATCTCCTTTTTTAAAATAGGATTTCTGAAATGTATGAAACAAAAAATCCACAGCATTTTCCTCCTGAAAAAAAAGAGGAGGTCTCTCTTTCCTTTCTTAGGACCTGAAACCAGCCTCCTTCTCTTCATATAGTTACCCTTAATTGAACTGCTTTAGGATATATCTATAATGAACTCTATCTTAGTGAAGTCTTCTCTGCTTTACATCCTCATATTTACTTATTTAGAATCATTTACAACCTTTTTTTTTTTTTTTTTCTTTTTGGGTCACACCCAGCGATGCTCAGGGGTTACTCCTGGCTCTGCACTCAGAAGTTACTCCTGGTGGTGCTCAGGGGACCATATGGGATGGCGGGGATCGAACCCGGGCGGCATGGGCCGGCTGCGAGCAAGGCAAATGCCCTACCCGCTGGGCTATTGCTCCGGCCCCAACAACCTATTTTAATATTATGTAAAAACATACTTAAAAGATCATCTTGGTAAATGTGACAACAGAACTGAAGTACGTTCCAAAATAGGCAAGGACATTTGCTTCATTTATCTCATCTCTGAATGACCAAATTCAACATATGACAAGAATCATTGTTGTAAGGTTTATACCCTAATAACAGGGAAATATATGTAAATCCACTGAAGGAAATCTAGTCCTGAATTTGTTTTCTTAGTTAAACATTTGTGAGCTAACAAAAATGTGTTCATCCTTCTTGTTTTATAACTGTAAGAAAGTGTTAGAAAAGTGTAGGAAAAAAAATCCAATTTTTCATAAGGAAAATTTAATATAGATTTTGCTATTAAGCTGGGATAAACTGAATCAAAAGATCTGTGCTGGCTGCTTTGTAGTGGTGCAAAGCTCACAAATCACTGTACGTTAAGTGCACGTGCTGAGACTTCGTGGTGCCAGTCACGTAATTTTGTGTATTTGGGACTAAAGACGTGAAGGGGTACCTTTTCCTGTGGAAATAGAAAGAAAGAAAGAAAGAAAGAAAGAAAGAAAGTGATAGAAGAGTTATAAGAAAGAAAAGGAAAAGTTTCTATACTTAGTTCATCATGCAGAAAACATGCCCCATAAAAGCATTTCATAACTCATTTATTTAATAAAGATTTTGAGGGTAGAGATTTATTAGAAATGTAGATAATTAATCTATAAAGTCCTCTTGCAAACATCAGCTTTACTCCCCAAGCAAAGTATCTGCAAGACAGCACATAAAACACTCACAGAGCTTTATAGTTAGTTTGCAAAGCATTCCTTACAAGGCCCTCTGCCCACTGACTTCAATACTAAGGTCTCACATACACTAGCCAGACACACTCTACTCACTTAAAAATTGGTAAATTGGGGCCAGAACAAGAGTACAGTGGGTAGGGTGCATACCTTGCATGTGGCTGACCTTGGATTGAACCCCAGCATCCCATATAGTCCCCAAGCATCACCAGGAGTAATTCCTGAGTGTAGTGCCAGGAGAAACCCCGAGCACTGCTGGGTATGACCCCCCCTCCAAAAAAAAAAAAAAAAAAAAAGGTAAATTGTGGGGCTGGAGCAATAGTACAGTGGGCAGGGTACTTTTCTTGCACAGACAAACACAGGTTCGAATCCCGGCATCTCATATGGTCTCCCAAGCACTGCCAGGAGTGATTCCTGAGTGCAGTCAGGAGTTAACTCTGAGCATTACCAGGACTGGCACAAAAACAATGAAACAAAACCAAAAAAATGGTAAGCTGTACATTTATGTTACATAAGCCGAATCCACGTTAAATGCTAAGCTTCTAGCAGCAAATATAAAACTCAACACCATACTTGAAAATATAAAAATCAAATTGAGACCGTTCACTAAAAGCATTGTTTATGTAAAAAGGAGGACTTACTTCGCCTTCTTTGTATTGTCAGTTTCAGATTCTTTCACTGAAATATAGTAAGCAATATTCAGTATTAGTTTATTCTTCTAACTTTTAAAACATTTACACTCTTCCCTATGCCAATCAATACCAGGTTGCATGGAGTCATTTTATTCTTGGCTACTTTTTAGCCAGTTTCATATCAAGCTGTCACTATATATAAGTATAGTATTACTTTAGTACTACTGTACTTACTAGTGTAATCTCTCCTGTACTGGTCTCATATTTACAGTTGCTGGTATTATACATGGCATATATATTACATATATGCATATATTAAAAAGTACACTCTGAAATAAACCACTGCTTTCTAGTAACTGTCTTATCAGTCTACTCTCTTTGGCCAAGTTCATTTCTTACAGCCCCCAGCATTCACTTACAATGCTCAGTCCCAGTAATCTGAGCAAGGATTCGAAAAGAGCGAGACTGAGTTGTTCCAGTCCTTGGGTGCCAATCCTCAGTATCTTCAATCAGTCTCTTTTGCTTGCATCACTGTGAGTAGGTATGTGATAAAACTCTGTATTGCGTTCCACAATATGCTTTCTTGGTGGGCTACGGTTAAAAACAAAAAACAGAACGTGAAGTCCTTATATAACATTAAGGATAAAATAACCTCTGTAACATTATTTAAAATATAAACATTTTGGGGCGGAGCGATAGCCCAGCGGGTAGGGGCGTTTGCCTTGCCTGCGGCTGGCTCATGCCGCCCGGGTTCGATCCCCTGCATCCCATATGTTTCCCGAGCACCGCCAGGAGTGATTCCTGAGTGCAGAGCCAGGAGTAACCCCTGAGCATTGCCAGGTGTGACCCAAAAAAGCAAAAAAAAAAATAAAAAATGAAAAATAAAATAAACATTTAATCCGTAATTTCCCCCATATATATATAAATATTAGATAAACTTAGCCTCAATTTTTAATAACATATCCTTCTAAAATTGTGTAAATTAGATTAATAAATAAAAAAGTACATATATACATAGGTTATATACGGTGGAGTGATTCCACTGTATAGAACCTATGGTGGCTGATGGTGGAACATTGTATCACTGAAACCCAATGACAAACAACTTTGTAGTTGTATAACTCACTGTGATTCAATTTAAAAAAAATTAAAAGGTACATATATGCTAATATAAGATCACAGTATAAACATTCAACAAAAAATTGTTACCGTTTAGGAGGGATTTTCCTTTGAATTGACAGAAGGAGGCAGCAGAAGAAAGATTCCCAACATGAAGGAAAGGAAAAGAAAGAATAAGACAAGAAGAAAAACGAACTAGAAACTGAGAAGTCCACAGTAGCTAACATCAAACAATTTTAAATTACTTGCATTACTCATCTTTTGTTTAAGAGAACACAGATGTGCACTATACTCATAAATATCACTAAATGTCAAGATGCTACTAACTGCACTGATTTGTATGAAATTAAATAACATATCTTCACTAGGTCCAGGAATTAAAGATGCCCTAATACAAGCTAAGCCAGCAAACGCAAGCACAATTTTGAAAAAGTATTAATGACTGGAGTTTTCCAAGGTATTAATCTGCACAAACAACCTCCGCCTTAATGCAGTGTACAGTACCCAGGTGATGAAGAGCTGAAGAGGGTCAAAATGGACAGATATTTCTCCAAAGACCAAGATATAAATCTTGGATCTATACTTCAGCTGTATGAGTTAGACCTGCCAGACTCACTGGGCCACTATTTACAAATCTGTAAGCTAAGAATATGACATACCAACTAGTATTTTTTCTAAGGATTAAAGTTTGAAAATGATCAATAAACTGAGGTTGTGAAGAATATCCATTTTTCTATCAATGAATCATAAATACTAAGGAATTCATAGTATTTTAACACTTTCAGTTAAGCTATAGAAAACATAATAAATACACCCTGCAGGCGGGTATTCTGGGGAGGGTGAGTGTTTGGAATTATGTGCATGGGAAACTATCACTAACAGTACTATAAGTCACAGAACCCCAATCTGAAAAGAATAATAGTAAAATAGAAAATAAATACTCCTGCTTCTCTACAACCTCTTCCTGAAACAGGCCAAATGCAAACATAAGGAAGCTCTGAGCTGAACTTCATAAGTGCAAAAGAAGAATCTAGCATACCAATGGCACAAACTCCAAGCACAGGAAATACCCTACGAGTGTCACATGTTTGCACTCTACCTGCAGCTACCTGTTAGGTATCACTCATTGCTAGAAAATCACAGCATACAGCAAGCAGACCACATGACTGTTCTCATTTGAATGATTAAAACTTTCCAGGATACTAGAAGAGTATTTGGTCAGTAAGGAACATTATAAAATGAAAGTCAACAGACAAAGATTCAAGCACTAATTCTCTACTCTGTTTTCATAAATTTCTAACTTCTAGGATTGGCTTTCCCAGTTAAAAAATGGGGGATTGTGTCTTAACGGGAATTGGAGAATCTTTTAAAACCAGGTTATTCTTAATAAATTGAGTAGTCAATATACAAAAAAAATGCCTGCCACAATAACTAAGGTGCAGTAATAATCGCAATGTGTCCTTTGATGATTTCACAGTGTTCCTTGATGATTTCTAAAATTTCTCTATATTGAGTAAACTCTTAAAAAAAATCTTAGGGACAGTGTTGGTTCACAAAAGTATAAATCTTCGCTTTAGGAGTACAATGTTAGCACACCAGGTATTGCAGGCCCCTTTTAGCCCACTCTTTCTGAAACTAGCTTTGTCTTGGAAGGAAGCCATTGCACATTGTCTCTTTCCTCATTTATCTTGTTATATACCACATTTAAAATGCAATTTGCATGACATAAATATGTATGTATATATTATGATAACAATATCCAAGGTCAAGTGAAACATGTATCAGGAGGTCTTGTCAAAGGTGGAAATTATCACAAACATGTGGGAATCAGAGGCTAGGTAAGACAGAAAATGGAACAGTGTGCTAACAATTGTCGAAAGTACTAATACCAACCTAGAACTGAGCATTAAATACAGGCAAAAGATACACATGACAACCCTTTAATGTATGATCTGCAATCCGCAATTGGGAAGGGAAGGAAAAGAGAAAGAGATAGAGAGAAAGGGAAAGAAATAAAGAACCTGCCAAGGAGGCGGGCTGGTGTAGGGGGAGGGAACCGGGGACATTGGTGGTGGGAGATGGGCGCTGGTGGAGGGATGGGTGCTGGAACACTGTATGACCAAAACCCAAATATGAACATCTTTGTAATTGTATATCTCACGGTGGTATAATAAAATACTTATTAAAAATGCAATTTATCTGACATCTACTTTTCTCTGATTCAGCTTGGCATGACATACACTTAACTCCACCAATGTTGTACCAAAAGGCAAGATTTCATTTTTACTTACGGTTCCATCATGGACATATACCTTATATTCTTTATTGATATATCTGATATCTAGTGGTAAAATTGTTTTCAGAACTTGGCTGCTATAGAGTTCTGCATCGAACACAGGTGCAAATACATCTATTTTGAAGTAGATTTTAGAGCTCTTTGAATATACACCTAGATGCAGGATTGCTGGTTTAAAAAGACAGTTCTACTTTTGACTTGTTGAGAAATGCTCATACTGTTTTCTATATAGAATGAACCAATTTACACTATCACAGAGCTGTGTCCACATCTCCATAAGCACTTGTCATTTCTGTTGTTTGATAGAGAACATTCTCATTGGTGTCAAGCAATACTGCACTTTGATCAGCATTCCCCAACATTTTTCTAAGCCTGTTTGACATCTCTGTGTCTCCTTGGGAAGAAACTTACACTCAGCTCTTCTGCACTATTTACCGATAGGTCTGATGGAAGTATCTTGATGTTGGTGAGAAGTGAGATAAATTCTTCTCTCTTCCCACTTCCTCTTTGTTCTTGTTTCTGTTGTGTTGACCAGGGGTTGCATATGTGAATGGTTGCGGTTCTAGCAATATTTTTTTGTTGGGGTACTCAACAGGGTCAAAACCACCACCAAAAATTTGATCACACATCTTTGGCTATGCTACTTGCACAGATCCTCCCCCTCCCCCAAGAATAGCACCTTACAGAGATGGTACTCACATGTACCTTAATGAGTTATGGCCAGACATAATTTGCAGCACTGAGAATCAGTAAAATCATCAGGATCTGCATTGAAAACAGCAGCTCCAAGGATAGAACTGGAGGCCTCACACTTGCAAGGCAGGTATTTTAAGTCAGAGATACCTCTGAAACCCCAAGTTTTGTGATATATTACAAGCACAAACACACACACATACGGCGCGTGGTATCTGTGCAATAGCTGTTTTGTCAGGTGTATAGTTAGTGTGTGTGTGTGTGTGTGTGTGTGTGTGTGCGTGTGTGTGAACAGGGTGTGATTTTGCTTTGGTGATTAAGTTTCTGTGTTTCTAATTTGATATTATTCATTCTGTTAATTTTTGCTTCAATTTCCCATGTTAAGAGACGAATCACTAAAGACATTAAAGAATGGACATATAATGCTTTCTTTGATGTATCTTTTTACTTTAACTTGATGTATCTTGCTTACTTAACTTGATCTAAGATTATCTAAGATGATCTAAGTTTATCTAAAGTGATCTTGAGGTCATCTAAGTCTTCTGTGGGGTGGGAGACATGGCAGGAGGATGGTTCAGGGTCAGACCTGAAGATGTCTGGGAATGGCTTGGAAAACCATGCAATGCTGAGGATGACGTGGTCGGTCAGTAAGGCAGGCACCTTAACCCTTGTACAATCTTGCTGGCCCTTTATAATCTATTTTTAGTCAATTTTTGTGTATGTGTAAAATTGGCAGTAGTTTCTTCTCTCTCACTCTCTCTCTCTCTCCCTCTCTCTCTCTCTTTCTCTCTCTCTCTCCTCCTCTCTCTCTCTCTCTGCAATTTCCCAGGAACCTTTTGCAGAAAAGCTTTCCTTGGTTCCTTCATCATAAAATAACTGTCTTTATCTATGAAAGGATTTATTTCTGGGCTCTTAATTCTATTCCACTGGTGAGAGAATCTATTTTTATTCTAATACCAGACTCATTTGATTGCTATGACTTTATGGAATGGTTTAAAGTTGAGGAACACAAAGCCTCATAACTTCTTTTATTTCTTTCAGAATTGAAGGAATCCTTACCAGTGACCTTGACAAACGCCTTTAGATTTCTGATGTGATTTGCACTGAATATGTACAAAACTTTAGGTATCAAAATCATTAATGTCGTGGGAACAGATATTTTTCTACTGACATAGCTTTCCATTTCACAACACATTGACGGTAGAAACAGACCAAAAACAAAAATTCAAGAAGGTAAACATCTGAAATTCTATTCTAATGAGGCTAATTTTATACTCCATAAAAAATTTGAATTGTGCAATGGCATTAGCAAGAACCTTAGAATAATAAAATGATGTCACCAGAGCACTAGACATGATGTCACTTAACTTTATTTTCTAAAAACAGACATCCCAAATTAGAAAGCTCAAACTTTTAAAAATAGTAAACAATGGAGGCCTACATTGCTCTCTAACTTCGTTCATTTACATCGTCCACTTACACTACAGCAAGTGTAGGGAGTGAAAACACAGTACCCCTGACTCATGGTAAGTATTCTAACTTGAAAAGAATGTTTTCCATGTTCCACCACATATTTGAAATTATTTCAGGTGAAACTAGTAAAATTTACTAATGCTAAATGAACAGCAAGATGGAAATTTACAGAGAACGCAGTGACGAAAATTACAAAAGGAATTACTGATTACTTACATGCTGCCAGGGTTACTGACGGGAAGAATAATGCACACAAAAAGAGATGTGATATAGAGTATATAAGAGATCCATGTTCCCAGGATGATGGAAAACAGACAAAGATGAAGCAAAAAAAAAAAAAAAGATATTACAAAATTCAAAAAATCGATTTATAGAAAGATGTTATATGCATATCATGCTCAAAATTATATAATTATATAAATGAAAACAAAATAAACAAATATTAGTCAAACTTCTGTTACACTGCTATTACCTAGATAACAGCTTATGAGTACTGAAACAGTATTTTATTTCCCTAAAACATTTGCTCACTATGTTATCAACAGATTTTTTTTGGTTCCAACAATGAGAATCCAGGGCTTCACACAAGCAAAGCATGCACTCTACCACATATCACATATCCCAGGTCCTAAGGGATCTTAGTTTAAATATTTCTAGGGTCTTATACAATTAATTTTAGTGCAAATCTAAATTCCTATCATGGTTTTAATAAAAGACAGTATAAAATGCTTGTTTTGACACATAAACTAAGTGATGTAATTATTTGATGTGAAATACAGGAGACTAGTTTTAGAATCAAGTTTAGAGAGAATAAGAGAAAAAATTTTTATTCTTACTTAATATAAGAAGCATATATCCTCAGGAAGTGAAATAATGTCACATAACCTATCCCAATTATATATTAAAGGTAATAATATGCTATTAAATTTTTTCTTGTTTGTAAAAATATATTGTGATCTAAGAAAACAGAAAGTCATAAAGTCAATTTTCATATTCTCCTTTTTCTGTCACTACTGTCACCCTTATTTATAAGTAAATTCCAATAAGGTGAGAAGGTGAGAACTATTATTATTATTATTATTATTATTATTATTATTATTATTATTAATTCTTTTTGCTTCAGTTTGGAACCAAGTCTGGCAGTACCCAGGGCTTATTCCTGGCTCTGTTTCAGAGATCACTCCTGGAGGGCTCAGGGACCATTTGTCCTGGATCAAACCCGGGACAGATGCATACAAGGCAAAGTGCCCTCCCCAGTGTACTATCTCTCTGGTCCAGTTAGAATGGATTTGTAGGAGACAGAGTCCTATGTTATGAATGACCCAGAGAGTCAACCTGATATAGGGCAGTAAAGGAGCTAAGTTAGTATCATCAGGAGAGAAATAAATATATAAAATATAACTCCTTCATACAGCTTTTTAGTATTATTTAAAACAAATACAGTCCCATTTCATCATGGAAAAGGAAAGCTAAAGGAAAAGCTCCACATGTTTTGTCAACACACTGTCACATCTATCATTCTGCAACAGATTTACTCAATGTAAACTTAGTGAGAAAAACTACATAATACTTAGAAATTACGACTGAACAGTCATATCTGTGTTTCATACATCACAGTTTCATAAAGCCAATACAGTGACAAATTATACAAAATGTAGGGGTAAATTATTCCAACAGTTTTACTTGCATTTACTTTTGCCTAGTTCTAAGCATTCCCTCCTCAGGCTTCCTACTGTAAATAATAGGGGCATCGTTTTAAAAATAACCTCTCCTGGGGCCTCATAGATTGTAGAAAGAGATAGATATATGCCTTTCACGCATAAGGCTTTGGATTCAATCTCCAGCAACACACACTCCCCAAGAATACCCAGGTGTGCCCTTGGTCATCCCCTGCACTGTGTAAGCCAAGTAACACCACCTCGTTGGGCATACGTACCAGCTACTCTGGCATTTACCACTGGTAAGTATCACTGGGAGAGACCCCTAAAAAAGTCTCTTTTCCTGGTGATGTGGGCCAATAATACACACTCACAGCACTGAAAACACGAGATCTAAGCTACAACCACAAGACTCTGTAATGTGTCTATCACGGTGACAAGCAGAGGTGAGGGCCAAAGAATATGGGAACACTGGTAGATGGAAGATGACACTGGTAGTGAGATTGCTGCTGAAATACGATATGCCCAAAGCTCAACTTATCAATAACTTTGTAGGTCACTGTCACTGTCTTCCCGTTCATCATCGACTTGCTCGAGCGGGCCCCAGTAACATCTCCATATGTCCTGTCTCATGCTAGTAGAGCCCAAGGACACCTGCTTGCTCCAGGAACATAAAGAGCCTCAAACCATTCCATCAGGTCATGGGAATGAGTTTATAATTGCTGCTGGTATCTGGCATATCAAATACGACACGGGTAGCTTGTCAGGCTCTGCCGTGCAGGTAGCATGCTCTTTGTAGATCACTATTCTTTAATAAAAATTATGTTAAAAAATCTCTCTTCTCCTAAATAGAAAAAACAATTGGTGGGAGGGGGCAGTCACACCCAGTGTGCTCAGGACTTACACCTGGGCGATGTGTTGAATAACTAACTTAATAAATGTTCCTAAATAGGATTATCAAATAGACACACAGCGGCATTTGCCAATGTGGCAATCAGAAAACCTTGTTTATTGTCCTGACTTTGTAACTATTTCTCTCACGTCCTGGGCCAGCTGAAAACTACAGGTGGCTCATTTTCCTCAATGAGATGGTTGTAACGTCTCTAACTTTCCAATGTGTGGTAAAGACATAAAACTCTGTACAAGCAGATCTGTTGATAAGATCCCCCTAACTGTTCAAGTCCCACCAAATTCAACTATAGTTTATGCACATTATTCACTAATAATAATTAGAATTTCTCCATTTACCCATGAATCTAAACTTATTAAAAACAGACACTATAGGAAGACATACAATTTGGTTCTCAGATCAAATCTCAGCTCTCTTCACTCAGAGGGCAATGCCACCAAGAGACACTGGAGTTTTCGGGGTGTGGGCAGCAGAGTCTAATGCAATTTAGAGGGAAGTAGGAAGACGCTGTCTGTGTGTTTTCAGCACTGAGGAATTTTTTTTTTCTTTCAATAAAAGGAGCAGTAGCATGAATAAGTTTGGGAAATTTTGACTTATAAGTTCCATGCTTTGAGAAAATTAAGAGATTCTAAGCAGTCAAGTTTAAAATGAGAATGAAAGCCAATAATGCAATTAGAATTACCCAACACAAAATGTATTAATATCTAATACTCAATCTGAACCTGAAGTTCAAGTATTTCGCCTAAATGCTTAAATCTATCTCTGGTTTCACCTTTAAAAGTTAAATTTCCATTACACTAAATAATTGTGACTAAGAATTCATTTTTCTGGGTTGGGGAGTCAGCTCTAGGGGTGAGTATGCCTGCTTTGCTAGACAAAAAAATAAATCCTATCTGGATCATTTCGTGTGTGTGTGTGTGTGTGTGTGTAGACACACAGCATTATAATAAACCATATGTATGAATCATGAAATAAGGTCACAGATACACTATAAAACTTCTGGAATTAATCCTTTTCATTTTGTTTTAGATTCCTTACCTCCAGTTTTATTCAAAATAATCATAACTTGGGGCGGGCGATAGCCCAGCGGATAGGGCGTTTGCCTTGCACGCGCCGGCCTGTGCCGGCCTGGGTTCGAATCCCGGCATCCCATATGGTCCCCGAGCACCGCCAGGAGTAATTCCTGAGTGCAGAGCCAGGAGTAACCCCTGAGCATCGCCGGGTGTGACCCAAAAAGCAAAAAAAAAAAAAAAAAAAAAAAATCATAACTTAATGCAAAATTATTTCAAGTTTTTAACAAATATGATTCTGAACAATTCTTGAGGCAGTTATTTCTAGTAAGTCTACCATTCATAACTAAAGTTAAAAACTAAAATTATAAAGTTAAACCAGTGATTTCCAACATCTCTGCTAACTATAACATTTAATAAGCTGATGACTATCTCCCTTAACTAATTTAAAAGTGGTATAAATTTTCTGTCACATAAATGCACATACACAGGCATAAGCCTTCTAGCAAATTTGTTTAAAAAATAATCAAAATAGTTTTAGAGATTTTATTTGGGAAACTAGCTTTTGATGAGAATCTGATAAACAACTCTGATTTCTATTTTCTACTTTAACATGTATTTATGTTTTCCCTTTAAATTTCATTTTTTGTCTTCTAACACTCTAAATGTATAAATGACCCTACTACAAGCATCAGCTCTTCTAAACTGTTTTATATGCAAACCTCACATATACTTTATGATGAAAGTTAAACATTACTATTTATTACCATAACATTAAGCAATTCACCACAACATAACAATGCAAGTCAAATACATCAAAAACTAGTTATTCTAAATTACAGCTGTTTTGCAAAATTCATGTAATTTTGCAAAAATCAGGCATTCATGCTGTTTACTCATAAATCACCACATTTCCTCTCCAGTAATGCAGATACTAACTTTGTCACTTGTGTTTTCTGTAAAGAGAAAAACATTTTAAAATTTTACTATCATATTCTAGTATTTCATATCTTTCAAGGCCTGGCTCTTCAAACTATCCCCATAAATGTTAGAAGAAACAGCAGTGCAGTGAAACTGAAACTCATACCAGCTATATGAAAAACTTACCTTTTGGAAGCAGTGGCACATTATAATGCAAGGGCATATGGAAAAAGAAGAGCAATTCACTTAAACTACCTACTGAAAAATAGTTTTCAGGTTGGAATATAAAGTCCTATTCCGTTCTCAGTAAGGAAAGACAGTGAACAGTCCAATAATTTGACAAGGCCAATAATTTGTCTCTAGAAGACTGAAAACATTCTTAGGATGCCTTGTTTAATTTTATTTACAAGAAGGAAATAAAATGCTTAGATAGTATTATTTAAAAAAACACTAACGTACTCATTGACTTCATACTACATAAGACAATGAATAATTATTTCTCAGTAAAGCAGCTTAATTAACAAGCACTTACTTATATCACTTCTTTTTCAGGGACAGGGGAAGGCAGACAGAATCCAGATTTCGCACATGCAAATCAAGCATTCTTTGACTGAGCCACAGTCCCACCCCTTACCGTATGTTTATTAATCCTACGCAAATTTGGATATGCTGTCTATCATACTGACAAATTATCTTCAATCGATTAAAACAGGAGTTCTGCTTTGAGGAAAATGATAGCTTAAGCATTTAACTTTATATCCTTTTGAACTCTTAAATTTTTGATTATTTTTAATAAAATAATTTAAAAACTCAAATTTGAGGTTTTGTTGCACATATTTTGCAACACATATTTTATGCAATAAAATAATACAGAAAATTTAAGAATCACCTAATTAGTAGAAAGCATGCCAGTTATTTCAGAAAACCACTTTGACACCTAATGCAGAAACATATTCAATCAGTATCACAAAACACCTGCTCTTCAAAATGACACATCACTGAGTTCTGAAATCTAAGTAGAGTGAGAGAAAGGACACTGCAAATGTGTCTAATAATTCCATAGACACCATACTTTGTTTTCAGAGAAAACACACTTATATTGTCTTACCACCACCTAGACAACATTCCAAAACATGCCAGTTTGTAAGTGTGAAGTAGTCTTGCTTGTTAATGACACAAGATATGCAGTAATTCCTATGTTCCGCAGTTTGGCACAGTGTTGGATCCAGGTATATGCTCAAGAACAGCGGTGAGTTGATTAAGAGGCCACTCACTAATAAGGCCCTTTAACTACACCACAGTCTGCAGCATAATTAGTTCAAAATAAAAAGGCTTTAATTATTTCTAATTTAATCACCATAGCCATATTTAAAAAACGTGAAACTTAACCTTGGTATAGTTTCTTGCTTTAAATGTAGTACTTTTCCATTATTCCAACTTGCTTTTTATCTCTACAGTTTTCCCTTTAAGCAGACGTTTTTTAAAAAAATTTCAGCAAGTGTTACTGAAGAGAAAAGATCAAACACTTCCTCCAATAGGTTTTTTCCTACCATATTTTGGGGCTAGCATTTGTTAGGCAGCAGCAGTTTTTTTTTTTTTCAGAATATGTATTCTGAGTACTCTAAATACTGTCTTAAAACAGGCATACCAAAAAAATATAACCAAATACACCTCAAAAGCATACTATTTCTTTCTCCTCCATGAAAGAATAACACTTTGAAAGACACACACACACACACACACACACACACACACACACACACACACACACACACACACACACACACACACACACACACACACACACACACACACACACACACACACACACACACACACACACACACACACACACACACACACACACACACACACACACACACACACACACACCTATAGGAAGCCACCCACAGCCATAAAACATATATACAACCCAGTAGCTATTCTTCCCAGGCTCCTGCTCTTTCTCTCAGCAGTGGCCTGGAGCCCCTGCCACCTTCTTTCCCAAAGTGTCAAAGTTGCCATGACAGCAGTACTAAGGAAAACAGTCTTTTCCTTCATGAATTAACATTCGAAAAGGATTATCTCACAGAAAGGACTGATCCATACAACAATTTTAATTATACTTCCAGGGTGCTGGCATTAGCAAAAAACTATCAAGCATGCACATTATTTCTCTTTATTTTCCTTGTTTCAGTCACAATGTGATCAAAATGATTTTACAAAAATAACTGACATAAAAGAATTTAGCGTCCAAATTCCAAGAACAAAATAATCACCTGCAAATGAAAGCTGCAGAAAATAGAACTCAACTTTTTTTTAAGAAATACTGTTTTTTAAAAAACTGTGGTCAATTTTAAAATTTCAGCTACCATTAAATAGTGTAATATTTAAAAAGCAAATTTAAAACAATTAAGTTTTAAATTTGCTCCTCAACAGAAATATTCTCTTATTTGCTTCTAAAGCTTTTAAAGCAATTCATTGAGATGGCTGCTCCATCATCACTATGCCTCTAAGGACTAAATACTAGTTTTAGCTTATCTGGAAACAGTTGCTAGTTACCTGACCTGACCTTATACATAATACAGTTGTGTCCAAAGATCACTTCGTTGATGGGGAAAGCATCTTCTCCTTAGGGAAAGATCTATCTATAAGTTGACACAAATATAACTGCTTTGTACCCAATAAAAGGACAGAAAATTTGATGAAGACAGTCAAGATTTGCCTTGCATTATAAGTGTCAGCTGCGCAGTGTTTTTCCAAGACTTTGAGAAAATCACGGAGTTTATTGCACTGTTCAGATCAAATCAAAAGTACAACATTAGGCTCTCATTAACTTGTCAATTCCTTATACAAAGTGCTTTATGTATATAATATCAAGCTATGTGTTACTGAAGCAAATAGAACTTTATCTCCCTTCTTTCAAAGAAAAAGGTGACTGGTGAGACATAGTCTGTTTCTGGAAGTCGCCTAGAAGAAGAGTTTGGTATGAGCAGAAAGTGCTCATGGCCACCTACCCATTTTGCTGTTTACTGTCACCCTGGGATCCTCTTCTCTGTCCCTCTGCTAGCTCCTGAGCAGTCTCGGAACACACGCTGGTGACTGTGGGCTGCCGTGGGACAGTAACTGCAGTTTTACCAGCGCTCAGTGCAGGTGAACGCTGGTCAGCACTAAAGCTGGCACTAGCATGCAGTCCAGATGCAGCGAGGGGAGGAGTGACAGCAGCCGCAGATGGAGGGGAAGCATGTGATGAAGTGGTCACAGGGGGCTGGGGTGAAGGCAGACGATGGTGATGGGATGGATGTGACTTTTTGGTGCAGACACAGAACCAAAGGGTCGTGGTGCCTTATTGTAGGCCATGTTGGCAGTGGAAGTGACTTTGGACACAGCAGGAGATGTAATGGGCACAGGCTTAACTACTTCTTTTAAGTTCTCCCTATGCAAAATAAAAATAAACATACACACAGGAAAACACCAAATGCATGCAAAACAGATTAACTGAGAAGAGTACACAACAGGTTTTTTGAAAAGACAAACACAGCTTTTCATGTTAGCAGTCCACAAAACTCATTTTCAAATGAAAAGTCAGGTGATGAGTGTCACATGCATGCTAACTGGTAACAACATGCAGAACAGAGAGTACAACTAATATGCAAGAGATTTTCTATAGAACGTTTCCTTGTAGTTGTCCTGCAGGAAAACTACTGAAAGCTTAATAAGCCAGAAGCCACCTTATGTTTTAATTTAAACATATTCCAAAGGAAATAAATTTAAATACTTCACAGCAAGCAAAAACACTACTAACTGAAATATTCTTCAAAAATATCAACTCTTGGGGCCGGAGCGATAGTCCAGCGGGTAGGGCGTTTGCCTTGCACTGCGCAGCCAGCCTGGCGCCAGCCTGGGTTCTGTCCCCGGCATCCCATATGGTCCCCAGAGCACCGGCAGGAGTAATTCCTGAGTGCGGAGCCAGGAGCAACTCCTGAGCGTCGCGGGTGTGACCCAAAAAAAAAAAAAAAAAAAAAAAATCAACTCTTAATATAAATCCACCTTTCAAACATCATTTACTTTCTAGAGAATCTCTACTTGACTCTCAAAAAGCATACTTCTAACTTTATTAAACTTTTTTTTAAGTGCCTTAGAAAAATAATACAATGGGCTGGGCCTTGCCTGACACACATACAATTGACAAAAAATTCAATCCCCTGCACCACTTGTGGTTTCCTGAACCCTTCCAGTGTGATCCCTGAGCACAGAGAGCCAGTAAAATTCCTGAGCACTGCAGGAGGGTCTAGAATTAAAAAAAAAGTAATAAAAAAAGTAGTAAAATAATTTGTACCTAATTCTATAAAAGCAAACTAATAAAACAAAATCAATCAATCCATTCACTTCCTATAATACACATATATTTCACTCCAGAGTGTTCTGAGACACAATTCAGAAATAAAATAACATACTTTCCTTTTCCAAGATACATGAGGGGGGAAATGGTCTTAGGTGTTTCATCACTACTATCAAAGAAAAAAATGACTATTTAAAAAGATCAATTTCTCCTGAAATTAGCTGAGTTGATTTTCATAGCCATTGCAAGCAAGTTTAAAGTTAAAAAAAAAAAATCAACAGCCAACAAGATCTAATCCCCAGAACCAGATATAACCCTGGAGCCCTGCCAGGAGTGATCTCTGAGTGCAGAGGCAGGAAGAAGACCTGATCATCATCCCAGGTCCCCATCCCCACCTGCCGACATACCCAAAGTAAAAAACAAACATAAAAATATCATACTAAGCTTCTATTATGACTCAAGAATAGACCCTACTTCCCAATCATTTAAAGAAAAACATGTATTTTTCAAAAGCACAGGATGGTGGCTCTATTATATTTACTTCTAAGGAAAAAAAATCCTTATTAATCTAACAGAAATAATAAAGCTAACTGAGGGGGGTAAGGGTACAACTTAAATAGCTTCAGTAAATCAAATGTAAGTACTTTAATGGAAGGCACAAATCAAATTAGGAATAAGACCTAAAAATGCATCATCTGATTTATATGAATTAACAGGGCAATTTAAGAATGTATGTGAGGGGAAAAAAAAGAAAGTACTTGACAAAAATCTAACAATACTATTAAAGACTACTATTCCTAAAATACTATTAAAAGTCATTTTGCTAACAATTTAATTCTTTTGGAATATGTGAATTAAAAAGAGGCAAATTTAAAGTGATTATAATAAGATGCTTTGTCAATAATATTTGGCTTTGCAAATAATTTTTTTTAATTGAGAAAAAAACTGTACTGAGGCAGCAATTAAATGTATGGTTTAAGAAAGAAATGGAAATGACAGCATCTTGTGGGCAATACTATCATGATGCTAGATCAGAAACACACCTTCTGAACAGGAACTGGCTCAGGCTTGGAGATAGCAGATGCTCTAAGGGAAAGAAAAAGGAGGAAACATGAATTTTTTGAGTATTTATTAAAGCATTATTACTATATACCTACCAAATAACCAGAAAAATATCATAATTCATGGCTTTGACTTGATTCCCTGCCAACTAGTTATATAAATAAACTGCATATTTAGTATTCATTAGTTCTGAAACATTCAAACAAGGTAAGACAAATAGGCATTTAATCCTTCTTGTTAATGGTTTTATGTTTAATCTTTAATTCAAACTATTCCCCATCCCACCCCATAGACAAAACATAATAAACAAAACTTTATTTACAAAGGTTCCTTAAAAGTAATGAATCTCTATTCAAAAGTATTTGCTTTTTCTTCTAGCTTTTATGATCATGGATGTTGGTTGTGGTTCTTTGTAAAGAAACTAGGGGCTGCAGTGATAGCCCAGCAGGTAGGGTGTTTGCATTGCACGTGGCCAGCCCATGCCAGTCTAGTTTGATCCACGGCATCCCATATGGTCCCCCAAGCACCGCCAGGAGTAACCCCCTGAGCGCCGCCGGGTGTGGCCCAAAAAAGCAAAAAAAAAAAAAAAAAAGAAAAAGAAAAGAAAAAAAAGGAACTCAGTAAATTCTGATTGAACTGGACCACTAAAACAGTTGTACTTTATATTTTTAAATGCCTTTTTTTGCTTTCTGGGTCACACCAGGCAATGCTCAGGGGTTACTCCTGGCTCTGCACTCAGGATTTACTCCTGGCGGTGCTCAGGGGATAATATGGGATGCGAGGGATAGAACCTGGGTCGGCTGCAAGCAAGGCAAACGCCCTACACGCTGTGCTGTCAGTCTGTCCCTATATCCTTAAATGCTTATATAAATTTGTCTTTTGTTACACTAAAATTAAACAGGTAATGTGCAGGTCTATAACAGCACTAATGTGGAAAGGAGATAACAAGTTGGCCAAAATTCCATGCATACAACTTGACTATTTTCAAACTTAAACCTATTTTTAATCAATACTACTGCCCCTTTTGTTTAGATATAGACTAACAATTGATTTCAAAAATTACCTCATGAAATCATGACCAACAACAAAAGCAACTCTGCTGTGTTCCAATGTTCATTTTCAGCTAATGTGTGACTATTATTATTTACGATTTTCAGAAGATTCAAAGTTATTATTAATTACCTAGAATGGTACTACATTGTTTTATATATCACAGAACATATCAGCTATAGTCATGGATAATAATTTAATGGGAAAGTTTCTACTGATTTATAGGACTTTTATTTTCATCCAGTGTTAGAAAGACAGGTTATGTTTTTCATTATTGGAAGCAATTTTTCTCCCCATTATACCGCATGACCCTGAATAAAAGACATCAAATTCAAGTAGCACAGTCATTAAACTTATGAAGATCGTATAGAAATTGTGAGCTAATTTTACTTATAGAGATAGCATCCTCACAAGACCCTGACACAGAATATATATATATATATATATATATATATATATATATATAATCAGAACCTAGTAATTAATTCCAGTCAACATTTTTAGCAACAACAGGATTTTCCAGTAACAACTAATTTGGTTAGCCAAAGCAAGCACTGCCTAATTGGCTAATGAGAGGTTACAATGGATGCAAATGTTCAACTACCACAGTACAGAATTATACTGTGTGAAACTGCGTAACTGTTCATGTATACCCTTAAATTAAAAAAAATTCTCTTTTAGCTTATGGGACATTATAATCAGCAAGGAAATAAGTTCAATGTATCTAACAGTGGGATCTTCCTTTTATTTCAAAATTAGATGTAATCACAAATGTATATATGCTACATATATGTAGCATTATATAAATATATATATATAAATAGCTTGCTAGCTAGCTAGAGAGAGATAGATATAGAGAGACAGAGACAGAGAGAGATAGACACGGATGCAAAGAGCTCTACCATCAATATAACAGTACAGCAGATAGATAGATAGACACGGATGCAAGGAGCTCTACTAGGAATATAATAGTAGAGCAGATAGGACATTTGATCCCCAAAATCTCATATGGTCCCATAAAATGAAAAGCAAAAATAAACAATTTGTAAAAAAAAAAAATGTTGACTTAACCCGTCACTATGTTTCCAACCTCAAAATAAAATAATTCCTATGTCATTTTCATAATTGCCCCTATTTAGTTTAGATGTTTTCCCAGCTCTCATGCATGCAAGGGTGTTTGTTGTTGTTTATACACTGTTAGCAACTAGAATCACATATCAAGAATGTTAACTTTTCATGGTTTTTGAAGTCAAACCTCTTATGTCATTGGGAAATAATGAATACTAAATAGTAGTAACATACTTTATGATTTCAAGTTCCAAAAGCAAGCCTGAAATTTTTACTCAAACATAAAACACAATTTGAATGTGTTTTCTATTCTGACCTTTGCATGAATTCCCAGAATGGCACAAAATAAGCAAAGAAAAGACATGCAATGGGCCCTCAAAATCCCAGAACAGGGTCTAGGACACATTAAAAACACAACTTTGTATGGTTATAATTAAGCATCACTAAAATAGTTGACAATGCAGTAAATATTACTCCTGTTGTTTTACTTATCTAAATAAATGGCAAAGGAGACTTCTATATAATCAGTGAATCTTACAAGGTTTCTCTGAATTATTTTATTACATGCCAACCAAGTGTTCGTCTGTCCTCTTTCAAATATTTATATGTTCTCACAACTAAGTCATGTAATTTTTTGAAGCTTTAGGTTTAAAATGGTCTTCACTTTAGTGTTATTTACTTTTTAAAGAAAACAGAAGAATTCAATGTGTCCTCATTAAAAATATTTAGAGAGGTAAATATTAAAAATATTAGAGCAATAGTCCAGGGGTTAAGGAACTAATGGTTAAACAGACCTTAGTTTGAACGCCAACAGCACATATGGTATTCCAAGAACCATCTTTGAACACAGAGCAAGGATAAGCACAAGGCACTGCTGGGTATGGTCCAAGCTCCATTCCACAAATAAAAAAGAATTATTGTTTAGAAAAACACACAGCATAGGTATATAAAACCTAGAACATGGTATCATTACATATAAAAGACTAGTATGCTACATGACTCATATTTAAATACAATTAGATATGCTTAAAACATTAAGTATTTCAAGCCCAGGAATGTTTGAGCCACAGATGCAGATACCCAAGGCAGAGCAGATACCAGCTCTCCCCGTCGAACCCCCTGCACTCCACTGACCACAAGAGCGACTTTCGGCCCGACTCCACCGTCCCGATGAACCCAGAGGAACCCCCCACAACATGCGGGCAGCAATCTTCATAATCCACAATCCAAAGCTCCTCATATCTCCACCCAAGAGACAAAGCCAATCTCCAGCCTACAAGGACCCTCCCTTCAGAAACCCACCTTTCAGAGGAGAGTATTTCAAGCCCAGGAATGCTTGAGCCACAGACACAGATACCCCAGGCAGAGCAGATAAAAGCTATTCCCGTTGTGCACAGCAACTGTGCGGCCGCGAGATTTATCTCCACACCCCAAAAGACAGCCCTGCAAGCAACTGAGAATACAACATCCACATGGCAGAGCCTGGCAAGCTGTCAGATGCGTATTCGATATGCCAAAACCAGTAATAAAAATGTGTATCTTTACAACTCTGAAAGAGCCCTAAATACAGCAGCATTAAGAAGGATGAACAAGGAGTACCTGATGAAATTTCAGGGCCAAACTATGCTGCCAAAAGCGAAGAAGGACTAAAATGACTCTCTGTACTTTCAATGCACTTATGCTGGCATCAGAAGCATATATCAAGGACCTGATGGTGCAAGTGCAAAAGATCAAGTACGACATAACTGGTATGACTGAGACAAGGAGGCGTCAATCGCATCATGCAGTTTTTGACAACGGAGCTAAAACTCTTCCTAGGAACATGCAATGAAAGAGACGTTGGTGGAGTCGGTGTCCTTGTCAACATGAACATGGCAGTGAACACTGATTCATTTGAATGCCTAACAAACCGAATCAGACGATTACACTTGAAGAGATGTGGCCCACTGCCAGCAATTTCTATCTTCGTTGTCTATGCACCAACATCCACATACAAATAAGATGAAATTGAGAAAATCTACATGGAACTGGAGGAGTTCGATAAAAAAGATCACACCTTCTACAAGATCATAGTTGGTGATTTTAATGCCATGATAGGAGCGACAAGATCGGCCGAAGAACTCCACATCGTAACCCATGGCCTAGAATGGAACAAACAGGGTGAGAGACTATCTGAGTTCATCATGTCCACCAAGACCACTCATGGGAAATCAGTTCCACTAGGCTGAAGTGAAACGTTGGACATGGGAATCTCCTGGTGGACTGTTCCACAATGAAATTGATCACATCATCTTCAATCGAAGGTTTTGCCTGACCAATGTCACTGTCGTCCCAAAATTCCAAGCAGGATCAGACTACCATCTCCTTCTTGCAAAATTCTACTTCACACAATGGCGAGAAAATGCTGCAAAGTTTAAGAAAAGAAATCCCAGAACGACCACCAATTGGGAATTCTTTTGCACCATTGAAGCAACATGGGAGATACCATCATTGACCACATCTATGAAGAATACAACCAACAGATTCAGCACCTCCACGATAGTGCGAAGAATGCCAAGAGAGAGAAAGACAAAAGGAGACCTGTCTTCAAAAACTCTGGAGCTCATTTGCCAACGTAGCCTCAGGCGACCAAATGCTAACATCCAAGCTCGAAAAGCAGTGCAGAGAAGCAATAAAGGGAGACCTCAAAGAGAGAAGAGCAGAAATACTGGAAGATGCAGCAGAAGCCAGGAAAAGCATTCGCAACACCCGCCTGTCCATAGCCAACTTAAGACCAAGATGACTGTCCTATGATGTCCTGATGGATCTATCACATCTTCCAGAAGATTATCCATGACTGCTACTCAGATCTCTATGACAGCCACATCCACCTGCCCACATACCAAATTCTGAAAGATGGATATGTTGTTCCCAACGTTCTCCTTTCTGAAATCCGACATGCCATTTCGTCGGTAAAGAAGGGAACAGCACCAAACCCAGACAAAGTCAGACCCGAACACCTGAAGAATCTGCCATCAGTACTCATCAATACAGTGACTCAGCACTTCACACGCTACCTGTCTGAATGCAATTGGTGCCCTCCCAATGGAAAACCAGCAGGACAGTTCTACTGTTCAAGAAGGGAGACATCCATGACACTGGCGACTATTGCCCAATCTGCCTGTTGTCCGTCATTTACAAGCTGTTCACTCGAGTCATCCTGATGAGATTGGCAGAACATTAGATAAAGGACAACCATGAGAGCAACCTGGCTTCTGAAAAGGATTTACACAATAGACCATATCAACATGGTAACCAAGCTCATTGAGGTTTGTAGGGAGTTCAAAATGCCACTCTGACGTTCATTGATTTAAAGAAAGCCTTTGATTCTGTGGAGATCAAAGCAGTCATCGAAGCCCTAGCCAAACAGGGTGTTCAAACCCAATACATCAAGATCCTTCGTGAGCTGTATTACGGATTCACCACCAGGATCTCACCATTCTACAAAGAAGTGATCATCGATGTCAAAAGAGGGGTGCGGCAGGGTGATACCATTTCACCAAAGCTCTTCAGTGCCACCCTTGAGAACATCATGCAACAATTAGAATGGGAAGGAATGGGAGTGAAGATAGATGGTCGGCAACTACACCACCTCCGCTTTGCTGATGACATCGTTCTAATAACACCAAATATTAGCCAAACGGCACAAGTGCTGGCTGACTTCAACCGAAAATGTGGAAAGATAGGTCTACAGCTGAAACTCAACAAAACTATTTTCATGAAAAATGAACTAGTTCCAGAGGTCCCATTCACTCTCAATGGAACAGACATCTCTGAATGCAGCAGTTATGTGTACCTAGGTCGAGAAGTCAACATGACGAATGACCTAAAACCTGAGCTGCGCAGGAGAAAGAGAGCAGCATGGAATGCCTTCAAAAGCATCGAAGACATAGCTAAAAGGACAAAGAACCTCTGGCTCCAGGCACATCTCTTAGATTCCACTGTTCTCCCTGCATTAACATACGCCTCAGAGACCTGAGCCCTAGGAAAGCAGTATGAGAATGCTATTCGGGTCTTCCAGAGAGGAATCGAAAGAGCTATGCTTGGAATATCACCCTCACTCAAGTGAGAGAAGGAATCCGAAGTTCTGACCTCCATCGCCTTCCAGAGTCAGGGACGCTGTCTCGTTTGCCAAGGCATCGAAAATCAGATGGGCTGGACATGTAATGTGGTTTGGTAAAAACCGCTGAACTAGAACCGTTACTGACTGGATCCCACGAGACGTCAACAGATCACGTGGCCGCCCACCTACAAGATGGTCAGACTTTTTCATCAAGACCCTGAACAAACAGTTTGAGGCTCTTCGTATTCCTGAAGCAACCAGATGCCATTGGGCTACACCGGCACTGATAGGGTCAAATGTAAATGTTACTGGTGTGTGCTTGAGAATTTGATGAACAACGAAAAGGATATCTAGTGATCTAGTGATCTAAGACATTAAAGCAAATATTGTGTTTGCGATACATGACAAATGAAAACTGCAAAGCTAATAATTAGCACTAAACTAAATCAGTTTACTTTTTATGTTTTTTGGAAAGTAGAAAAGTTTAGAAAGTAAAAGAGAAAAGAAAAGAAGCTCCCCAAGTGGGGAGGAACTTAGTATAGACTAAATTCAAAGAATTGTTTTTCTCTTTGGGTCATACCTGGCTATATTCAGAGATCACTCCTAGCTCTGCACTCAGGAATTACTCCTGGTGGTGCTTGGGGACCATATGGGATAACGGGATCGAACCCAGGTCAGCTACTTGCAAGGCAAATGCCCTACCTGCTGTGCTATCACTCAGGCCCCTATAATCAGTTTACTTTTAAAATGCTATGAAGTGTTATCAAAGAATAACAGAATAAAACCACACCTTTTGCTTTCAAGTAGGTCAAGATTTTTAATGTTAATTTATAGTCCTTTGGAATATAACTACTGGAAGAACTACTATTAATATGTCTTTTTTAAAAAGGTCATTTATTAGCGAATAGTTCTGAAGAGGCCTGGGGACACTGCACAGCAGGTAAGGTGCTTGCCTGCAAGCAGCCAACCCAGGTTTTAATCCCTGTCATTCCAAACAGTCATTGATGGTCCATTTATGGATCTGTCATATGGGAAGACCTGAAGTAGGAAAAAATTGCATAAAGATATTCATTTACTACAGTATAATTACAGTGCTGGAAACTAAATATGGGAAATAAGAAAAAGACTAACAGGTTTTGACAGTTGGTACCACATGGTCTCCCTACCATGTCTGGGTGCAGTTCTCAATGCCCTTTGCACTGCCAAGTGTTGCCCAGATATACAGAAATATCCAAGGCCAGAGCAGTATTGTGTCCTTGGCCCTTTGCACTAAACTGATTGCCTGGTTAGCTGAGACCACTTGGGAACCCTCCATGAAAGGGATTGGTGACTCTTGGGGTCATCAGGCTGCAGCATAGGTTTTGCATGTGAGAGGCCTGTGTTTTATACCCTGAATACTGCTGTGCATGACGCCTGAGCACTTAGTTGGGGAGTATCATTAAGCATTGCTTGTGTACTCCCAGGACCCCATTCCCTAGCCAAAGAAAACTTGATGAATCTTGGTAAAAGGTGTTCAACTATTCTTCAAAATTCTTATACATTCCTATTCTTATTCTTATATTCTTTCCATAGTTTGGAACCATTTCGTCATTTTTTTCGTAATCCATTCATCTGTAGTTGGGCATTTGAGCTGTTTCCATATCTTGGCTATTGTACTAAGTGCAGCTGAACATAGACGGGCATACATGCTTTCAAATTAGAGGTTTTTGTGTTACGGGGATGGATGCCAAGGGTCATATGGGAGATCTATTCCTGATTTTTTTTTTTTGAGGAATCTCCAGGTGGCTTTCCATACAGGCTGAGCCAGAGGACATTCCCACCAACTGTGGATGCAGACTAATGCAGCAGTGGGGGTGGAGGAGGCAACAGGAAGGAGGGATTGCAGTCCTTGAAGAAGGGAGATGGGTGATGGGTGTGGTTGGAATTATGTTGATGAGAAACCATTATTAATAGTATTGTAAGCAAACTCACTCTCTCTCTCTCTCTCTCTCTCTATATATATATATATATAGTTTATATAATTTCTTATATATAATTTTTTTAAACGAAGATAAAATAGCACTTGGATGCTGGAGGTCAGCTCCATGGGTTACTTCCACGTGTGGCTGGCCGAGCAGAGCAGCTGTGGGTCTGGAGTGGATGGGTCTGGATCTCTTCCGGTGTTGCAGAGGAGCTGTGGGTATGGCATGGGTGGGTCTCTCTTCCGGGGTAGCTGGCATAGAGGTGGGAGGAAAGGGCAGAGCCTAAATCTCCCGCTCAGAGTCCAGCCAGTGTGGTCTCTCCCCTGCACGTGTGAGTGAACCCTTGGAGCAAAGTTGGACTCGGTCAGGGGCTGGCCGAACTCCTTACAGGTCAGCTCCATGGGTCGCTTCCCACGTGGGGCCGGCTGAGCAGTAGAGCTGTGGGTCTGGAGTGGATGGGTCTGGATCTCTTCCCGTGTTGCAGAGGAGCTGTGGATCTTTCACATTTATACACTGTTTACAGTTCTAGACAGGTTCTAACTGAGACCCGTCATCCCAGTAAGCCTAGCAAGAAGCCAGAGCAACCCACACATCATGTGGTCAGTCATTCTCAACATCCAGACTCCATAGTTCCTCAGAGCTCCGTCCAAGAGAAAACCTGATCTTTCCCCTATAAGTTTCATCAGTAAATGCTCGAGATGAGAGCCTTCTACTGAGAGTATATCACCTACATGGCAGAGCCTGGCAAGCTACCCGTGTTTTATTTATTTGTTATGTCAAAAACTAGTAACAATTATGGACCTCAATTCCATAACCTGAAGAATGGTTTGAGGCACTTCCTGTCCCTGGAGCAAGCAGATGGCCTTGGGCTTCAGTTACTTGTGACAGGACATATGGAGATGTTACTGGTGCCCGCTCAAGCAAATCGATGAACAACGGAAGACAGTGATACAGTGATGATACAAAAATAAAAACTATATAAAGATTACAATAACTCCTAGAAGGAATTCAGAATTTCATGGTAACACACCTTATGTTACAAAAACAAAGTAATATACATAGCTTTATAAGAATGTAGGAGAAAAAAATTAGAAGCACACACATTTCCCCCCATGACGTTATTTCTTTTTCTTTTTTGTCTTCTTTTGAAAATTTGTAATTGAGATTCTGCCATTTAATATGATATAATGTTTTTCACGCACATAACTCCAACTCCACACCATTCAGGACCTCAACACCCTCCCTCCCTTGCCCTCAACCCCCCAACTCAACTGTGTGGATCAGTTCACCCCCTGCTGCATATCTTTAAGCCCCAGATAAGAACAGCCATTATGTATCTGTCCCTTCCTTCTTACTAACTTCATTCAGCATGATATCCCATCCATGTGCTCCAAACTGCATGCGTAAAACATATTTAGTAATAGTTCTCTGTGAAAGATAGTGTGCTCTTTTAAGTGTATATGTGTATCTCTGTTTTGCACGAAGTACATGTGCTGATTTTGGGGGGGTAGAACCTCCTCTACAGTGTTCCAGGGACCACTCCTGTCAGCCAACCAGAAGGATCAATCTAAGACCCTAAGATGAGGAGAAGCTTGGGCTCTCCAGTGGCAGGGCAGACCCAACAGTGCCTGGGAGCCTGCAGAGTCACACCTTCACCCAGAAGTTCTGGGGTTGGGGGTGGACCACCAGTTCCAAGCTCAGTGCCAGATGTGCAAAGAAGGTAACCCAAACAACCGAACAAATCTCTCCCAACCTGTCCCGTATGTGTTGCATTTTTTATAATACGGGAGAGTGTTTCTCAAAGTATGTCACAGTAAACTACTCTTTGAAACAAACAAAAGTCCTACTTTCAAACCTGTCTGGAAATTTCACATTCACAGGACCTCTTCAGAATGGTTAAGAGCCTAAGAAGAAAATACCCTGTGCCGTGTCATTTGAACACTTGACATCCCGTTATTCATCGATTTGCTCAAGCGGCGGCGCCAGTAACATCTCCATTTGACCTAATCACGTGCCAGTGTATCCCAATGGCATCTGGTTGCTTCAGGAATACTAAGAGCCTCAAACCGCTCGCTCAGGGTCTTGACAAAGAAGTCTGACCATCTTGTAGGTGGGCAGCCACGTGATCTTTTGACATCCTGTGGGATCCAGTCGGTAACGGCTCTAGTCCAGCGGTGGTCTCAAAATCACATTACATGTCCAGCCCATCTGATTTCCGATGCCTTGGCAAACGAGATAGTGTCCCTGACTCTGGGACAACGACGGAGGTTGGAGCTCCGGTTCCTGCTTTCACTTGAGTGAGGTCTGAATATTTCAAGCATAGCTCTTTTGATTCCTCTCTGGGAGACCCGAATAGCATTCTCATCCTGCTCAGGTCTCTGAGGCGTATGTTAATGCAGGGAGAGTGGTGGAATTCTACCATCGTCCTTCCACCACCGTTCCTCCACCACTGTTCCACTCTGTGCTGTGTACTAATAATTATTGTAAATGATGATACCAGCCTAGATCTGAGCATTGAAAGTACGCAAAAGGATATACATGATAATCTCTAAATGTATGTATTGCAAGCCACAATGTGTGTGTGTGAGAGAGAGAGAGAGAGAGAGAGAGAGAGAGAGAGAGAGAGAGAGAGAGGAAAAATTGCCTGCTATAGACACAGGCGGAGGAGGAGGGGATCATAAAACATTGGTGGAGGGAAATGGGCACTGGTGGAGGGATGGGTGCTGGAACACTGTATGACTGAAACCCAAATATGAACATATTTGTAATTGTGTATCTCACAGTAGTATATTAAAAAAAATTAAAAAAAAAGAGAAAATACCCTGTGCTATTGTCTATACTCATCTGAAACACAGCATTTATTTATAATACTTATATATTTGGAAAATATTTCTCAAGATGTTCTTTAGGGGGGGGCGATAGCCCAACAGGTAGGGTGTTTGCCTTGCATGCGGCTGACTCCGGTTCGATCCCTGGCATCCCATACGGTCCCCTAAGCACTGCTTGGAGTAATTCCTGAGTGCAGAGCCAGGAGTAACCCCTGAGCGCTGCCAGGTGTGACCCAAAAAGGGAAAAAAAAAAAAAGACTTTCTTTAGGAAAGAAAAATTAGAGGTGATGCTGTTTTAAAGAAACATAAAGTTAGAAGTATTTCTTTTGGAGTATTTTATATATTTATTTGTGAATTAAGCCAGTGTTTTGCAGGGCTTATTCCCGGTTCTATTCTCAGAGATCACTCCATGGGCTCAGGTTCATATGATGCCAAGAATCAATGTGGATTGGCCTCATGCCAGGCAAGTACCATACCTACTGTACTAACACTCTGGCCCTGGTAAATATTTTAAAGGAACACACAAAGTAAATTTTCATATATCTGACATGATTATTTAAGTCCCTTGAAATATTACAATCTGTAAAATCCTTGAAAACAATTGTTAAATACACTATCTTGTTTGTTAAGCAAGTTCTGTCTTGAATTTTATAAAGTAACAAAACCATGAGCAAAATTTAAACAACTTTTAAAGAAGACAATCCATTTCCTTTCCAAATTGAATATCAGATCCTACATTCCTGGAAAAAATTACAATGTATGGATGAAAGAACATTTTCAAATTAAATTTTTACACTTTCTTTCTTTTTCTTTTTTCCTTTTTTTTTTTTTTTTTTTGCTTTTTTGGGTCCCACCTGGCAATGCTCAGGGGTAATTCCTGGCTCTGAACTCAGGAATTACTCCTTGCAGTGCTCAGGGGACCATATGGGATGCTAGGGATTGAACCCGGGTCGGCCGCCTGCAAGGTAAACACGACCTGCCCACTGGACTATCGCTCCGGCCCCTACACTGTCTTTCTTTTGGGAAAAAATGTTACATTTGAAACCTATTCCTTTATTTTAATAATGAGCAGATGACTTTCAAGCAATATTAAAAGTTTTTTAAGAGATAAAATTATTAATTTTTACTATACTTTTCAAACTCTGGGATATACGTTATGAGCTATTTAACACCTTTCAACTAAGGTTATAATCACAAGTAACTTATGTAGCGTGGGAGTCACAAACTAGCAAGAGGTTCTGGCAATGGCTTAGTGCCATGGTGCAACAATTGGCTTATCGTTCTTTCCTAAGTGCAGAGTCAACACACAGGAGCCCACCACTGACAGTGCGACACCAGTGTGCTATGACAGTAATCAATACACAATAAAGTTGCAAAGGTGGCAAGGACAATCTATTTAAAAAGTTGATGAATTTTTCGTAGGATCAGTTATCCATAATAAAAATTTCTCACACATTACACACAAATTAAGAATTTTTTGGTTAAAGTTTTCAAAGACATTCTACGTTACAACAGATTTTATACATAGAAACCAGAATTATGAAATCTTGGTTAGAATAGGTGTTAAATAAATAATGCTGACGACAGCTTAGATTAAAAGGATTCAAGGCCAGCTTTTAGAAAACCCATGTACTCTTAATTCCACTCGTATTTCTTCAAAGTAAGTGGTTACATATAAGTTATATTATAATTAATTTTTCTGATACCACTTTTTAAACATGTTTTCCGATAATAAAAACATCCAAAGACTGTTCAGTATTTAAATGAGGAATTAAGCAAAAGAAGTATCCTTTTTAAAGGATAAAGATAACTTACATTACCCATTATGTTTTGGTGACTCCTTCTGTCAGACCTAATGCATTTAACTCAAAAACATTCGTACAGAAGGAAGAATTTTAGATCTTCTCCTGTGAGATGAGCTCTCTCTAAGTTTCCCACAATATGGCCATCTCTGGGCTCACTGACCTCAAGACCCATAAAATACTGAAGTGCATCGTTAATCACTTTAATTGCCAACTTGTCAATTTGCAATAACAAAGCAACTCCAGGGTGGGAAAAAGTGAGCATTCAAGTGTACGGAACTGTCACTTAAACAATTTCTCCAATATTTTACTGCCCATCCAGCTACTTATCTGAAAACTCAATGGTAAACTTTTAAATAAAATACAGAAATAAATGCCTGCTTTTTTTTCTAAATGACGTGAAAATATGGGAACACTGCTCTCCTGTAAAAAGGAGTACAAAACGGTTCCATGTCAGCATATCGTACAACATCAGCACAGACACCACAAACATTCAGACTCTCGCTTTCTCACGCTTTCTATATTACTTTCAGGAATTCTAAACCATAAACAGAAAGAATCCACATTATTTTTTTTTTGAAGAACAGGAGAAAAAGGACAAGAAAGAGGACAGAGGGGAAAGGTCATCATTCCAGCCCAGGGACAAACAGGAACCCTCCGCATGTTGAAGTTCTTGAAGTTCTATAAACTAGCTGTGGCTCTGATAAACTAGGAATGAGCAGTTACCATTTGATTATGTCCCAAAGGGAGGGTTAAAGATCTTTTTCAGATGATCACAGCAACTGAGAAGGAATTTTCATCAGCTGTTGCATATCAAGCCAGAAAAGGAGAGGGAAGACGAAAGGACTTTTACTGAGCTTCACTGACTCAACATGTCATACTATTTTAAAGGAAAGAAAATGGAGAATGGGAATTCAGGAGGAACAGTATCGAGTCAGCGAAAAGGCCTAGCATCTGTACCAAAGAATATTCTATAGCTAGTTAAATATTTCTCCAAGCCTTCACAAAAGTCTCATCTTTACTTCATGGTTGTTCTGTATATCAGCCTTTGAGTTATCAGAAAGCCATGCCTGCTTGCTTGGAGGCAAACAGCATTTCTCTCTGGTCTAATTAAGAGATCCAACGTGGCCATGCAAATATACCAGTAATATCTAGCTAGTCCTACGATGATTGTGGCAGCATGAGAAAATATTTATACCAGCCAGTATAGAAAATATGGTCAGATGAGCTGCCACATTCAAACCATCCTCCTATCTACAAAGTGACCTGCAGGAGGCAACTCCAGACCAGATGCAGAGGCTCTGGGCAGCAGGGTACTGCAACAGGACTAAGAAAACTAGATCAGTTTTTGAAATTTGGAAATATTTTTGATAAAGCCTTAAAATAATCAAGGAAGTAGTAAATCTTGAGCAGTCATCTATACTGACATATATACCTTAAAGAATCATTTATAAAAATCCTAAAACATTTTTTCAAGGTATCTTGCTAGGCATAAATCTTGATCGATATCAAATTACCACAATTTTTTCCTTAAAAAATAATTAATTTACTTAGTATATTTAATTTACTTAGTATATTTAATTTATATTTAAATATTTAATTAACTTAGTATATTTAATTTGCTTAGTATATTTAATTTATATTTAATTAAAGTAAATATTTTAATTTACTTAGTATAATTAAAATTCTGCATTCTATACTTTTATTTTGCAGAGTTTAAGTAGAATGCAGCAGCTAAGTGTACCTAGGTCGAGAAGTCAAAATGATGAACAACCTAAAACCTGAGCTGCGCAGGAGGAAGAGAGCAGCATGGAATGCCTTCAAAAGCATCGAAGAAATAGCTAAAAAGACAAAGAACCTCCGGCTCTGGGCACATCTCTTCAACTCCACCATTCTCCCTGCATTAACATATGCCTGAGACCTGAGCCCTACGAAAGCAGGATGAGAATGCTATTCGAGTCTCCCAAAGAGGAATCTAAAGAGCTAGGCTTGGAATATCACGCCTCACTCAAGTGAAAGAAGGAATCGGAGCTCCAACCTCTGTCGCTGTTCCAGAGTCAGGGACGCTGTCTCGCTTGCCAAGGCATCGAAAATCAGATGGGCTGGACATGTAATGTGATTTTGAGACCACCGCTGGACTAGAGCCGCCACCGACTGGATCCCACGGGATGTCAAAAGATCACGTGGCCGCCCACCTACAAGATGGTCAGACTTCTTCATCAAAACCCTGAATGAATGGTTTGAGGCTCTTCATATTCCTGAAGCAACCAGATGCCATTGGGCTACATTGGCACGTGATAGGGACAAATGGAAATGTTACTGGCACCCCTCGAGCAAATCGACGAATAATGGGATGTCAAGTGATCAAGTGATAGTTTACCAAAAGTACAGCAAATATCTACACATAGGCTCAAATATTACTGCTATTGCTCAAATGAGGAAGATATAAAATCTTTGTACTAGTTTTGGGATCACACCTAGCAGTGCTTAGAGCTTACTCCTGACTCAGAAGGAAGAGAGGAAAGAAGAAGGGGGAAGAGACAAAGGGAGGTCGGCTGGTCACAGCTCATGCATAACTACCAATATACAGAACTTTACCTTTTTTTTAGGGGAGTGGCAGATAATTTGGGCCTTTCCTGACTGTGCTCTGGGCTTATTTCTGGCTTTGAGCTCAAGGATCATTCCCAGGTATTGAGAAACCACATGTGGTGCTGGAATCAAACCCCAGTCAGAAACATGCAAGGCGAGAGCGCTGCCCTCTGTGCTTCTATCATCCTCTTGCTCCAGATTAACTAAATGACCATACAAACTGAAAGAATCCAGTCCTGCCCAGACTACTATACTCATGTCACAGATGTCCTTGATGGTTTTTTCTTATTAAAAATTTCATGTTAAATTCATTTACATATTAGTATATATTAAAATGATGTAAATTTTGCAGTCTGGAGAGAATGTACTGTGGGTGGGATGCTTGCCTTTAACGCAGCCAATTTAGGGCTTGATCCCTAGCACTCTACATGATCTCTTGAGCATGGACAGGCATAATTCTGAGTGTAGAGCCAAGAGTAACTCCTGAATATCACTGGGTGTGGCCCCAAATCAAAAAAATTGATAAAAATTTCAAAAAAGAATATGCTTTTGCTCTATATGAAATGTGAATTTTTATTCAATTGATCAACAAAATAAGTACTGAAAAGTGGGATATGTAATTAAAAGTTCACTGAATCTGGGGCCGGAGCGATAGCCCAGCGGGTAGGGCGTTTGCCTTGCATGCGGCCAGCCTGTGCCAGCCCGGGTTCGATCCCCAGCATCCCATATGGTCCCCCGAGCACCGCCAGGAGTAATTCCTGAGTGCAGAGCCAGGAGTAACCCCTGAGCATCGCCGGGTATGACCCAAAAAAAAAAAAAGAAAATAAAAAGTTCACTGTATCACTGTCTTCCCTTTCATCATCAATTTGCTCGCGTGACACCAGTAACATCTCCATATGTCCTGTCTCTTTATGTTCCTGGAGCAAGCAGATGCCCTTGGGCTCTACTAGCATGAGACAGGACATATGGAGATTAAAAGTTAATTTTTAAAAAATTGTCTCTTTGAAAGTAGTTCCTGGGAAATTAAGTCATAAAATTTGCTTATAAAAGGATGGACATGGAGATTATCGCTGCTGAGAGAAATGAGACAAAAGGAGAGGGACAGATATAGAATGATTGCATTCACTTGTGGGATATTAAAAAAAAAAAAAAACTAGGGGAAACCGGTCCACAAGGACTGGTAATGGCTAGAAGCTTGCCATAAGTGTGTGTGTGTGTGTGTGTGTGTGTGTGTGTGTGTGTGTGTGTATAGGGGAGGGCGGCTGTTGAGGGGCAGGCTGGGGTGCAGAGGAGGGCAGTTAGGTTATAGAAAAGACCCTTATGATAAAAATAGTTGGCAGTGACCACTCCAAACAAGAACTGAGTGTTGAAAGTAGGTAAAGGGATAATCATGATAACCTTTCTGTATCTGCATTGCAAACCATAATGCCCAAAACGAGGGGGTGGGGCAGAAGTTGAGAGGAAGAAAGGATAGAGTAAGGGGGAGGAGAGGGGGGCGGAGGGAGAGAGAAAATGGTTCTTTAAGGGAGGAACCAGGGATATTGGAAGTGGGAATAATACACTGGAGAAAGTTGGGGTGTTGCAACATTATGTGACTGAAACCCAATCATGAACAATTTTGTAACTGTATCTCACTGTGATTCAATTAAAAAATGAATAAAAATTTAAAGTAGTTCCTAGACCTATACTGCCTTGTGTGGCCAGCGGTCTCTGAGCATGACCTTCACACAAAATATCTCTGGCCCAAGTGGCTAGGAATGACCATTAGGGAGCCCAGAACTTCCTGGGCACTCTTAAGAGATCAGAAAATTAATAAAAATAAATAGATAGATACATACGTAAATAAATACATAAATAAATAAACTTCTTGGGCTAGAACAGTATTAAAGCAGGTAGGATGCTTAGGCCTATCAGGGTTTTGATCCTAATATCCCATATGGTCTCCAGCCACCACCAAGAGTCATCCCTAAGTACAGAGACAAGAAGAGTAAGCCCTGAGAACTGCTGAGTGTGATCCCAAAACAAAACAAAAGAACCAACATCAACAGAAACAGGTTCTATTTTAGATCTATAGAGTTATAACAGTCTATTTTCATTTTTATTTTAAAAACAGGGTATAAATCACAGATATTACCCACAGCTTAAATAAGTTTCACTTTCTCCCTTTTTTTCCCAAAGAGAATGTTGTCCACATTACTTGAAACAAAAACAAAGCTTTCCATACTGGTATTGTTGAATTATAATAGATATATCATGATTAATAAACAGTTGTAACTAAACAAAATATATAATTCATAAATGAGATTAAGCTTATTGGATTCTGAAAATAGTTTATATCTTTTTAAGACCAGACTATCACAGCCCAGATCATCAACATCCACCCTGCAGCAGTTTTTTTTTTTTCAATCGGCCCAGGTATGCTGAACCAGAGACTCTCAGACATGGGGCAGAGCTGCTCCTTGCTCTCCCTGTGCCCAGTTGCTCATGAGGCACCCGGGAGGCATGGCGGGTTCTAGCCCTGGACTGCCACCCCAGCAGAGCCTCACAACAAGCCAGACCGCCCCCTACTCCATGGGGGACGACATTTTTCCACATCTAGACTTCCCTCTTGTCACAACTCCATCCAGCAGACCAGACTATCACAGCCAGGCTCGCGCAGCCACTCAGCAGCCGCGCAGTTCATCAATAAATGCTTTATTTAGAGGTGACTACAAGAGTATCCGCACGGCAAGCCTGGCAAGCTGCTCGTGTAGTATTTGATATGCCAAATACCAGTAACATTTATATTAGGTCATTCCCATGACCTAATATAATGGTTTGAGGCTCTTTATGTTCCTGGAGCAAGTGGATGCCTTTGGGTTCTACTAGCATGAGACAGGACATACAGAGATATTACTGGTGCCCGCTCTAGCAAATAGATGATGAACGGGAATCTAGTGACCTAGTGATCTAGTGATCTTTTTAAGAAGTCATCAAACAGGAGATATAATTGAGGGATTAAGGCACTTGCCTTGTACATAGCCAACTCAAATTCAATCGCTAGGGTTTAAAAAATCCCTAAAGGTAACAGGATGGCTCTAGGACTACAGAAGATCTCCTGAGCACAACCTGAAGTGACCCTTGAGTACCAAACCGACTTCAAAAAAATAAGCTGGATGCAACCCAAAAATGAAACAAAACAACCAGCAGTGTTTGTTTTATAACGGACATAGAATGCATGTAAATATCCATGCCACCCTGGCTAGAGAATTATACACTTGTTAAGCATTAGCCAGATACTGAGAAAAGTCATTAAAAGAATTTAAAACCTTTGAGCAGCCAAAAACTATCACAATTAGAAAAACATTTGTTTTATCTTTTCTACTTAGCATATAGCAGCTTCTAAGCTGTTGTTTATCAAGAAGTTGTATAACTGTCCTTCACATCTGAGGACAGTTATACAACTTCTTGGGCAGCTTCTAGCCCGGGCCCGCCACCCCAGTAGAGCCTCGCAACAAGCCAGACAACCCCCACTCCATGAGGGCCTCCATTTTCTACATCCATACTTCCCCCTGGTCAGAACTCCACCCAGCAGATCAGCTTATCATAGCCCTGCTTGTGTGGCCTCTTGCGCCACGCAGTTCATCTATAAATGCTGGATTTAGAGATGACTACAAGAGTATGCTACCCGGACAGCAGAGTCTGGCAAGCTACCCATGTCGTATTTGATATGCCAAATACGGGTAAAAATAATAGACCTCATTCCCATGATCTGATGGAATGGTTTGAGGCTCTTTATGTTCCTGGAGCAAGCAGGTGCCCTTGGGCTCTATTTGCATGAGACAGGACATAGGGAGATGTTACTGGTGCCCGCTCGAGCAAATCAATGATGAACGGGAGACAGTGATAAAGTGATACAGTGATTTGTAAACAGAAAAAAAAGGTAATAAGCTTCCAAAAATAAGAAATTCGAATGGCCAAAAGGCATATGAAAAAGTGCTCTTCATCTTTAATCATCAGGGAGATGCAAATCAAAACAACAATGAGGTACCATCTCACACTACAGAGACTGGCACACATCCAAAACAGCAAGAACAACCAGTGCTGGCGTGGATGTGGGGAAAAAAAGGACTCTCATCCACTGTTGGTGGGAGTGCCGACTGGTCCAGCCCTTTTGGAAAACAATATGGGCATTCCTCCAAAAACTAGACATTGAGCACCGATTTGATCCAGCAATAGCACTCCTGGGAATATACTCGGGAGACCGAAAAACACATAGCAGAAAAACTATCTGTACTTCTTTATTCATCTCTGCGCTATTCACAATAGCTAGAATCTGGAAACAACCTAAATGCCCGAGAACAGAGGACTGGCTAAAGAAACTGTGGTTCATCTACACTATGGAATACTATGCAGCTGTCAGAAAAGATGAAATTATGAAATTTACCTGCAAATGGATGGACATGGAGACTATCATGCTGAGTAAAATTAGTCAGAAGGAAAAGGACAAATATAGAATGACTGCATTCATTAATAGGATATAAATAGATGCCAGTGTTTCACTAAATGTGTGAAATGGTAATGGCACATTAAAACTCACCATTGAATATACACAAAGAGACTTAAGTGATAAACTCTAAATATCTGCAGGGCTAGCCACAATGTGTAAAACAAGATGGAGAGAGATGCAGAGACAGAGAGAGAGAGAGAGAGTGTCAGGAGAGAGAAAGAGAGGAAACAGGGCTACCTGCTGTTGAGGCAGCCTGGGGGTGGGTGGGAGGGGGGGGGTACATTGGTGGTGGAAATGGGGCACTGGTGGAGGGATGGGTGCTGGAATACTGTATTACCAAGAACCAATTGTGAACACCTTTGTAATTGTATGTCTCACGGTGGTATAATAAAAAAAATTTTTTTTAAAAAAGCTAATTAGTCCCACATCCTGAACATCAAAGAACAATTTTGGTTTCAACTGCCCAGGAAGATTTCTCTTACTGAGTGAATCTCAACTGTTAACACTTCTTCCTGCGGGGAGTGAGATACTGGTCAGAGAGTGGTTAGTTAGGTAACTATTTTGTTGTCTGGATTTAATTATTCATGCATATGTCTATTTACACCCAGCAGAGCAGAAACCAGCTTTCCCCGTTGAACCCCCCTGCATTCCATGGACCACAAGAGCAACTTCCGACCCGAGTCCACCATCCCGATGGAGCCTTGGAGGAGCCCAGAGAAACCCCCCACACCTTGCTGGCAGCGATCTTCACAATCCACACTCTGCAGCAGGTAAGATCTCCACCCAGCAGATTACTCCGGTCTCCAGCCTGGCTTGTCAGAAACCCAGCCTACAAGGAATCACCATGAAGAGACCGCCCTTCAGAGGAGAGTATTTCAAGCCCAGGAATGCTTGAGCCTAAGACACAGGTACAACCAGCAGAGAAGAAACCAGGTTTCCCTGTTGCACGCGGCCGCTGCACAGCCTCGCGATTTCCCTCAGATTACCATAAATATTCTACCTACCCTCTGAGAGAGCCCCACAAAGTAATGAGAATCTAGTGCCCGCATGGCAGAGCCTGGCAAGCTGTCCGATGCGTGTTCGATATGCCAAATCCAGTAACAGAAATGTTTATTTTCCTGACCCGAAAGAGCCCTTAATACGGAAGCAATAACAAAGGCAAACAAGCAGTGTCTGATAAAATGTCATGGCCATCCTAGGCTGCCAAAACGAAGAAGGACTAAAATGACTGTCTGTACTTTCAATGCACGTACGCTAGCATCAGAAGCAAATATTGAGGATCTGATGCTGCAAGCGCAAAAAGATAAAGTACGACATCATTGGTCTGACTGAGACGCAGGAGGCGTCAGTTGCATCATGCTGTATTTGACACCAGAGAAGAATTGTTCCTTGGAACATGCGGCGAAAAGAGGCATCGGTGGCGTTGGTGTCCTTGTCAACACGAACATGGCCGTCAAAATTGACTCATTTGAATGCCAAACAAACCGAACAGGATGATTACAATTGAAGAGATGTGGCCCACTGCCAGCAATTTCTATCTTCATTGCCTACGCACCAACATCCACATAAAAAGAAGATGAAATTGAGAAATTCTACATGGGATTGGAGGAGGTCTATAAAAAAGATCACACCTTCTACGAAATCATAGTCGGTGATTTTAATGCCAAGATAGGACCAAGAAGATCGGCTGAAGAACTCCACATCGGGACCCATGGCCTAGAATGGAATGAACAGGGTGAGAGACTATCTGAGTTCATCATGTCCACCAAAACCATTCATGGGAACTCACAGTTCCAGAAAGCTGAAGCGAAACGTTGGACATGGGAATCTCCTGGCGGACAGTTCCACAATGAAATTGACCACATCATCTTCAATCGACGGTTTTGTCTGACTGATGTAGCTGTCGTCCCCAAATTCCAAACAGGATCGAACCACCGTCTCTTTCGTGCAAAATTCTACTTCCCCAACGGGGAAAAAAGGCTGCAAAGTTTAAGAAGAGAACTCCCAGAACGACCAACAACTGGGAACTCTTAGGCACCATTGCAGCAACATGGGAAGATACCACCACTGACGACATCGATGAAGAATACAACCGACTGGTTCAGCACCTCCATGATTGTGCGAAGAATGCCGAGAGAGAGAAAGACACAAAAGAATGCCTGGCTTCAGAAACTCTGGAGCTCATTCACCAACATGGAAAGGCGCGAGCCTCAGGAGACCAAATGCTAACGTCCAAGCTTGCTAAACGGTGCAGAGAAGCGATAAAAGAAGACCTCAAAGACAGAAGAGCAGAAATACTGGAAGATGCAGCAGAAGCCAGGAAAAGCATTCGCACTGCCCACCTGTCCTTCGCCAACTATAAGACCAAGATGACTGCCCTCCGACCCCTGATGGATCTATCACATCTTCCCGAAAGGCAATGGAGAAGATTATCCAGGACTTCTACTCAAATCTATTTGATAACCACATCCACCTGCCCATATACCAAATTCCACAGGATGGATATGTCATTCCCAACGTTCTCCCTACTGAAATCCGACATGCCATCTCGTCGGTAAAGAAGGGAACAGCATCAGGCCCAGACAAAGTCAGACCCGAACACCTGAAGAATCTGCCGTCAGTACTCATCAATACACTAGCTCGGCTCTTCACACGCTACCTGTCCGAATGCAAGGTGCCCTCCCAATGGAAAACCAGCAGGACAGTTCTACTGTTCCAGAAGGGAGACATTCATGACATCCGCAACTACCGCCCCATCTGCGTGTTGTCCGTCATCTACAAGCTGTTTACACGAGTCATCCTGAATAGGATTAGCAGAACACTAGATGAAGGACAACCATGCGAGCAAGCAGGCTTCCGGAAAGGATTCAGCACAATCGACCATATCCAAACAGTAACCAAGCTCATCGAGGTTTGTAGGGAGTACAAGATGCCACTCTGTCTCACGTTCACTGATTTACAGAAAGCCTTTGATTCTGTGGAGACTGAAGCCGTCATGGAAGCCCTAGCCAAACAGGATGTTCAAACCCAATAAATCAAGATCCTTCGTGAGCTGTATTATGGATTCACCACCAGGATCTCACCGTTCCCACAAAGAAGTGATCATTAATGTGAAAAGAGGGGTTCGACAGGGTGATACCATTTCACCAAAACTCTTCAGTGCCACCCTCGAGAACATCATGCGACAATTAGAATGGGAAGGAATGGGAGTGAAGATAGATGGTTGGCAACTACACCACCTCCGCTTCGCTGATGACATCGTTCTAATAACACCAAACGTTAGCCAGCGGCACAAATGCTGGCTGACTTCTACCGAGAATGTGGAAAGATAGGTCTACAGCTGAATCTAAAAGAAAACAATGTTCATGAAGAATGAACTAATTTCTGAGGCCCCATTCACTCTCAATGGAACAAACATCTCTGAATGCAGCAGTTATGTGTACCTAGGTCAAGAAATCAACATGATGAACGACCTAAAACCTGAGCTGCGCAGGAGGAAGAGAGCGGCATGGAATGCCTTCAAAGGCATTGAAGAAATAGCTAAAAGGACAAAGAACCTCCGGCCCGGACACATCTCTTTGACTCCACCATTCTCCCTGCATTAACATACGCCTCAGAGCCCTGGGCCCTAAGAAAGCAGGATGAGAATGCTATTCGGGGTCTCCCAGAGAGGAATCGAAAGAGCTATGCTTGGAATATCACGCCTCACTCAAGTGAGTGAAGGAATCCGGAGTTCTGACCTCCGTCGCTATTCCAGAATCAGGGACGCTGTCTCGTTTGCCAAGGCATCGAAAATCAGATGGGCTGGACATGTAATGTGATTTGGAGACATTCGCTGGACTAGAGCCATTACCGACTGGATCCCACGGGATGTCAAAAGATCACGTGGCCGCCCACCTACAAGATGGTCAGACTTCCTTGTCAAGACCCTGAAGGAACGGTTTGAGGCTCTTCATATTCCTGAATCAACCAGATGCCACTGGGCTACATTGGCACATGATAGGGTCCAATGGAAATGTTACTGGCGCCCGCTCAAGTAAATTGATGAATAACAGGATTCAAGTGATCAAGTGATGTCTATTTAAACATCTCTTGTATGTTACATATTGCCAGTACACCACAGCTGAATTAGAAAAGTTGAATTAGAAATAAATCCTTCAAGAATCTAAATATTTATTAGGGACACAAAATAAGCAGTAAGGGCCACTGGTTTAAAGTGGGTTTAATTCCTATGTGCATAGCCAGGGGTAACCTGAGTATCATTGGGTGTGGTCCAAAAAAGATGTTTTTTAAAAAAGTATCACTTGTATCATTTGTCTTCCCATTGTTCACAGATTTGCTCCAGTGGGCACTAGGAACATCACCATATGTCCTGTCATATGCTAGTGTAGCCCAAGGGCATCTGCTCACTCTAAGAACACAAAGAGCCTCAAACCATTCCTTCAGGTCATGAGAATGAGGTCTATAATTGTTACTGTTTGGGGCATATCAAATACAACAAGGGTAGCTTACCAGGCTCTGCCATGCGAGTGGGATAAAAAAAAAGTTAACAAACAGAACAGGAGTCCAGTACAATTTAAGTTCAGTACTACTACAGCACTTCGGCCAGAGGTCATTTGGGCAGCAAGATCATCTATATGGGAAGAGGCAGTGGAGTCCAGTTAGTAAAGGTAACAAGAGGACGCTGAACAATCACCTAAATTTCAGTATTCCCTACTAAGACCAGGAAAATTATACACTAAAGATGCATTGCTACGGGGCCGGACCGATAGCAGGGCAGGTAGGGCGTTTGCCTTACACACAGCCGGCCCATGCCAGCCAGGGTTCGATCCCCGGCATCCCATATGGTCCCCCTGAGCAACGCCAGGAGTAATTCCTGAGTGCAAAGGCAGGAGTAACCCCTGAGCATCACCGGGTGTGACCCAAAAAGGAAAAAAAGAAAAAGAAGATGCATTGCTAAACTGAAGGTAGTGTTACATTTAGTTAAGTTAAAGATAAAGTAGAGAAAAACAGTGAGGAAGGACCTAAAAGCCTGGTAGGTTGGAAAGTAGGCAATTGCCTTGGGATATAAGGAGCCACATCTGGCACTCACAAGACCCTGAGTTTAACATGGGGCATTGCATAGTCTTCAAGCATCATCGTGTAGCCCTTGTGGCCTCCCCAAAACGGAAGCCATCAGGTTGCACTGATGCATCAGGATACACAGGGTGAGCCTTACTGGGACCACCCTGGGGCTCCTCCCTCAATACCTCTGCAGGGATATATGGTAGAGGTGGGGGGTGGGATCGGGACAAGAGTGTTGAACCCTATAAAATACATGAATAAGGGGAAAGAGGGATGGGGAGGGAGATGAGAAAGCAAACAAGCAACAAGCAGGGCACTTCCTTTACTAAAGGGGTGACCTAAGCCAAGTTACATCATTTCACTCTGCTTTATTTCTACACATGCATATATGTATACACAAATGTAACAAGACAATAGGCACTTTACAGGAAAGACACTTATATGAATTTCTAAATATATATAAGAATAGTGATTTGGCTGCAACTCTATGAGAAATGTTTTAGTACATGGCCCCTGAACACATTTTCACCATTTTTCTGTACTCCCAATAACAAAATGTACCCCCAAAATCAAATGTTACAAGTCAAAAACTGTTACTCCAGCCCAGTTAGCTGAGAGTCACAACAAGTGACACCAATTTAACCCCTTGAGCACTTGGGTGGCTCCTAAAGAAAAATAAATCAATAGATATTATGGAAAATATAAATTAATGAAAAGATTATTTTAAACTAACTTCTATCACACAGGTAAAAAGTAAAACTCTCATACTATAACCAAAGGCTAATGGGATAATACCCAAAATTCAGACTAGAGAAAATAATCAAGATTTCTGTAGCATAGTCATACTGAAATAGATAAAAGCCTAAACTCTTCTGCCCATCAGGGCCTATCTCTCACACCCTGAAAACTCACACGCAGATGAGATGAAGAGTTGGGAAGACAGGAAAGCTATTTCAACTCTGTTAATGATTAACACAATCCAAAACTGATCTAAGTTTTGGCATTATATCATAATTTAATTGTTAAGAATATAGATTTTTTTTTTAAGGAGACAGTTTGGAAATGATTACTTCCATCTCTGAAGCAAAAAGTAGTCACTTAACAATATCCACTATCTAAGGGTAGGAGCAAGTCAAAAATAACAGCAATGTTAGCACCTCTAAAAAGTTAGACTAAAGTTGCTTTCTGCTAGCCAATGTCTCACACAATATCCATATGTACCACAAGACAAAAGAGAAGGATTATTAAGAACACATTTTATTCACACAGCACCATGAGATCTGTAAGATATGATTTCTGAAAATGAAAAACAGACACCTTTTCAGATCTACCAATTTCATTTCTTGAAATTCATCAGTCATTCACACATGAATGAAGAAATCAAACACTTAAAGCACTATAAAGGATTAAAGCTAAAGCACTGTAAAAAAGAAAGTCAAGTAAATTATCTACAGAAAATAAGTTCAACATATGTTGGTACAGCCATATGATATACTATTATGAACAAATTTTTAAAATTAGCAAATTTTTATAATGGAAGTATTTCCAAGAAAAGACAGTTTTAAAAAAGTTAGATAAAACATTAACCAGTCAACTCCCAGTAGTTACCAATTTTACAAGTTTGTGTAGATGTGTTATTCTTGCATAAATTCTCTGCAAAGACACATCAGTTTTGTTTTAAAACAATGTTATATAGGGATTCAAGAAAGCCCCTATGGCTAATGAAAAGTAGGGATAACACCCAGGTCAAAAAATTGTTTCATTACAATGAACTGCACCCTTGGCAGCTTTTATGTCAGCAATAAAAATAATCTCAGAAACTTCAGCGTTTTACTATTGGGCTTGTTGTCAGTTTCTTGCATTCCTAGTATATATAGACTCTTGACTTTGTGTCCATTCATTCACTTTATGCCTTTTTATTGACTTACATTTGTACCTCCTAAAGCCAAAGCAACAAACATTATTCCCAACAGTTAAAACTAGGAACATAAGTGTCTACTTAAAGATGACTGGAAAAACTTTGAGATATACTCTCAGTGAAGACTAGTCAGTCATTTAAAAGGAATGTCATTGTGCCTTTTGAGAAATCAATGGAAATTGAGGTGAGTGTAAAAGTGAGATAATTCTGAAAGTAAAAATAATTAGAAAAGGCTGGCTTTTTTCTGAAATGCAAAATAAAAACAAAATGAACTGGCAAAACAAAATTAATCTTAGCTTGTGATAAAAAATAATGGTGTATAATAAACATTAGGAGCTGGAAACAATACACAGAGGGCTCTTGACACTGCTACTGTAAAGATGCAGAGTGGTGCTGGGGAAGGTGAGGCAAACATAAAATAAACATGGTGTAACGATTTAATCTAAAATTAGTACTGAGACCAATGACAAATCAATAAAACTAACACTAAAAATAAAGTCTCGAAATTAAAGAGATGCAAATATACACTATTTCCATCAACCTCCATTGTCAGGGAGTAACTGGGGTCCTAATAATACCAAGAAGCGAGTTCCCTTCTACCTCCGAAGCCAGCGGGAATGGATGATAACTCAGGAATCTGGCACAGTTTTAAAAGGCTTTACTATCACAGGTTCTGATACACAATCCAAGAACAAGAAAAACTCCAGACTCTGGGTTCCCAGCTAGACCCCAGCCACGTGTAGGCCAAGATGGCTGCCACCACGTGTTGAAGCCCAACAGAGAAAGGAGAGGAAGGAAAAACAAAACACCAAGGGCAGCCAAAAATGGCAAAAGGGCCCTTCTCACTTCTCCAGGCTTATGGCTTATTTATAGATAGAAACCCGCCAAAACTTCCCAGCCAGGTCCATCATGGGCTGGGCTATCTAGAGATGAATACAGGTAAACAACTCTATTGAAATGCAGCACTTCAGGTGGCCTTCTGGCTTATTTACAACACCAGAGCTGATTCAAAGTCTCCTAGCAGAGCTGGGAGGGGCTGCAAGCTAAGTGAAGCTGTAACTTAAAGTAGGGAGACACCCAACACTCCATGCTCTGTAAATGCAGACATACAGGCAATTCCCTAACATGAGAATGAGAGGCATCTACTGAAACAGAGAGTCAGGGAGTCATTTTGCAACTAGCCCCATATTCTGTATAGAGTCTCTTTATTGCATATAAATCCTATGAATTCTGCAGATACACTGTCCAAAACAGAGCATTAACTTGCGAATGGAGGTTAATTAACTCTGCACATACTGCCCTAAACTTTAGGACAAAGAGCACAAGTTCAGGAAATGATGTGTTCTGCAACATTCAAGGCAAGAATGCAGGAACTAAGACAAGCAGCCTATTATAGGAGAACAAAGGGCAAACCAAGAGTCATTATGGAAACAGTACCTTGGATAACTTCTTTAGTTCACAAAAAAGTTGTTAAGACAATAGTGAATGTAAAAAATAGTTGTTATCTGGGTGCTCATTTACTTAGAAAAGAAACTGCAACAGAAGAGAAAGACTAACACAGGACATCAACTCACTGTTGGCAAGGTAGACATAGCAGAAGCAGTGGGCTGAGAAAGACCAAATTAATCAGCAGTATGTTCTAGTGGGCTTAGAAGGAAGTGGGTGTGCCCTGAGAAGATTAGATAAGTTCCTAACTTGTTTTTAAAGGAGAATCATGTGACTGACTCTTGGGCAGTAAACAGGGACTTTATATCTGATGTCTTCTGGTTCACCCCTTTATTTTCTCTTTTATCTTCCCTTAGAAGAATGTCATGAAATCAGCCTGATTCCTTATCTTCTTTTAAACTGAAAACAGGATATCAACTCTTTCTACTGAATCAAAGACAGAAGAATTATCCATAATTCTTATGATTCTGAATTAAAGACGTAGAATTGGATTTCCTATTTCATTCCTTCATTAAAGACATAAAGCAGATACAAAGTATCATTTCGTCCTACTTTTCAGTTCCTGTTAGTAAAGAAATGTAAATTCAATATAAGGCTTTCCCTTGCAATTGCAAAGATCTCCACTGAAAGGCCATGGCCAGGGCCAGATAGTACAGAGGGGAAGGTGATTGACTTGTAAACAGGCAGACAAGATTTGACCCCCTGTACCATATATGGTCTCTCAGCATGATTCTTGAGCACAGCGTGGGGTGGCACAAATACAAATAAACCAAAAAGTCAAGACAAAGGACATTTTTAAAAAAGACTTTGGATTTAGAATGAGTACTGCAGATATGGCCATACCATCCTGGCCAAATGACACTTGACCTCATCAGCATAAATATCGTGAGCACCTGTGGCACTTGTCATAGATGAATAACTTTAGGTCAAACCCTGTAGCACCGACTGATTAAGAATACTGTGCAGTCATTCCAGCATAACTAACTCCTTGTGAACTACAAAAAAAAAAAAAAAAAGTTGACTAATCTACCTGAGGGGAAGCATTAATAAACATTTTATTTGTGGAGAAAAATAAGACATGCTATTTCATACAATCTATTAATAGCCCAGCAGAAAATTAGCACACTATAATAAAACAGTGTGGAATATGACTTTCCAAAAGATCTCTAATTTTTTAGAGGTGCAAATTAGGTTCAATTACATGCTAATTCTGCCCCTCGAGGTATTGCAGGTGTGGATGTGGTACTGGGCTGTGTCAGCAGGTGGCAGACAGGAGACAGGCCTGCCAACACCCAGGACTACCTCGTGGGCCCTGGATGGTTGATGGTCTGACACAGAAAAAGACTGGACCCCTGGGATGAACCCAGAGCCATGGCAGAGCCTGGCAAGCTACCTATGGGGTATTCGATATGCCAAAAACAGTAACAATAATGGACCTCTTTCCCAACGAATGGAGATGTTACTGGCACCCACTCAAGCAAATCGATGAACAACGGGAAGATAAGTGATACAAGTGATACATGCCAATGTGGGAATAGATACCTGTCAAGGGTAATAAATAAAGGTATCCCTCTCTTGGGAATATACTCTGGGACGCCAAAAACACACAATGAAAACACAATCTGCACCTTTATCTTCATAGCAGCACTATTAACTATAGCTAGAATCCGGAAATAACCAGAGTGCCCGAGAACTGATGACTGGATAAAGAAACTTTGGTACATCTACACAATAGAATACTATGCAGCTGTTAGGAAAAATAAAATTATGAAATTTGCCTATAAATGGATGGACATGGAGAGGATCATGATGAGCGAAATTAGCCAGAAGGAAAAAGACAGATATAGAATGACTGCATTTATTTGCATGACATAGATATATACACCTATTATTATTTCAATATCCAAGGTCAGGGGAAACATGGATCAGGAGGTCTTATCAAAGGTGAAAATTACACAAACCTGTGGGAGTCAGAGGTTAGGTAAGATAGAGAAGGGAACAGAGTGATAATTGTCAGAAGTGTTAATACCAACCTAAAATTGAGCATTAAATACAGGCAGTAAGATACACATGATGACCTTTAAAAGTATGTATTGGGGGCGGAGCGATAGCCCAGCGGGTAGGGGCGTTTGCCTTGCACCCGGCCGGCCCATGCCGGCCGGGTTCGATCCCGGCATCCCATATGGTCCCCTGAGCACCGCCAGGGAGTAATTCCTGAGTGCAGAGCCAGGACTAACCCCTGAGCATCGCCAGGTGTGACCCAAAAAAGCAAAATAAATAAATAAATAAATAAATAAAAGTATGTATTGCAATCCACAATGAGTAAGAGAAGGAAGAGAGAAAAAGAGAAGGAGATAATAAACTGGCCATAGAGGCAGGCTGGGGGGGGGTGGGGGAATCCATAAGGTTGATGGTGGGAAATGGGCACTGGTGGAGGGATGAGTGCTGGAACATGTAAGATGTAACCCAAATATGAACATCTTTGTAATTTTATATCTCATGGTGGTATAATAAAAATATTAAATTAAAAAGATAAATAAAAAATAAATTAAGGTATCCAATCAGTGGTGTTTCGTCAGACTTCCTTGTCAAGACCCTGAACAAATGGTTTGAGGCTCTTCGCATTCCTGAAACAACCAGATGTCACTAGGCTACACTGGCACGTGATAGGGTCAAATGGAAATATTACTGGCGCCCGCTCAAGCAAATCGATGAATAATGGGATGTCAAGTGATCAAGTGATCCAATCAGTGGACTTATTTAGTGGGCCTAATGTAACTACAGGAGAGAGTGAGAGGAGAGAATATGAAAATGATATGAAAGAGTCTCTAGCACTGGTCACTTTTGAAGACGAAACAGTGCAACTTAGTAAGATTTAAAAGCAACATCAAGAGCGCAAGAGCCTGTAGAAAGGAAGCTCTAACAACATTACTTTGAGCCCAAGAGGCCCACTGTGGACTCAGTTCTCCATAATGGTAAGATCATTATTTATGGCATTTTAACAATCACTGATCACTAATATCATGCCAATTTGATACCACAATAGAAAACAAATGAACAAAGAAGTGATTTCTTTAAAAACGTTTGCAGAGGTTCTATCATTTACAATTTGTTACTGATGGTTTCTCAGCACATGATATCAAGGTCACAGTCATTAACAGTGTTCCCACCACTCTCCTCCCAAGAACCCCGAGTTCTCTTTCAAATTCCCCACCCAACTTCTTTTTAAAGACTTCTATGAAAATATAACAGTAAACTTATTTTAAAGATCTTTTGTACTATCATTTTATGTACAAAATTAAGTTATTCAGATTTTTTTTTTTTTTTTTTTTTTGCTTTTTATGGGTCATACCCAGCGATGCTCAGGGGTTATCCTGGCTCTGCCATCAGGAATTACCCTGGCGGTGCCTCGGGGATCATATGGGATGCTGGGATCAAACCCAGGTCGGCCACATGCAAGTTAAATGCCCTATCTACTGTGCTATTGCTCTGGCCAAGTTATTCAGAATTAGTCATTCCCTGAGATTTCAGAATAACTGAAGTTCTACCTATCACTAATTTTATTTATTATTCATTTGTTTGTTTATTCGTGGCTCTGCACTCAGGAATTACTCCTGGCGGTGCTCGGGGAGCCATATGGGATGGCAGGGATTGAACCCATGTAGGCCACTGGCAAGGCAAATGCCCTACCTGCTATATACTATTGCTCTGGCCCTTACCCTTTATTTTAGGTAAATGCCTCTTCTCCCTTAAGCTATCACAAATAGCAATAAATTCAGATGCCACTAAGCCAATTGAAAACCACAACAGAACCCAGATGCAGTTTCTAGTACCTTAAACACTACATTTAGAACAGGAATGCCCTATTGGAACAAGACTACAGGCTTAAATACATTACATAAAAACTGCAATATATACTGACATATTAAGGTTTAAAACTTTGAAATTCATAATGATTTTATTAAATCTTACCATAGATTAATAAATTCACTCATTAAGATTGCTTCAAATTATAGAATGTTAAATACCTACATGTTTCAGTAATTCTTTTATTGGTATTTAATATCAGATTAAAAACTTACGTATATATTTCTGTAAAGAGTGAGAACATTAGAAAACAGAACATATCTGGAACATCTTCAGAGCAAAGATTTCCAAAGATTTCCAAATATCTTCAATTTGATATTTTTTAAAAGGTAAAACCAAAAATGAAATTTACTACTCATACAAACTTCTCTGCAGCAAATTTATCTTCCTTTTCTACATCATTATGTCTAATTTGAAACTACCATAATTAAACAGAAATATACACATGTATGCCTTAAGGTATGCTGAAGATGTTTAAAGGATTGTGGTAGATGGGACACAATAAACAACAGTATAGGAGGTGGTGGGAAGAATGTAAAATGAGCTGCAGGGGTTTAGTGAGACAGCCCAAAGTGCTGAAGCTAATGCCCTGCATACATGGGCTGGAGAGAGCACAGAGCTTGACTTGTACACAGCCAACTTGGGTTAGGTCCTTGAGATCCCACATTGTCCAAACACAACCAGGAGTGATCCTTGAGACAGGAGTAAGTCTTGGCCCCAAAGTCAAAAAATGTCTATTTTTTTTTTTTTTTTTGGGGGAGGCCACACCCAGAGATGCTCAGGGTTACTCCTGGCTCTGCACTCAGGAATCACTCCTGGCACTGCGTGGGGGATCATATGGGATGCCAGGGATCGAAACTGGGTCGGCTGCATGCAAGGCAAGCGTCCTACCTGCTGGACTATGGCTCCGGCCCCTCAAACAAATATCTTGATGCAAGAATCCAATCCCTGGCACCACATGACTCCAAACACTTTGGAGATCACTAAGTTCTGCTTTGTCTGAGCACTGAGCTATCTGGTCTGCCCAGTTTAAAAAAAAAAAGATCTTGTTTATTGGCAAAGATGGGTATAATGTAATATGTGCGTGAATAGGAGGATGGGTGTAGGTGTTAAGGATATTTAGTGCATGAAGCAACTGTGAATGTGTAGTATGGATGTGTTTGCTCCTGGGGAAGAGTTTGATGAGTTGTGGGAAAAAGAAATTAGTTTCTATTGCGTGAGATATTAAGAGCAGCAAAAGTATTAATAGGCAACACAACTTGGACTAGAATATTTAAAATTTTTGAACTGGAAAGAACTCAAGAAGCTAGAGCATATGGGCCCCCAATATGGAGCTGGAAATAGCCCTACGCATTGCAGGGTATGCCCCTCCACCAGAATCCATGGAAAAAACACACAGAGAATATTATGAAAATCTGTTACTAAAATCAGTTGTATGCCAATAAGTATACTCTTCCCGAAGCAGAATCAGAATGCTATTAGTCAAAATTTTGTAACCATGGTTTGTATTCTGCACAGAAGTTGAAGACATATATTTACAAATACTACTAAACTGCATCTGTAACCATCATTTTCTGCACCATACACTTTTGTTTAAGACATGATTCTAAAACTATAGGCTATGTTATTTTTAAATAACATAGAGAGATACTTCTAAATTACTGTTTTCTGAAGTAAAAATTAAAAAAAAAATTAGGTGTCAGTAACTTAAACAAAGATGATCTTCTTTAGGGAAAAACAGCATTTCATCAGAAAATAGATGAAAAATTTATCCAACCACCATGACCTTTCAAACAGGCTTATGCAGCTATGAGTAACAGGTAAACATAAACAGAAATAATTTGACTGAGGAAGGATTTTTGTTTGCTTTTAATTTCACATTCAGTATTCCCACAAATAAAATAAATGTTTTATTTAGAGGTGACTACAACAGTATGCCACCCGCACGGCAAGCCTGGCAAGCTGCTCATGTAGTATTTGATATGCCAATTGCCAGTAACATTTATACTTGGTCATTCCGTGACCTAATATAATTGTTTGAGGCTCTCTATGTTCCTGGAGCAAGCGGATGCCTTTGGGTTCCACTAGCATGAGACAGGGCATATGGAGATATTACTGGTGCCCGCTCTAGCAAATAGATGATTAACGGGAAGATAGTGATAGTGATAGTGATTCCCAACAAATATCTACTAAAAAGGACAATAAAATGAAATATATCAGAGAAAAATAAGATATCTAGGAATGTTTGTCCAGGATTGGAACACCATGCTCTTACGTAAACAGTGACCTTCAACCTCAAGAAGAATATCTCTTAGGAAGAGTCCATCAATCACAAAGAGAGCATGTACAATAATGTAATGATGTTATCCCAGCAACATTCTTTCTTGCAATTTTTCCCTTTGTATTATGTGCATCGGGCACTGGGTATGAGAAATTATTCATACACACAACAAATCAAAATGTGCTCACTGAAACACCACAAATAAGCAAAGGGATCATTACTTGAGCTTAAAAATAATAATAATAAATCATATATATAAAACACATGTAGATGTTGAGATAATTTTTCTAATTAAAAGAATAAGCTCCATCTCTCTCTCTCTCTCTCTCTCTCTCTCTCTCTCTCTCTCTCTCTGTCTCTAAAAGAGAAAGAAAAAGTACCTGCTATAGAGGCAGGCTGGGGGGGGGGTGGAAGGGAATGTAGGGACATTGGTAATGGGAATGGGGCACTGGTAGATGGATGGGTGCTGGAACACTGTATGACAAAGACCCTATTATTAACATCTTTGTAACTGTATATCTTGTGTATTAATAAATAGATAATAGATAGATAGGTAGATAGGTAGATAGATAGATAGATAGATAGATAGATAGATAGATAGATAGATAGATAGATAGATAGATAGATAGATAGATAGATAGATAGATAGATAGATAGATAGATAGATAGATAGACAGACAGATAGATGAACAAGCTCCATCTTATACAATACAGATAACCATTTTGAAAGTTCAATTTTTATTCACAGTTGACACAAGAGCTTAAATAAGCCTGATGAAATTCAAAGACATTGGAATTAATTCAATTTGAAGTGAACTTGCTCACAGACTTAAAGCTAGGAAGTGATGAAAACAAGATTAGAAATCGAATGGTTCTGAGTGGTCTCACTAAACCAGTAAAACAAGTTTATGCTATCTTCAAAGTAGTGAACTGCCTTTTCTTATACTGGAATTATTATGACAGTGAACCTCTAGTCTTCACCTCAAGAGAGTTCATCAATGAATCGTGTACACATTACCAGTGTAAATTCATCCCTAATTAAAGTACTAGATATCATGAGAATAATTTTTTTAAAAGATCTACTAAAGGGACTAGAGGAAGTTCAAGTGTAAAGAACTTGAACTATTAGCACATGTGAAGCCCAGACTTCCATCCCTGGCACCAACCCCGATGGGTATAGCCTTTGGGGCCCTATTTAGTGGGAAGAAATACTCTTTATTTGAAGGGTATCTTCAAATAAAGGGTCTACATTAACAGGCCATCAGTGTGCCAAGAGACAGAGAGCTCTAGTGAACAGATTCACTACTTACCATCTCACCAGAAAATGAATATGGTGAGCTCATGCATTTTCTCCTAGGTTAAAAAAAAAAATATGTTCATGCTCCAGTACCAAGACCCTGTGCATATTACCTGTTTAAAAAACCTATGTCCTTCGATGTGCACATCACCAACTACAAACGAAATTATAAACACCAAAAAAAAAAAAAAAGACTCAAACTCAAGTAAGATGATCTTGTACAATACACTACAAAAGGACAACACTGAAATAGTAGGAGACAGAAATATGCTCTCATCCAGGTAAAATAACCCATCCTTAACTTTAGGATGGGTGCTAAAATCATGGGATTTTTCCCTGAGAGGAAAAAAAAAAACTCTCCCAGTGGAGAGATGGTCATGTCCTGCACTGTGCCCCATATCTCTTAATATATGTCTCGACAGACATAAGTCCCTAATACTGGCATGAAGGGCTGAGAGAAATCAAGAAAGAAGAATTGAAAAATCACAGGGTATAAAGAATCTGTTCTTATGGATCTACAGGCCAGAACACCACACAACAGCACCAGATCAGAGGTAAAAAGAATTCCACTAAGCACACAAGAAAAACTTGGGAAGACCTCTGTTGCAGGACTCCTTTAAGGGCCGCTGCATTAGCACACTAAAGGGCCTAGGTGAGGTGCAGGGAGGGATTATCTAAGGACATTTAACACTCCCTGCTTTCCATAACAATGGGAGGAAGGTCTGAGTTGAAGGGATATAAACTAGCCGGTTTTCACTCTCCCGCGCTTCTTTGGGGGCTGTGCTCGCTGTGAGCAGTCGCCCTGCTTGGAAGTGTTCTTCTCCTTTCCCAAAGCCTTTGCACGTGGTGGTCGCCATCTTGGCCTACACGTGGCTGGGGTTCTAGCCTGGAATCCTAAGCATCGGGTTTTTCCTTTTGCTGATTCGTATGCCTGAACCTGTGATAAGTAAAGTCTTTTTTAAAACCTCATCGGATCCCTGAGTGCTCATCCATTCCTCGCCCGGCTTCGGAGGTAGAAGGGAACTGGCTTCCCGGCACTGTCGGGGACCCGGCGAGGCGCCCGACAGACCTCCAGTCTGGAAACAATGGTGGGTGACATCTTGGCAGCCTCTTGCAACCATGCTATCCCCTTTGGTAGGCATCATTTGGGTTTTGTTCCCCAGTCTAAGAATGCCTGTGGTTGGAGAGCAAGCAGCATGTCAAAGCCCCACCTCCTGAAGGTACACCACACCTCTGGCCTGAATCAGAACCTCCAATTGTTTTATTCTGGCACACAATTACTACACAGCAATTATGACGAGCAGCTCCATCTGCCCATCAAGCAGTGAGACCAGAATGAGACTGGGCCAGGCCCACAGCATGATCTATTCAGGCTCACATATGACCAACCATTGTGGCTCAATTGAACAAGGTCACAGGACTCACATCCCTTAATATTCCAACATATCAGGCAGAATACCCCTAGACACAGAGCTCCAACAACTGGAGGGTGTATCACTCCTGAAATCATCTACACAAATGCAAACAAGCAGAAGAGGCGTACAGCTTCTGACACACAGGGAGACAGAGGACTATGGGCCCCGGGCCCCCAACACTGTAGGGTCCAAGCAGCCATAAATCTTCTAGCTCTAGAATTGAACTATCTGGCCTGATTATTCAGCACTGGGACTATCCTCCAGGCCTCCAGCACTACAGCTCTACTTGAAAGGCAGGAGTCTCAGAAGGCAGAAAGTGGAAAAGCAGGCGGGTCTTTTTTTTTCTTTTCTTTTTTTTTTTTTAAAGGAAATGAGGGATGAAATGTTTCTAGTCTGGAGACGACCTTCCAGGACCAAGTGGCCCAGAGTTCCCAATTAACAACCCAAGATGCTGGAAGCCCAGCAGCTCCGTAAACAAACTCTGCTATTTCAATGGGCACAGCTCCTGAGGCCACTTAATGCGATCCCTGGACAGTCTCCAAATTTCACACTACCAACAGCACAATATAATAGGAGCACAGCAATCCGAATGGGGAAAACAGATAGAAGCCCACCAAGTTCAAAGAGCACAGGCAAAACACAGACGGCAAACACAGCACCAACTAGCTCAATAAATCCTCAATGACTTCAGCAAAATTATTGTGAGGATGTTTAAAGAGGCCAAAACAACAACAGTACAGAAGTCAAACAAAGTCAACAGTGAAAAACAATGAGCACTAAAATGAGAAACTACAAGCAGAAATTAAAGAATACTGTAGGCAATTTTAAAAAATCCTCAAAAGGCTCAAGTAGATTAACAGCATCTGAGAGCAAAAGAACTCCAAGATAAGATATAGAAACCCCTAGCAAACAAATAGTGGAAAATACTCTGTAAAAAGGTATACCAGAGAACTCTTGGATGAGTTTAAAAGAATCTTCAGAGTACCTGCAGACAACAAAGGTGAATTTGATAAAGAAGCAGTTCCAAAAAAATAAATAAATAAATAAGAACTTAAAAAATCATAAATTTCCTAGACTTGTGGGTTATAGGCAGCAAGCTTCAAGAAACCAGTGAATACACTCAACTAGAAAAATTCAAAGACATTGTATTCAAAATGATAAATTCCAAAACTAAAGACAGAATAATGAAAGCAGCAAAGCAAAAAGAATATACAAGGAGCCATAAGATTGCCACGGCTCCGCGCACCGGCTCGCGTAGCATGAAAGTGCTCACTGGGCCAGGGGATGGCTTGGTACTTCCCCCCTAAAAAGGGACAGTTACCAGACGGTGCTTCCCCCCTAAAAAGGGACTGTCACCAACAAAGCCCCCCTAGAATTCCTTTGGATGTTTCTAAGAATGCTTGGTGTGCAATTAGGCGCTTGTTTATGCTGAAACTTAGACTCTTAGTAATGAAGAAACTGGACAAAGAAGAAAAACCTGCGGCAACCGTAGTTTTCATTATACACAATTATAGCATAAAACAAAGATAGTAAAAAAAATGCCAGCCCGCACAGTGTCTGGCTGCCAAGGCCTGAGCTGGTCTCAGGTCCTTGATAAGGAAAGGCTTGTGGCCTTCAGGCCTTTGCTTCCCATCATTAGCGGGAAGGGAGAATTCTTGACCTATGGGTCGAGGCGACTGGCTACCCCCTGTTGACGAGAATGCAGTGATTAGCCTCCCTAAACCTCCTGTGTGAAAAATAATTGGGCTTGTTAAAGTTAACGCTTTCTAGTACAAAATCTTAATAATTTTACAATAATAAACTCTGCATAGAAGTTTCTATTTAGGAGTAGGTTAAGTTAATCTATAATATGTGCATAGAGCTAGTAAGTAATTCTATGAATATCAGAATTTAAAAAAATATGTATCTTACTTAAGGCAAATATGAAAGTATGTAAAAACAAAAGAGCGTCAGAAAAACATGTCTGAAAAACAGGTGCAGGCAAGCAGGCAAGAGGTGGTCATATGTGGTAGACACGATAAACTCCTTTTGATGTTAAAAAATGTCTCCTTTGCTAAAAAATAACTGGTGTAATCTTGTGTCTGTGCATTTCTTGAACATAAAAAGAAAAGTTTTGCCTTCAGTAAACGGCAGCAGCAGCATTTGACCTCCCTTGTGTCAGTGCCTGTCTGTCCATTGCGCCGGACGTTCCTGTTCTCCTGATTTCCTCAGCTGGTTACCCCCGAGACTTAGAGCTCACACTGACTGAGCAGTCTGCGGCATAAGATTAGCAGCAGGTCTACCAAATAAGACTCCACAAGCCGAAAAGAATAAGGAAGAATAAAGTACAAAATCTTAACAAAATGAACACCTCTATCCAACTATATTTTCACTGATTTGAAAGAATGAAACAAAGCTCCCAGGGTGAAAAAAAATTGCTTAGGGAATTAATAGCTTTGAAACCAATTTCACAAAAGTGTTAAGTAAAGGAGCTGCTTTAAGGGACAGAACAAACTTCTCAGCATGCGATCCTGAGCATGACACTCAAGGTGCTTATAGTTGCCCTCTACCAGACTAAGTAAGGGATGTTTACTCCTAGCTTGCTAAAGGATTATATGAAATTTTAATAATGAACTGTCTCACATACAGAATGACTGCATTCATTAATGGGATATAAAAAAATACCAGTGTTTTACTAAGTGTAGGAAATGGTAACGTCAGACTAGAACTAACCATAGGATATACACAAAGAGACTTACATGAAAAAACCCTAAATGTCGTAGGGCAAGACATAATGCGTAAAAAGAAGAGAGAAAGAGATACAGAGACAGAGACAAAGACAGAGAGAAAGAAAAAAAGGAAAAGAAAAGGTGCCTGCTATAGAGGCAGGATGGGGATGGGTGGGAGGAACGTGGGGACATTGGTGATGGGAATGGGGCACTGGTGGAGGAGGGATGGGTGCTGGAACACTGTATTACTGAGAACCAATTATAAACACCTTTGTAATTGTATATCTCACGGTAGTATAATAAAAATTTTTTAATTTAAATAAATAAATAAATTTCTGCTCTTCTCTCTATGAGGTCTTCCTTTATCAATTCTCTGCACTGCTTTGCAAGCTTGGATGTTAGCATTTTGTTGCCTGAGGCTTGTGCCTTGTCACTTTGGCAAATGAGCTCGAGAGTGTTTGAAGACAGGCGTCCTTTTGTGACTTTTTTCTCTCTTGGCATTCTTTGCACAATCATAGAGGTGCTGTACCAGTCGGTTGTATTCTTCATCGATGTCATCAATGATAGTATCTTCCCATGTTGCTGCAAGGTGCCAAAGAGTTCCCAGTTGGTGGTCGTTCTGGGAGTTCTCTTCTTAAACTTTGCAGCCTTTTCTCCCCCATTGCATAAAGTAGAATTTTGCACGAAGGAGACAATGGTCTGATCCTGTTTGCAATTTTGGGACAACAATATCGGTCAGACAAAACCATCGATTGAAGATGATGTGTTCAATTTCATTGTGGAACTGTGAAGCAGGGGATTCCCAAGTCCTACATTGCGATTCAGCCTTCTGGAACTGTGAGTTCCCATGAATGGTCTTGGTGGACATGAGGAACTCAGATAGTCTCTCACCCTGTTCGTTCCATTCTAGGCCATGAGCCCCGATGTGGAGTTCTTCAGCCGATCTTCTTGGTCCTATCTTGGTATTAAAATCACCGACTATGATCTTGTAGAAGATGTGATCATTTTTATAAAACTCCTCCAGTTCCATGTAGAATTTCTCAATTTCATCTCCTTTGTATGTGGATGTTGGTGCGTAGGTACAATGAAGATAGAAATTGCTGGCAGTGGGCCACATCTCTTCAAGTGTAATCGTTCTATCCGGTTTGTTAGGCATTCAAATGAATCAATGTTTGCGGCCATGTTCGTGTTGACAAGAACACCAATGCCACCTACACCTCTTTCATCGCATATTCCGAGGAACAGTTCTTCTCCAGTGTCACAAACTGCATGATGCGATTGACGCCTCTCTCGTCTCAGTAAGACAAATGTCATACTTGATCTTTTGCACATGCACCATTAGGTGCTTGATATATGCTTCTGTTGCCAGTGTACGTGCATTGAAAGTACAGAAGCAGCAGAAGCTAGGAAGATACAGCAAAAGCCGGGAGGAGCATTCCCAACGCCCGCCTATCCTTCGCCAACTATAAGACCAAGATGACTGCCCTCCAACGCCTGATGGATCTATCTCACCTTCCAAAAAGGCAATGGAGAAAATTACCAATGACTTCTACTCAGATCTCTTTGATAGCCAGGTCCAGCTGCCCACATACCAAACTCCGCAAGATGGATATGTTGTTCCCAACGTTCTCCCTTCTGAAATCCGACATGCCATCTCGTTGGTAAAGAAGGGAACAGCACCAGGCCCAGACAAAGTCAGACTCAAACACCCAAAGAATCTGCCTTCAGTACTCATCAATACACTGGCTTGGCTCTTCACACGCTACCTGCCTAATGCAAGGTGCCCTCCCAATGGAAAACCAGCAGGACAGTTCTACTGTTCAAGAAGGGAGACATCCACGACATTGGCAAATATCGCCCAATCTGCCTGTTGTCTGTCTTCTACAAGCTTTCACTCGAATCATCCTTAACAGGATTGGCAGAGCATTAGATGAAGGACAACCATGCGAGCAAGCTGACTTCGAAAGGATTCAGCACAATCGACCATAGCCACAAGGTAACCAAGCTCATTGAAGTTTGTAGGGAGTTCAAGATGCTGCTCTGTCTCACATTCATTGATTTAAACAAAGCCTTTGATTCTGTGGAGACTGAAGCAGTCATCGAAGCCCTAGCCAAACAGGGTGTTCAAACCCAATACATCAAGATCCTTCGTGAGCTGTACTACGGATTCACCACCAGTATCTCACCATTCTACAAAGAAGTGATCATCGATGTTAAAAGAGGGGTTCGGCAAGGAGATACCATTTCACCAAAACTCTTCAGTGCCACCAACAAGAACATCATGCGACAATTAGAATGGGAAGGAATGGGAGTGAAGATAGATGGTCGGCAACTACACCACTGATGACATTGTTCTAATAACACCAAAACATTAGCCAAGTGGCACAAATACTGGCTGACTTCGACCAAGAATTTGGAAAGATCAGTCTATAGCTGAATCTCAACAAAACTATGTTCATGAAAAATGAACTAGTTCGAGAGGTCCCATTCACTCTCAATGGAACAAACATCTCTGAATGCAGCAGTTATGTGTACCTAGGTCGAGAAGTCAACATGATGAATGACCTAAAACCTGAGCTGCGCCAGAGGGAAGAGAGCAGCATGGAATGCCTTCAAACACATCGAAGAAGTAGCTAAAAAAGACAAAGAACCTCCGGTTCCAGGCACATCTCTTTGACTCCACCTTTCTCCCTGCATTAACATACGCCTCAGAGACCTGGGTCCTACAAAAGCAGGATGAGAATGCATTTCAGGTCTCCCAAAGAGGAATCAAAAGAGCTACATTTGGAATATTCGGGCCTCACTCAAGTGAAAGAAGGATTCTAGAGCTCTGACCTCCGTTGCTGTTCCAGAGTCAGGGATGCAGTCTCGTGTGCCAAGGCATCGAAAATCAGATGGGCTGGACATGTAATGTGATTTTGAGACCACCGCTGGACTAGAGCTGTTACCGACTAGATCCACAGGATGTCAAAAGATCACGTGGCCGCCCACCTACAAGATGGTCAGACTTCTTCGTCAAGTCCCTGAACCGAACGGTTTGAGGTTCTTCGTATTCCTGAAGCAACCAGATGCCATTGTGCTACATGGCACATGAGAGGGTCAAATGGAAATGCTACTGGCGCCCCTTGAACAAATCGATGAATAAGGGGATGTCAAGTGATCAAGTGATCAAGTGAAATAAATAAAATGCCCAGAAAAAATTGAACTGTCTCATTTATATTAAATGTTCTATGTCTTATCAGTTTTTTTAACACCCAAGGATTTTTTATTCCGATCTATTTTCAGCACTAACAGACACATAGAAAAATCTGTATTTTCTAATGTAAAATCAAATTTCTCTTTCTTAGTATAAAACAAGTCGTGCATTTATAGGCCTATCCAGATTTTCCCCATTAAATTTTCTTAAGTTTCTCCATACTTAATAAGTTTTACAGTTGTAAACTATTTTAAAAATAGTTCTACCAACTGCAAAGGAAACTCCAAACTATATTAGCAAAAGAATTTTTTATTAACAACAGGGATATGATTAATACCATATGAGATCCAAGCTCAAAAAAGTTAATGCAATATATTTTAGATACCAGAGTTGAAAACTTATTAATAGAAATAATGGTAGGCATTATATTACATGATTTTTAAATTTATTTACAGAAGTTGAAATCATGTAGCAATCACCATACAAATTAGCTCATTTATTTTCTAGTAATTCCATTTGCCATATCTTTTAAGTTTGGTTGTAGCAAGCACTGTAAAAAATAAGTTATTATATGACAACTAAGGGGATAAGTTTGGGAGTGGAAAAGAAGCGCAGGACATTGGTGGAGAAAAAAAATCACACTGGTGTTGAAACACTCTATGCCTGAAACAAGTGTATTAATAACTTTGTTAAGTCACAATGTTTTAATAAACACAAATTAAAAAACAAAAGAACCCAAGAGGTTCACACCAAAACCTATTTTAACTAAAATGGAAAAAAATTCAAGAGACAATTTTTCAAGGCATAAGATAAAAGTAACTCTGAAGGAAAAACCTGTAAAATTGTCAGTACAATTTTCAACTGAAACTTTACAAGGCTGGATATAGCAATGTGCTTTTAAAAAGTTTAGGTTTTAAAACACAGCGTCCAGTCAAGAATTCTGTAACAGACAATATTACCTTTCTAATTAATAGGAATTTCCCAGACAAGCAAAATCTAAAGGAATTATCACCACAAAATGGCCTTGCAAGAAATGTAGACTTCTTTCTCTAAAGTAAAGAGATACAGTAATAATCACCTATAAAGAAAAGAAAGAGATTAAAAGAGAAGCAGTAAATTAAAGTCACAAGAATTAAGTATAGGATATTATAAGAATAAAGGGCATTAAATAAAGGACATTATATGATATAAAGTGAGATAAAATATTACATGGTAGGGATAAAAATGTAAAATTTTGGAATGTGTTCAAATTTAAGTAGCTATAAAACCAAACTAGAATGTCATAAACTCAAAGTTGTAACTGTACCTAACTGTAACTACAAAGCTACAATGTATCAAGAAAAAATCAATCAAAATAAACAAAAACAAAATTATAATCTGAGAACAGAATGATGGTAACCAGAGGTTAAGAAGGATTAGGGGAAATCTAAAGGGGTCATCTGTAAGTGAATACATCCAGTGGTGATCACAAAGTAACATATACCTACGTCAAATATGATCTGTATACCTGAAACTGTATGTTATGTTATCAATGTATTTAAACACATTTTTTTTCAAAAATATTTGATCAGAATATTCAAAGTACCTTGATTTGTACATGTACATTAAATACATACGCTACATTTCAGTGATTAGGGGCCAGAATCGCTGGGATGCTCGATTTGCACAGGGTTAACACACATTCAATCAGGCACCCTATAAGGTTCCCCTAAGCCCCGCCAGAAGTAACCCCTGCGTAGAGTCCAGAGTAAGCCCTGAGCAAAGCCAGTGCAGCCCCAAAAGAGATAAATATCAGTGATTTTATCATATGAAAGGCAGTTGATCTACATGTAAATGGCTGTTTTTCAAGTGGAGTTTTTTCAAAGTGGAGTATCACATATTTTTTTCTCTCACTGTGAAATTAATTGCCAAAATGTGATGATCAGCATCCCAACAATTACATCTTTTTTAAATCAGCAACTATTACCTTGCCCCAATGGGGGCAGAGCTGCTCCTTGCTCTCCCTGTGCCCAGTACGCTCATGAGGCGCCCAGGTGGCATGGCGGGTTCTAGCCCTGGCCTGCCACCCCAGAAGAGCCTCACAACAAGCCAGACGACCCCCTACTCCATGGGGGCCGCCATTTTCCATATCCGGACTTCCCTCTCGTCACAACTCAACCCAGCAGACCAGACTATCACAGCCCAGCTCGGCGTGGCCGCTAGTGGCCATGCGGTTCATCAATAATTGCTTTATTTAGAGGTGACTACAACAGTATGCCACCCACACAGCAAGCCTGGCAAGCTGCTCGTGTCATATTTGATATGCCAAATACCAGTAACATTTATATTAGGTCATTCCCATGACCTAATATAATGGTTTGAGGCTCTTTATGTTCCTTGAGCAAGCAGATGCCTTTGGGTTCTACTAGCATGAGACAGGACATATGAAAATATTACTGGTGCCCGCTCTAGCAAATAGATGATCAATGGGAAGATAGTGATAGTGAACTATTACCATTAAGTTTTGTTTCAAGAAATGGCAATTTTTCTTTTTAATGATGTTTTCATTCCGTTCACTAACAAAGTTGAAGTTAGATGAAGTATGATTCACTCAATCTATTATGTAATTAAGGTAAGGGGCTTTGAGATCATTAGAAATATTTGAACTTGTAAAATAAGGTCAAGGTTTTTTTTTTTTTTTTTTTTTTTTTTTGCTTTTTGGGTCACACGGGCGATGCTCAAGGGTTACTCCTGGTTCTGCACTCAGGAATTACTCCTGGCGGTGCTCGGAGGACCATATGGGATGCCGGGGATCGAACCTGGGCCGGCACAGGACGGCTGCGTGCAAGGCAAATGCCCTACCCGCTGGGCTATCGCTCGGCCCAAGGTCAAGGTTTTTAGCAAAGAAAAGTAAAGAAAAAAAACCCTTCATTATGTAAGTAAAATATTTAGTTAGTGAAGAGCTTTATTGAAACACAACAATTGTTTCTTCTAATCACAAAGAAACGTGGGTCATTTAACCAGTCATGAAGTCTCTCCTATAAGAGGCATCACTGAAACTTGTTCTCTGCTGGGTTATAGTACACCGAAAGTGGTACTAATTAGTGGCACTCCACTAATTATCAAGGGTAAACAAAAAGTGAGCAAGAACAGCAAAGCCCTTCCTTGTCCAACACACCTTACACATTTGAGAACACAAGGTAAAATACCACTTGGAGATTATGACCCTATTATATCATGATTTACTCTACTGGCTGCTAAACATGGCACAGTGGCTACAAATCAACATAAACTTCTCACAAGGTAGGACCTGGTCTGGAAGGGCAAAAACTGTTCTTTTATCAGACTCCTCTTCAAATATGCAGAGCAGTTGTGTATACAAGTTCTATACTCACAATGGGCAGAGACAATGAAAGGAGGAATGAATTACCCCATGGGTTGTGGCTAATATGAGACTCATAGCACTGGTTATGGACAAACGAAGGTGTTGGATATATAATCAAGCCCTAAAAATGTATAGGCATCGAGATCTGGTTCCCTGGAGAGGCATATGGCAGAGAAGATGCTCAACAAAAAAAAAAAAAAAAAACCTTCATGCCAATCTGTGTCTACAAGTTAGCACAATCTTAACGAGTATCACAAACAAGTCCTTAAGCCACTCGCTCACTGCTGTGTTTCTGCGTGCTTTCAGTTCCGGTTCTTGGTATTCTTTAGAAATGGTCATTCTCAGAAGCAGTATTCAACAAAACTTCAGCATCTCTGATGTATCCTATAATATATATACAGGAGTGGCTCACAGAGGACCCATAGGACTATGTAGTGCCAGGGATGGAACCAGGGTTGGCTGCATGCAAGGCATGGCCTCAACCCGTGTGCTGTGCTCTGTTCCCAGGAATGCACATCTAAAGCAATACCTTTCTTCAAACTCAAGATTTTAAGGTATTACTGATACGTTCAGTAAGTTCTCTACCTCAGAATTATTTATTTTTATATTATGAAACTAAACATCTACTCTTATTTTTCTTACGACTTTACAATTAATAGTCATTAAAACGTTTTGTGAGAAAATCAAAACAAAAACAATCTGCTGCTCTTCCACCCAGCAGAAGAGCCGATCACAGCCTGGTTCGGCGCGGCCGCTAAGCAGCCGCGTGGTTCACCAATAAATGCTGGAAATCAGAGGTAACTACAAGAGTATGCCACCCGCGACGGCAGAGCCTGGCAAGCTACTCATGTTGTATTTGATATGCCAAATACCAGTAACAATTATAGACCTCATTCCCATGACTTGATGGAATGGTTTGAGGCCTCTTTATGTTCCTGGAGCAAGCAGATGCCCTTGGACTCTACTAGCATGAGACAGGACATATGGAGATGTTACTGGTGCCTGCTCAAGCAAATTGATGATGAATGGGAAGACAGTGACAGTGAATATATAGGTAACTATATTGGAAAAGTCTGGCATACAAAAATAAACCAGATAGGTATGACTTCGTCTTTAGATATATAATCCCATAGTTTATCTCAACAAGGTTTTGCATTGTTTTATTTTTCCTTAAGACCAAAAAAGGTGAAAAATTAGGAAGAAGTATGTGAGGGATCATCTCTTTCTTGCTCTTGACCAAGGATCTGTGGGCTTCATTAACCCAGAAAAATCCCTCTCAAATAAGTTTTATAAGTACAAAGGGAGCCAAAGAGACAATAGAATGGGTAGGACATTTGCCGGGCACACAGCCAATCCAGATTTGAACCCTGGCTTCCCTTATGGTCCCCCAGCATCTCCAGGAGTAATTTCTGAATCAGAGCCAGGAGTAACAGCTGGCTTTGCTGGGTGTGGCCCCAAAACAGTAACAACAACAAAGATACAAAGAGAAAAAAATATATACAGATATACAGCAAATAAACACAACTCTCTTAGGAGTCTGCATTATTTTTATATCTCTTCTCACACTAACCTGAATTACAGGTTCTCTACTTAGCTTAACTGTCATTCTGTATCAAAGAGTCCTCAAATGCAGGGGTAGGGCAGTAGTGAGGTTTTGTTTAAACTTGGGTTTCTGTTTTCTTTTTGGAGGTGATTCTAGGGATGGGGGTTGGGGGGAACAAAATCACTCATACAAACTAAAACCCTAAAAACATTTGTTTAAAGAATGAGAATGGCAGTCTTAGTAATGGGAAAAAAGAGAAAAAGACAAACCAAAAAGAATGGGCCAGAATTTTAAGACAAGTTTGAAGATATGGATCTACTCCAGCGCTGAAGGGGAAAGGCGCTCAACTAGCTTGGAACTCTCAGCCCTCACCATCAGAACTCTCACTCCTCCACCTCTCTTGGCCCAATCTCTGAAGTCTTCATTAGTTCCCACCTACACTTGTGAAAGTCTCCTAACGTCTCTTCTCTCATTCCTACACAGCCAGAAGACATGGGCCTATGATCCACAGCTGACCTCAGACAAATTATTCAGGTGACGCTCTCTCCATTTACTCATCTCTAATCAGATAATAATACCATTCATTTCCCACAGAGTTTGTGAAAAGATTACGAGTTATACATAAAATATTTAAAAGAATGCTTCGCATAATAGTACCTACTCAGTAAATATTGGTTTATTACTATATCTATTATTATTGCATTGAGAAACAACTCAATATAATCTCTGTAACTTAGGAAACAAAATTTAAGATTATACTTACAGTAACCAATCTTCCCCCTAAATGTCACCAAGCTTCATATAATCATTTTAGATGGCATGCTCAATTAGCAGTCTAAAGCACATACACATTCCCTACTACAAAGGTGTTTAGTAGTAGTCTGCCATACTACAAAGGAGTTTAAGGGTACAGATGGCATTACTTGCACATATATATGATATGATATGTTATATATTATATATATTATTTGTATACATATGTGAGTCAGCTCATCTTGTTCCTCAGTCACATATTGCTGTGGTCTGTACAATCCCATCAAGTTTCCTGACCTAATTTATGTCTGAAACACAATTTCTAGCCCAGATCACTTCATCTGATGCCCTAGAAAACTGAGTTAACATACAGTTTTTCTGTATTTTAATCACAGAATCCTATGAACTAGGATTTCTTTTCTCCAGTACCCCAACAAACTTTCTGTGTTCTTAGAACTTCAAAGTTCAGGTGACTGAACATATCAAACATTTTGTCTTCTATAATACTTCTTTATGGTACTTGCTAAAATGTGATCACAGATTTTTTGATTTTCTACTGAACAAAGAATCTTCCACTTTCAGTGTATGACAGTAATGTTAGATGGAAAATACACAGGCAAGACAAACTGAAAAAAGGAGCAAAAAAAGGTGACTGGGCACGCCAGAATGGGCAATGATTGCTTTCTGAACTCCCGTCCCTACTCTGCTATGCAATCACTACTGTCATAAGTAAGCTGAGTTGTCACAGTGGGCATATTTGTATTTTTTATCAGAATGGAATTCTAGAGTAAAAATAGAAGTAAGTGGAGTAAATGAACTAAAGTTCTACAGGTTGGCACCTGGGGCTGCTTCAAGCTCTAAAACTTCATCAGTCATAAGCTCACTTCAGTACTTGACCTCAGCCATGCATTTAAATTTAACTGAAAAGGCATTTCACAGATGAAGATAATCAAGTTGCTTGGACTGAATGCACACACTGAAGCGACTGGAAAGATGACTTAGGTATCATTACTGGTAGGATAATTTGGGAGGAGGTTATCTGTTAGTTTTATTTTGGGGCCACAATCAGCAATTACGCAATAAAAGGGACCATATGCCATGCCAATTACTCAAATACAAGGGACCATACGCCATGCCAATTACTCAAATACAAGGGGACCATACGCCATGCCAATTACTCAAATACAAGGGACCATACGCCATGCCAATTACTCAAATACAAGGAACCATATGGCATGCTGAGGACCAAACCCGGTTGGTCAAGTGCAAGGCAAATGCCTACTCATTGCACTATCACTCCAGCACCAATGGTTATTTTGTGAACCTTCAAAAAAGTACAGTTTTCAAAACTCACTGACTCCATGCAAGTAATTTTCTGTGGAATTTGGAGTTACTAGAATATCAACCAATGCCTCATTAACTGTCTCTTTTTTACCTCTTCTGGAATATGTGTAGATTCAGAAGAACAAAATAAGCTGTCAACAACAATTATGATGTAAAATTTTAACTCATTTTATATAAAATGATATTAGAAAAGAAACACATCTAAACTGAATTTACCTCTACTTGTGTGATTTTAAAGTTGCTTACTTTAAAATAAGTAAATCTCTCGCTCTAAAAGTGGATGGGCCATAACATAACACAATTAACAGTATAAAATTCCTTGCTCAACAACTAGTTACAGTAATAATTTTAAATGCTGATTTCTTTCAATTCCTACTTTAATTCAAAACAAGATTGAACTAGCCTCCCTAGCTATCTTAACACTTCCCCTCACAACCCATCTCTGAATAAAACTATTACCTAAATTTCTTGGAAACAAAATGCTTTTATAACCAATATAAGTTTATTGAAAAAAAATTTTAAAAACTCTTCTGTGCAGATATGGAAATAACTCCAACTTTAAATATTACATGGCAGTAGATATTACATGAAAACAGTAACAAAATCACAGCAAATTTCCACTGAAGGAACTTTTAATCCCTTGAAGCTAAATTTTTACAGTGGTGTTAATATACTGCAATATGAACAGACTTATCATTAGCTAATTCTTTAACTGGAAGCTGAATCATTATAGTATGAATAGGTTTAATATTGGGGGTAATAACCTATGCCAATATTAGAAAACTTCTTAAATCTGGAAGAGATTGACTTTTCAGTGAGTCAATAAGCTTAAGTAAAACTATACCTTGGAAGAAGTAGTTAACCAGTTTGTCTTTTTTAATGTAAATATATTTTTCTTGGTTATAATGACTTTTTTGGTAACTAAAAATAATCTCAGTAACACTCTGGACTAATAAACAACCCATTTGAAAGCACAATCTATGTAACATAGTCTATATAGTTCCTACATAACAAAAGACTTTAGAAAATACCTTGGAATCATTGCAACAGGATGAATCACAAAGGAAAAAATGATGATATAAACCTCTACTAAAGTAGATTAGGGAGTTAAAGCAGATTCAAACTGAAGAAAGGCCACAGAAATCAGGAGACTCATATACAAATTTTATTGGTAATGTGGAAAACACACTTATTATTCAAGAAGTTAAAATTCACATGCAAAAAGAAGAGCTAAATGAGTACTTTTCAAGCATGCTTTGATTAAAAAAAACTGTTAACTGGGATCAAGGCTGGTAAATTTCCTGGGAACCTACTATGCAGCTGATTTACTGTGAAAACACACTTTAAAGCAACTAAAAGGAAACCTCAGCTGCAGCTTGAGGGGTATAAATACTCCACAGAAAAGTCTAAGCTATGTCAGTCTTTGACACCATAATAGCAACAACAGCCATAGAAAACAGTTGGGAATGACTTGAATTTCAATCCTTTCAAAGTCTTCCTATGCTATGGATAAAATGTTCATTGGAAATTCCAAGGACATCTCTGCCACTATTACACCAGCATGACCAACTTGTGATTCTTTATCTCACTAATAAGTTAATTACTTCTAGGTTTATTAGGCAAATTAGCCCAATATTAAAATATGTAAAAATATCAATGCTTAAGAAAACTAGCAATAATTCGAGGGAATATGTAAGTATTTAATGTTGTCCATGTAGCAGGCCATGGGAATTAGGCATGAGAATGTAAAGGTAAAATTGCTTTATCCCGGGGCTGGAGCAATAGCACCACAGGGAGGGTTGCCTTGCTTGTGGCCGACCTGGATTCAATCCCGGCATCCCATATGGTTCCCCAAGTACCGCCAGGAATAATCCCTGAGTGCAGAGCCAGGAAGAACCCCTGAGCATTGCTGGGTGTGATCCCCCCCAAAAGAAAGGTCTATCCCTACTCTTGAAGATTTGACTATAATCTTGTCACCAAATCAGAGTACGTTACATCTTATTCAACAATTCCTTTTATACAAGAAAATAAAGTGTACTTTTAATTTATCTCTGAATTAGGGTGGTTGTGTGTTATTTTTAAGAATGATAACAAAGAGAAGAGATAGCATAAGAGTTATTACACTTGCCTTGCATATGGTCAACCCCAACTGAATTCCCAGGCCACATATGGTCCCTTAAGAATCACCAGGAGTTCATCCCTGACCAGAGCCAGGAGTAAACCCTGAGCACCAACAGGTGTGGACAATAAATAAGGAAATACAATTTTTAGATGACTGAGATTGCATTAAAGGCACACACTCCTTTCAACATACTAAAAGCATACAGGACCAGGAGAATTCTCATGTTATTATTCCCTCACCTGTTCTGCTCTCCAGATCTTTCTATTTTAGACTCCTTCACACATTCATGTTATTCTCCCAAGTAAGTTTTTTCCTGCAGTGCCTTTGCTTTCCTGTCTATTTTCAGTATGCTTAACATGATCTGAGTAGGTAGTTCACTCTACCACCACAATGGAAACAGCTAAAGAGTCACTTTTCACAAATAATGGGTTTATCTGTAAGTCTCCTTAAATCATGCCCAGGATTGAGGTTTTAAATAAACATGGTTTTGTAACTGTGTATACAAATATAACTTTTAAGGCCTCTTTACTTGAAACTATCTATAAGGCTGGAGCTATAGTACAGCCAATAGATTTGCCTTGCATGCAGCCAACCCAGGTTCCATCCTCGGCATCCCATATGGTCCTGCTAGCTAGTACTGCCAGGCGTTATTCCTGAGAGTGGAGACAGGATTAACCCCTGAGCATCACGGGGTATGACCCAAAAAAAAAAAAGAGAAAAAAAGGAACTGCATCTATAAAATCTGCACTTACTGAAATACAAGTATTAGTTTAATGTGGTGAGAGAAGAGTTGGCCATGAAATATTTGATATAAACTAAATATTTATGAGCACTTCCCTCTCTGCTCAGGGTATGAGCATAGCAAATGTCAAGATTAGTATGTGTTAAATAAAGGGATTTTAAGCATTTCCATATAAGATGGGGCGATATGACAAGAAATTTAACTCTCTTCAAAACTATACAGATGAAGCCATGAACCATTTTATTTCATTCAAAGTCTGTTTTAAGACATTACAGTGACAACAAGTTAGAAAAAGCAAAAGATGAATATGGGAATTTTTTCTGATAGCTCAGAAACCAGACTAGAACATGAACATCTTTGTAATTGTGTATCTCACAGTGGTATAATAAAATATTTTTTTACAAAGCATACCTTAAAAAAAACAGAAATCAGACTAGAGTTTAAAAAAAAAAACAGAAAATATATCTTTGAGACAACCTAATAATCTCATTCCTTGCTATTTACCCATGAAACATAAGGACATTAATTTTAGTTTACACACACTCACACACACCTACCTAGTTCACTGTAGTGAATAGCCAAAATATGAAAACTCCAATGTCCAACAAATGGATCCGAAAGCTGTGGAACACGATGCAGCTATAAGCAAACTATGAAATCACCCCACCCCCATCTCAGCATTCTCACTGCCAAGTCTCAGGCCTTCTATGGGCTCCTCCATCACACCAGGTAAGGTTAACCTCCGGGCTGACATTCCCAGGGCTATTGTGGAATCAGAAGCTGATCTACCTTCCAGCAGGGTCCAGGCAGTCACCATGTTTCCCTTTCACCATCTCAGCAGGCCCACTTCCAGACAAGTCGACTCATCATACCTCACACTGCTCAAATTTATCTCCTGTTACTGGGGTAAGATAAGCATCAAAAGAAATGAGCAACACTAGCCTAATCCATGGGGATTAGCCCTTAGCCCTGTAGGAGACCACCCACACAATCAGGAAGATATGTAGGAAGAAGTTCACAAGAAATGTAGAAAAGTCTGAAAGTCACTAGAGAACTATGCAGATGAACTGAAGAGAAGTAACAAGAATCATCAAAGTCTCTGAAGAAATGAAAGGCAAATTCAACAAAGAACCACTAATTAAAGGATCATAAATAAGATTTATGTGCTACCTGCTAAGAGCTCTCCCTGTGCTCAGCTGATCATGAGGCACCCAGGAGGGAAGGCAGGTTCTAGCCCTGGCCCACCATCCCAACAGAGCCTTGAAAGAAGCCAGAGGAACCCCACACCATGAGGGCTGCCATTTTCAACATCTGGACTCCACAGCTCATTAGAGCTCCACCCAAGAGAAAAGCCAATCTCTCCCGTTACTGGTTCATCAGTAAATGCACGAGATGAGAGCCTACTACTGAGAGTGTACCACCCACACATCAGATCCTGGCAAGCTACCCATATCGTATTTGATATGCCAAAAAACAGTAACAATTAAAGACCTCATTCCCATGACCTGAAGGAATGGTCTGAAGCTCTTTGTGTTCCTGGGGCAAGCTGATGCCCTTGGGCTATATTAGCATGTGACAGGATGTATGGAGATGTTACTGGTGCCCTCTTGACCAAATCGATGAACAATGAGAAGACAACTAATAGAAGTGACAACTAATACAAGACAAACTTCTCAGCAATTTGCTATTATGTTATTTACTCATGGTACTTAAAGTTGCTCTACTAGATTAAGACAGACCTGTGTATTCCTAGCTTGCTAAGTGTTTTATCCTTTTTCAACAATTAATTAATGTTTCATTTACACAGAACATTCCATGACTACATTCTATGACTACATTCTATGACTACACTGGTGCTATTTTTTATAGATTTCATTACAATATTTTACTTATTAATGTAAATAATACTAAATACTAACAAGGATTCACTTTGGCAAGGTTACCTTATTTTGAGAAGTAAAATTTCTAAGCTTTATCTAGTACTTCCAAATATGAATCAAATATTCTATTTTAGGGTAAAAAACACTTTTAAGGACTATTCAGATTTTCCTATAAAATTTTCTTTCTCCTCTCTCCCTATGCTTACTGAATTGTATTCTTGCAGAATTTGTATGTATTTCACACATTAATTTTTAAATGTCTTGGCATGAAATTATTCATACTATTGAAGTTTTTTAATTGATATACCTGAAAATGAGGTTTTAAAAAAAATTTTTATCAACTTGCTGATTTAAAATTTTGTGAAATTTCAGTTTAGCTTTATTCACCTATGTGTAGGTGTTACCACAGATTTAAATTTTAAATCAGATTTAAAATTTAAGAAAAAAATAATAAAATTTAAGACCTGTTACAAAGGTCTCAGAAGAATATATGTCTTTCTGGTTTTGACAAAGAGTTGATGGTCCATTCACACAATTTGGTGTGAGGCAGCATAAAGCTCTGTCTTGAACATGCTTGAGGAATCAGTGAGTCACTCAAATGTGAGATAGTTCCAGTGGCACCAGAGTCAAAACCCAGACCCTAGGGCAGAGTCGGAAGAGAAGCATGGAGGGTAATGGGTAGCACCTGAGCTCGGCCAAGAGGCTAGAATCTGGGCACTTGCACTCTCTCTTTCCTCACACCCACCTTACTCCTGTGGCTGGCTCTCAGAATCACTGCTCACTTGTTTCCTTCTCTTTGTCCTATTTCTCATTCAGTGCCCTCACACAGCCCAGCTACTACATATATTGGACCTTGCCTCTGTTTTTCTCACTATCTTCCGAGCTGTCTTCCCAAACAAGGCTCACAATGCTTCCTTCCTGATGCAAACATTAAATAATCACAGTGTTGAAACCTTGCAAGGCACCAATCTAATGGAAATGTTCTCTCCTTCTTCTCTTACTTCTGACTGGTCATTTGCTCCCTCACAGCAAAGTCCTAGATATGCCAGCTCCACACTGCCTTAATGTCTCTTCTCCCTCCAATGTGCTCCCTCATCCTCAGAAACCCAACTCAGGTACAGACACTTCCGTGAAGTCTCCATTTTACTAGAGTCTTGTACTAGTCTAAATCCTCATAGTAATAAGCTGTCACTTTTTATCCTGATAAGCAGATGATAAACACCTTAAATATAAATCATAAATCACTCCCCTTATTCCTATCACTTGTTATTAGTCATAAAGTCTAGGGAAAAGCCCAATTAAAAGATATAGAACATTACAAAGTATTTTCAACTAAACTTGTCATGGCTTGTTGCGGGCGCTGCTGGGGTGGCGGGCCAAGGCTAGAACCCGCCATCCCTCCCGGTGCCCCGTGAGCGGCTAGTAACAGGGAGAGCCAGTAGCAGCTCTGTCCATGTCTGTGAGACTCTGGATCAGCATACCTGGGCCGGACTTGAAAGAGACTGCTTCAGGGTAGAACTCGATGAGTTGGGCTGTAATAGGCTCTTCTGCTGGGTGGAGATCTGACCAGAGGGAAGTCCGGATGTGGAAAATGGTGGCCATCATGGAGTGGGGGATGGGGAGGTCGTCTGGCTTGTTGCAAGGCTCTGCTGGGGTGGCAGGCCAGGGCTGGAACCCGCCATCCCCTCCCGGGCACCTCGGGAGTGGCTGGGCACAGGGGAGAGGTGGTAGCAGCTCTCCAGCTATGACATGCAGCAGAGACATGTCTGTGAGTCTCTGGATCAGCCAGACGACTTCCCACTCCATGAGGGACACCATTTTCCACATCCGGACTTCCCTCGGTCACAAACTCCACCCAGCAGAAGAGCCTATTATACCTGACTTGTGTGGCCGCTTTGCGCCACTTGGTTCATCAATAAATGCTGATTTAGAGGTGAATTCAAGAGTATGCCACCTGCATGGCAGAGCCTGGCAAGCTACTTGTGTCGTATTTGATATGCCAAATACCAGTAACAATTATAGACCTCATTCCCATGACCTGATGGTATGGTTTGAGGCTCTTTATGTTCCTGGAGCAAGCAGATGCCCTTGGGCTCTACTAGCATGAGACAGGACATATGGAGTTGTTACTGGTGCCTGCTCAAGCAAATCGATGATGAACAGGAAGACAGTGATACAGTGAAAGTTGTCATTAAGGGCATAAACACAGTCCAAGTAGCAGCAACTGAAGGGCAGAGGTAGTATGAGGATCAAGGCACATGACTTCCATGCGGCCAACACAGTATTGATTCCCATTACGACGCATGCTCCCTAAGATCCTTAAGTGATCCCTGATCATAGAGCCAGAAGCCATGAGCACCACCACTGGGTACAGCCCCCCAAAAACAACAAAAGTGCTTACAAATAGGAGTAAATGCCTAAATCAGACTGATTTTTAATATATTACTCAAAAAAACACAATTTACAGATGAGTTGATATAGGAGGGCATGAAAAAAATACCTCACTTTTGTTTGTCATTGTCCTCACCAAGAATGCAAAAACACACCTGTATTTTTTACGCCGAGATGACAAGAATACAGAGAGAAAAATAGAGTAGGGAAGTACTGGTTTCACTTTGCTGTTATAAATTACTGATTAAGATAATAATTCCAAACCATAGCAGTAATTAGCTAGCAATATGCATAATGTTTTATTCACTGCACTTAAAAAAAAGCTTTAATCATAATTTTATTATAATTTTAATTATATGTTTAATTTTAACACTTTGAATAATTTTATTATTTAAAAAGTTTTAATTATAATTTTATTATTAAAAAAGTCAGCAGGTAGGGCACTTGCCTTGCATGCAGTAGGATCCAGGTTCAATCCCCGGCATCCCATATGGTCCCCGAGCACCGCCAGGAGTAATTGGGAGTGCAGAGCCAGGAATAACCCCTGAGCATTGTCAGGTGTGACACAAAAGCAAAAAAAAAAAAAAAAAAATACAAATAAAATAAAATAAAATAAGTAAATAAATAAGTCAGTCTTTTGACTAAACCATTCTTCGAATACTTCGTACCTCTGACCTCAGTAAATTAACCAACTTCTCATTTCCTCCCTATTCTCTCCAAATACACCCATTCTATTGCTAAGAAACAAAATAAATATGTTCTCTTAGAAGTAAATGTATAATAGATACAATATTAATATTACTTAATCAATTAAAACAAATGTAGACATAGAGAAAAAAAATTATCTTTATTATGTCCTAAACTCTTCCTGAACAGACATGGGGTAGAGCTGCTATTGGCTCTCACTGTGCCCAGCTGCTCATGAGGTGCCCAGGAGGGATGGCAGGTTCTAGCCCTGGCCCGCCACCCCAGCAGAGCCTCACAACAAGCCAGATGAACCCCACTCCATGAGGACCTCCATTTTCCACATCTGGACTTCCTCCTCTTCAGAACTCCACCCAGCAGACCAGCCTATCACAGTCCGGCTCACGCAGCCGCTTGCGCGCGGTTCATCAATATTCATCAATAAATGCTGGATTTTGAGATGACTACAAGATTATGCTACCCACGCGGCAGAGCCTGGCAAGCTACCCGTGTTGTATTTGATATGCCAGAACCAGTAACAATTATAGACCTCATTCCCATGACTTGATGGAATGGTTTGAGGCTCTTTATGTTCCTGGAGCAAGCAAGTTCCCTTGGGCTCTACCTGAATGAGACAGGTCATATGGAGATGTTACTGGTGCCCACTCGAGCAAATCGAAGATGAACGGGAAGACAGTATTACAGTAAACTCTTCCCTGCTGTTGTTAATTCACCATTCTTTATAATGGCCTTAGATGATAAGCAGTATACTTACAAAATTCATTTGCAAATGGCTAAAACTCGTTACAATCACTTGCCCATGGTTAGCTATGAGAAGCAAAATAGTGGAATCAAGGCTTGCATGAAGTTTGCCTAATTTCAAAGCTTGTATTATTATCACTCCCATTCTTACACCTCTATTGTGACTTTCTGATAAACTGGACACACAGTTCCAGAAACTGGAATCTTACAATGACAAAATAAATTTTGGGGCCAGAGAGGTACAGAAGATAAGATGAAACATCTTATCTTCTGTACTATCTCTGTTTCATCTTATCATCTTATCTTCTGTACTATCTCTTTAGCTGACCAGGTTCAATCCCCAGTATCACATATAGTCCCCAAGTCTCTTCAGGAGTGATCTCTGAGTGCAGAATCAGAAGCAACCCCTGAGCACAGCCAGGTGAGGTACAAAACCCAAAAACTTAAAAGTAAATCTTAAAATAAATTTTACAATAAAGCACTGAAATTAAACTAGACTAAATTTATATTTCCAAGGGCTGCATTCCTAGAAATGATAAAGGATTATTGTTGGAATTTTTCCTTCAGAGGAATAAGTAATATTTAAACACGTTATATTTAAAAATGTGCTTTTACAACATAAGGTTACAAGTGAATTTGTTTTTCTTTTTTGGGTCACACCCGGAGATGCTCATAGATTACTCCTGGCTTTTTGCTCAGTAACTACTCCTGGCAGTGTTTGGGGAATCATATGGGATGCCTGGGATTGAACCCGGTTTGTCCGCATGCAAGGCAAACCCTATCCCTGTGCTAGCACTCTAGCCCCACAAGAGAAAAGCTGATCTCAAGCCCTGCTTGTCACAGTCCCACCCTACAGCGAGCCTATCTCAAGCCCAGGTATGCTTGACCCAGAGGCACAGATACATGTGGCAGGGCTGCTATCGGCTCTCCCTGTGCGTGGCTGATCATGAGGCATCTGGGCAGGAAGGCGGGTTCTTCCCTGTGCTTGGCTGATCATGAGGCATCTGGGAGGGAAGCCGGCTAGAAAGCCCCTGGCTCATCATCCCAATAGAGCCTCGCAAGAAGCCACAGGAACCCCCACAGCATGAGGACAGCCATTTTCAACATGTAAACTCCATCCACAGCTCGACTGAGGCTCGACCAAGAAAAGCAGATCTCTCCCTGTTGTTCCGGTTCATCAGTAAATACACGAACTGAGAGCCTATTATCAAGAGCATCCCACCGCACAACAGAGCCTGGCAAAGCTACCCGTGTGCGTATTTGATATGCCAAAAACCAGTTAACAATTATAGACCTCATCCCCATGACCTGAGTGAATGGTTTGAGGATCTTCATATTCCTGGAGTGAGCAGGTGCCTTTGGGCTACACTAGCACACGACAGTATGTATGGAGATGTTACTGGTGTCCACTCGAGCAAATCGATGAACAACGGGAAGACAAGTAACAATTGACCCCCATACTGATTTAGATTAATAGATAATTTGTTCAAGAGGGCACCAAGATATAATAGTTCTCAAGCTCTTTTGACTTTGAGAGTTTTTGTGACAGTAAAGCAATTAGACTTTCAGAAATAAATGTTTCATAGGATTATAAATTAAGAATACTTGTTCTTAATTGAAGGAGTTCATAGCAAGATATAAAAGACTCGCCTTCATGCCATCTCCAACAGGGACAATCAATATACCATGCTTAATACCTACAATGATCTTAGTAGCAAATTACTAAGTGGATAGACACTCAATGATATAAATCAGAAAATAAAAATGTAAAATGGTGAGAAAAAGACTGTTTTCTTATTTATTCTTTTCCCTTGATAGTTATTTCTCATTATCCCAATTATTGCTTTATGGAATACCAGTCTCATTCTTTCGTTTCCTGCTGGTAGTAATTTATCTTAAAGTCAACATGTCTAAAATGGTTATCACCTTTTCCACGTCCTGAATGCTAAGAAAAGAATCACACTTGTGAAATTATAGTCACTATACCAAATACTCTCCATTGAGCACAAAATATCGATTTTGTCTTATGATATGCTTAAATATATCTCCACCAAAAATATAACTTAAACTCTGTAATAGCTTTGCTATTAAAATGATTTTGTGCTATAAAAACAAATTTTAGAATAATTTTCCTTTATTCTCGAAAATTCTTGTTTCATGATTCTTCTCTAGCCTTGTGAAACTTACTTCCATGTGGAAAAAAAGCCAAAACATGAACTGGTTGAATTTTTCTATTTCTTCTCTTGCATATGTATTCTTTTCATTTTGATAACTATAAATTTTCAGGACACTTTAAGGAGGATCCAGACCTCTTGGTTTAACCCAAGTATGAAAATTCAGTAATCAACGGGCACAGAAGTTGCAGCATTTGCAGCTGAGTCTACACAGTAGCACAGTATTTATTTGTTGAGTAATTTTGCTTTCTTATCTTTTTTGGAACCTGATTCTCATACATCAAAGATGGAGTTAATAATCCTCATCGCATAGGGGGTTTGGGGAATGAAAGAAATAAGTTTGTCGGGGCGAAGTGATGGCCCAGCCGGTAGGGGCGTTTGCCCTGCACGGCTGCAGGTCCATCGGGCCCAGGTTTGATCCCCGGCATCCCATATGGTTACCCGAGCACTGCCAGGAGTGATTCCTGAGTGCAGAGCCAGGAGAAACCCCTGAGCATTGCCTGGTGTGACCCAAAAAGAAAAAAAAAATAAGCTTGTCAAAACTAAGTCCTACTTTACAAATACAAGCTAGTCATTTACCTATACTTGCATCCTATGCAGAGACTAGGTGGATAAAGAGTGCATAGTTCTCATTGGTCTCTTGTCTGAATAAGTTAACTTGCAATCATGCTTCCACAATGTTGCAGAATGGAAAGTATTTACCCATATTCAAAGGTTATGTATACTCTGGAGACCCAAAACACACAGCAGGAATGCCATCTGCACAACTATGTTCACTGCATCATTATTTACAATAGCCAGAATTTGAAAACAACCCAGTGTCCGAGAACAGATAACTGGCTAAAGAAACTATGATACAAAACAGAATACTACGTAGCTGTTAGGAAAAATCAAGCTATGAAATTCACTTATAAATGGATGGACATGGAGAGTATCATGCCAAGTGAAAAGAGTCAGAAGGAAAGGGACATACATAGAATGACTACACTCATCTGTGAGACATTAATGGAAAAGTAATATGCGACTAATACCTAAGGAAAGTAGAAACAAGGGCCAGGACTAGGAGGAGTGGTTCATAGCTGAAACCTGCCTCTGGTCAGATTTGTGTGTGAAAATAGATAAAGGAATGAACATAACCTCTATTTGTACTGCAAACTAAAATGTCCAAAAGAGGAGAGACAGAGACAGAGAGGAGGAGTGAGGGAAAATGGGGAAGGAAAATGTCTTCCACAGAGACGGGTAAGAGGTGGAGGGGTAGCAAGAGGGAAACTGGGGACACTGGTGGTGGGAAATGCACACTGGTGGAGTGATGAGTGTTGTACCATTGTATTCCTGAAACCACACATGAACAGCCCAGGTACTGTGTTTCTCATGGTGATTCAATCATAAATAAATTTTTGAAAAAAAAATTCCCATCTATTTACTTTCAAGGAATCAGTCCCCCTGAAAAAATAAAATACTATACATGGAACGTTGTCCATGTATACGTGGGAGAGACCACGCTGGCCGGACTGGAAGTGGAGTTGTGGGCCCTGCCCTTTCCTCCACCTCCATGCCAGTTGCCCCAGAAAAGAGAGACCCACCCACACCAGACTCAGCTGATCTGCAACCCAGGAAGAGATCCAAACCATCCACTTCAGACTCACAGCTGTGCTTCTCAGCAGGCCCCACGTGGAAGCAACCCATAAAGCTGACCTACAGGTAAGGGGCTCGGCCAGCCCCTAGCCAAGTCCAACACTGCTCCAAGGGTTTGCTCTCATGAGCGGGGAGAGACCATGCTGGCCAGACTGGGAGTGGAGTTTTGGGCCCTGCCCTTTCCTCTGCCTCCATGCCAGTTGCCCCGGAGAGAGAGAGACCCACCCACACCAGACCCACAGCTCTCTTGGCACTCCCCTGATTTTAGGATAAGGTCCTTCCCAAGATCTTTCACATTTATACATTGTATACAGTTCTAGACAGGTTCTAACTGATACAAGTAAGCCTAGCAAGAAGCCAGAGCAAACCACACATCACACAGTCAGTCATTCTAAACATCCAGACTACATAGTTCCTCAGAGCTCCATCCAAGAAAACCTGTTCTTTCCCCTTTAAGTTTCATCAGTAAATGCTCGGGTTGAGAGCCTTCTACTGAGACTATACCACCTACACGCAGAGCCTGGCAAGCTACCGTGTTTTATTGACTTGTTATGCCAAAAACTAGTAACAATTATGGACCTCAGTTTATGACCTTAAGAATTTTTTTGGACCCCTCCTGTCCCTGGAGAAAGCAGATGCCCTTGAGTTACACTTGCTTGTGACAGGAATTATGGAGATGTTACTAGTGCCCACTCAAGCAATTGATGAACAATGGGAAGACAGTGACAGTGATACAGTGATATACATGGAGCATCTAATTACACAAAAAAATAGTAGAAGTGACCAAGTTTATTCATAGATAACTCAGGGGGAGTGGCCTTGTTACTCCTGATTCTATCTAGTGATATTAAATGCTGAATCCCGAGTATAAATTTATCAAAGAATTTGGAAGGGATGAAAACATGAAAGTGTTGCCTAGGAAAAGACTCAATAGAGGATATGAAGCTGGATACCAGTTCTGTCGATGATGGAGCCAGGTACTTACTGGCTATGACAAGTGAACAGGACTTCTAGATGACGTGAATTTCATGACAGGATACAAAGGCAAAAAGGGATGGTGAGAATGCTATCGTAAATAGAAAAGCAATGTTCACTGAAGTAGTAATCATCTCGAAGACAACATGAGTGGGCTTATATCACACAAGATCCAAGTCTCTGAGCAAAGGGCGTGGGTCTGGACTGAATCTCAGATAGCTCGTTACCAGCCATGGTCCTCTGGAAACCTGATAGATTGGTATAATCATCCTGGAGATGCTCCCTCTAAGAGTCTACTGTGACAGCTACTTTCTATGGGGAAAAAAAACCTACCTCCTATGCATCCAAGCATGCATTCCCTTTTCCCTCTACCACTCCACACATGCAAGCACAACTATTGCCAGTGACTAAAATACAGGAAGACATCATAAGTGCCCAGTTACACTGCTTCAAGGCAAGATTAAACCCTAATGCATTTTGTTCCAGAACTCTCTCCTGGACCAAGCTGAGGGTAGACAGTCCATCTTTCCACATTCTTGGTCGAAGTCAGCCAGCATTTGTGCCGCTTGGCTAATGTATGGTGTTATAAGAACGATGTCATCAGCAAAAGTGGAGGTGGTGTAGTTGCCAACCATCTATCTTCACTCCCATTCCTTCCCATTCTAATTGTGCATGATGTTCTTGAGGGTGGCGCTGAAGAGTTTTTGGTGAAATGGTATCACCCTGCCAAACCCCTCTTTTTGACATCGATGATCACTTCTCTGTAGAATGGTGAGATCCTGGTGGTAAATCCGTAATATAGCTCACGAAGGACCTTGATGTATTGGGTTTGAACACTCTGTTTTTCTAGGGCTTCAATGACCACTTCAGTCTCCACAGAATCAAAGGCTTTGTTTAAATCAATGAGCGTGAGACAGAGTGGCATCTTGAACTCCCAAATACTGGTAGAGTAAAATAATTTATTTCACACATTAAATTATGTATTCATTTTTCAAATTTAAAAAATGTGAAAGTATTAGCAGGGGGGACTATCCAGTAGGGAGAGAAGTTTGCCTTGCATTTGGCCAACCTAGGTTCGATCCCCAATGGATCCCACCAGAAGTAATTACTGAGTCAGGAGGAACTCTTGAGAATCGCCAGGTATGACCCAAAAAGACCAAGATGTATTGGGGCCAGAGTGATAGTACAATGAGTAGGGAGGGTTGCTTTGCATGCATCAAACATGGGTTCAATCTCCAGCACCGCATATGGGATGCAACCAGGTGTTAAACCACTAAGAGTAATTCCTGAGTGCAGAGCTGCGAGTAACCCCTGAACATTGCCAAGTAGGACCCAAAAAAGCCAAATGTATTAATCAACTGCTTAATAATTAATTGATTGATTATTAATTGATCGATTGATCAATTAATTAAAAAAAGCAAAAGTGTTTCTCCACTAGAACTTTCAATGTTATATTTTAAATTCTTTTACTATTAAATCTTAGTGCCAGAAAAATAGTAATAGGTGTTGCAGGATACCTAAAAGCCTAAAAACCTCTGCTTCTGCCCTGGATTGCCTCCTGCAAATCACTTCGTACATAGGGGGTACTTTAAATGTGGCAGTTTATCTGACCATGTATTCTGTATTGGCTGGTATAAATATTCTCTCATGCTACCACAATCATCGTGGGACTAGCTAGATCTTACCAGCATATTTGCTGGCCACATTGGGTCTCTAAGTAATTAGACCAGAGAGAAATGCTGTTTGCCTCCAAGCAAGCAAGCATGGCTCCCTGATAACTCAAAGGCAACTAAAATACAAAACTACCGTGAAGTAGATGAGACTCTTGTGAAGGCTTGGAGAAATATCTAACTGGCATTAGTATTAGTCTTTGGTACAGAGGCATGTCATCTCAGAAACCCCCTTCTCTACCCTATAAAGGCTTTTCCAGGCAGATCTTGGCTCAAAACGTTAGCATATAACAGGACCTAGGTGAGGTGCTGGGAGAAATTACCTAAGGGCTTGACCCTTCATGCTTCCCATAAAAAGTGGGAGGTCTGAGTTGCTGAGTTGCAGGGGGTATAAAACCAGCCTGCTTTCGCTCTCTCTCTCTCTCTCTCTCTCTCTCTCTCTCTCTCTCTCTCTCTCTCTCTCTCTCTCTCTCTCTCTCTCTCTCTCTCTCCCTCTCTTTTTGTGGCTTGCACTCTTCTTGGGGTCTTGTCTTCGTCTCCTCTCTACAGGGCCTTTACGTGGTGGCCGCCATCTTGGCCTACACATGTCTGGGGTTCTAACCGGGAATCCTAAGCACAGGGTTTTCCTATTGCTGATTTGATTCCTGAACCTGTGATAAGTAAAGCCTTTTTAAACTGCATCAGATTCCTGAGTCTTCATCCATTCCCTGCTGGCTTCTGAGGTAAAAGGGAACTTCGCTTCCTGGCACTGTTGGGGACCCCGGCATCCCCGACAACTAGGATTCAGGCACCTGCCTTGTGTGCAGCAAACTTGGGTCTGATTTCAGGCATTGATATGGTCCCCCCAACTTGCCATGAGTGATCCCTCAGCAGAGAACCAGGAATAAGGAGAGTGAGGAGTAAGTCTTGAGCACAGTCAGGGTGGCCCAAATATTAGAAAAATAAAAATAAGTCACCAAAATTAAACCAAAAAAGGTTCTAGTTTGATAGGATCATTTCTGTTCTGTATATTAGAAACTTAATATAAGAAATCTTAAAAATGAAAAGAACTTTATCATTTTTTTTTTATTAACAATTTTAAACAAGTAGTCAAGCACTTTAAATTGCCTGAAATAGGGGCCAGAGTGATACTACAGTGGGTAGGACATTTGCTTTTTGCAAGCAGCTGACCGGGTTCGATCCCAGAATCCCATATGGTCCCTCAAGCACTACCAGGAGTAATTCCTGAGTGCAGAACCAGGAGTAACCCCTGAGTATTGCCAAGTGTGACCCCCAAAGAAGCAAAAAAAATAAAATAATAAAATTATTTGCCTGTAATACAACAAAACAGTTATATAATGATAGACTGTTTTTCAGCTTCTGAGTTCAAAGTTTAAATAGGTTACAAGTTCTTTTCCTAGGCTGTCTCATTTCTTTTCATATCTGTCTATTTATTTTCACATAGTGTTTCCCTATTTTATAGTTCAAGGCCAGTGTCCTATTTTCTACTGAAAACATTTTTTGGGTCTTATAAGACTAGATGAAAACCAGATGTTACCCTGTTTGGATACTAACTGTAGTAGAAGAATCTTTTAAGTGATCTGAATACAAAATCTAACAAAATGTTACCAGCACTTGGAGATGCTACTTAAAAATCTTTTCTTCATATGTATGTGTGTGTGTGTGTGTTTAGGGAAACAAAATATGAGAAGGCATTTTAGAGTTCTTTTGCTACTCATCTTAATTTTCTTCAAGTTTTTTAGTACTTCTCTAACATAAGGTACTGCCAGACTGAAAGATTTTAATATTTTTTATTGGAAAAAAATTTTTTTTTGTTTTTGATTTTGGGATACACCTGGCTATGTTCAGGGCAGAGGCTGTATGTGGTTCTGGGGAGTAAACCTGGTTGGCAACGTCAAAAGTCAGAGCCCTACACATTATATTCTCTCCCTCTAAGGAACTATTTAAGCAAAATTCTTTTTCTTATTTATCATTTCATATACATATACACTGAAATACAAAATGGCAATTAATATATAAGTATAGTTAATGTTGATTCAACAGTCACACTAAAAAGAATTTCTGTTACCCTTCCAACAGTCCCCAACATACACACATATATACAATACAGTGGGTGGGGCACTTCCTTGCAGGTGGCCAACCTGGGTTCAGCTCCCAGAATCCCACATGGTTCCCCAAGTTCACTAGAAGTTCCTGACTGCAGAACCAGGAGTAACCCCTGAGCACAACTGGGTGCAGCCCCAAAACAAAAAAGAAACAAACAAATCCTAAACTGGTTACAAAATCAGAATGTCAAGATACATCAAAATAAATCTCTAATTTTAAGCTTATTTAAAAAATTCCTTAATTCAGTTTAAGGTCAAACTGATATTTACCTGAGTAAGTATATATAATTTACCCCTGAATATATCCTTTTCATAGCAATCTCTACCAAAGCAGCAACACAGAAAATACAAAGAAGATTTTCTACAGTAGTCCACGAGAGACTCCAAGAAAAAAGAGAATTTCAACACTTAAAAGATTTATAAAATACAGGGCAATTTAAGGCAGTTTAAATTGGGGTCAGGGGAATATGGCAATTTTCATATTTCCAAGTTTTATAGAATACAGATCAGTTTTATAAACACCAAAAACAAGATTGTTGACCATAATCACCAGGTAATAATGATCAAGTCAGCTTCCTTATAAAGATAAGGGTCTAGAGCTATCAATCACCTTTTCTCTATTCCTTCTTTCTCTTCCTCCTCAGTCCAAGATACTGCAATGATTCTAATTTTGCAATTCATAATAATCACAGGGAATTTATTAAGATATAATTCTTAGTCCTTAGTTTCATATGTTTTGATGAAGTATAGGAATCAATACTACTAAGAAGCAATCCAGGTAATTCTAATGCAGAACAAAAAGACAAATATAAACCAAACTATATGTTCAAAAGAATATTTTCTAAGTATTGCCCAGAGCAATACCAAGAGCAATATTGAGAGCAATGGCCAAGAGTTAGACCCTATAATACTGCATTGGTAAATTTCAGTACTTATTAATATGAAATTATACACACAACTTTCATTAGCATGTAAATGACTGTGCTTTTGTGTGTGGGAAATAATAAAAAGTTTAAACCAGTTTTCATAAATAACCATAGTGTTTTTTATTTACCAACCTGAATTAACAGTAGTAGAAACTACTTCTTACTTAAACCAAGAATTAGACCACCAAAAAAAAATAATAAACCACTGCTCACTGTTGTTTTATCTCAGAGTCAAACAAAAGCAACTTACCTTTGCAGAGTCATATTCAAAGAGCCTGTACAACCCTTGATCTTGTTCTGGGCTTCAAGGTGAGTCATTCCATGTGCACTTATTCCATCAATGCTGAGAACCACATCACCTATTCTTACATTTGCTTGAGATGCCTTGCCACCATCTTTCAGCTGCAATAAAACACCTAATTAGTAGAGTCACACCTTACACATTAAAGGAAAAAATTATCTTAACGTAAAATTGAAATGATGTTTTCTTAAATTCTAATTCACTCCATAAAAATTTAAACTAATTTGCGAATAAAGCTCCCTGATAAACACAGTATGCATGAAGCCCTATCATTAACAGTGCTGTAAATCACGGTTCCCACCCATATTTGTTTTACTTCTTTGAAAAGGGCTCCCTGATAATTTCTCCATTTCTTTTTTGTGCAACAGCAGTGTGTGTTATAGTTGACTATGATACAATACACAGTCAACTAGAAACACAGAGAGAAATACAAGTCAGAAACAGAGAACTACAAGTACAGAAACCACTCTAATTCAAAAGACAAGCTCAAAGTTAATAAAATAAATCGTATGTTGTCTTGTTTTGCAAAAAAAGTAATGTACAAACGAGAAAGAAAGTGAGAGAGACAGAAGAAAATTGCCTGATAGAGGCAGGTGGTGGGAGGGAAACAGGGCACATTTGTTTTGGGAAATGTGCATTGCTGGAGGGATGTTAGAACATACAGTGTTAGATCACTGTATGACTGAAAAACCAATCATGAACGGCTTTGTAATATTCTATTTCATCGTGTCTCATTAAAAACAAAAATAAATAAATAGATAAATAAAAATAAATTGTATTGAATATTCAGTTGTTGAAAGATGTATTAATTTGTCAAAATACAAAAAAGAATGGTCAGGTCTTAACTTGAATTTCCCTGCAATGATACCAAACTGCTTTATTCTATACTTATCACTCATTAGGATATGATCTTTTTGAAACAATCTTCATTCAAATATTCGATCCAATTATCTCTTTTTGATTGTTACATGAGATCTTTATACACATTTGATATTAACCAGATATATGTGCCACAGGAAATTTCTAGCACTCAAGGACATTCCAACACTGCAGTCAGGAAGGCAAACACTGATGTGAGCACTACACAGACCCACAGTGAGCAATGCACCAAGAATGTGCACAAGTACCACAACTGATAACTGTAATCCCTGCTGGCATGTGTACAACAGTGAGGCATGTGGCCTTTGGGATGCACCACAGTCAAGAATGGACCTAAAACTCACAAAACTAACAGTTTTATGAGCACCATAATTGTGACACCCAGTAATTGAAAGCCAAAACAGCCAGGACCACAGTAAAGGCTTTGGATGAGGCCTGGTCATTTGACAACAACAATAAATATTATATATTACAAACATTCAGATATCTACTTTCATGATTTAAACTTTTTTTTTCTCTTTGGGTCACACCCAGCAAAGCCCAGGGATTATTGCTGGCTCTGCACTAAGGAATTACTCCTGGTAGTGCTCAGGGGAACATATGGGATGCCATGGATCGAACCCGGGTCTGCCATGTGCAAGGCAAATGCTCTCCCCACTATACTATCACTCAAGCTCCCTGCATGACTTAAACTTAAAGGTACAAAACGTTCTATTCATGCTGCATGTATAAAGAATGTCCAATAAAGAGAAACAAATCTGAGATCTGTTAAACATAGCAGCTCCCTGGAGAAGGAGAGAGAGCACAACCAGTGAGGTGTTTGCCTTGCATGCAGCTCACCCACATTCAATCACCAGCACCATATGTGGTCCCCTGAGTCCCCTACAAGTAATCCCTGAAAACAGAACCAGGGGAAGTTCTGGGCACAGCCAAATATGGGTCAAAAGCTAATCATTTGAAAATTAAAAAAATAAATATAGTAGCTCCCTAGATACTACTTTGAGCCTCATTTATCCCCAGATAGACTTCCTATAACCATTCACTCATGGAAGTCTCTTTCCTTTAACTAGGTAAGATGTAACAATATCAAAAATTATTAGCAATTATGGAAAAGACTACAAGGGCATTCATTATATAGATAGATCATTTTCCCTTGCCTTTGAAAGTCCCAAAAGACTGAATTTGTTTGAAACAGAAATATTTTCTATCGTCAATATATCTTTTGTATGTTATATGGTAGCAACATGTGTTGTCTTTAAAAAATGCACAATGTGTAGGAAGGAAGCAGTTGTGGAAAGTTCTTAGGTCAAGATCAGCATAAATAACAATAATCATAAGCAAATGCTTCTCCTTTGATCTTTAAACACATTTTTTCAAAATGGCTGTCCAACATCTCATAAATTTCAGTGTAATTCATACTTCTTTTAAATACTGCTTTGTGGGTCATTAAGTTTCAAGACCACACGACCACAAGGTACAACAGCAGTGGGGTACATAGTTTTCCGGGCAGCTGAAGCAACAGCAAACAGAGAAGACCCTTCTCAGCCCCTGGTGATCAGGTATGTGCCTAAGCCAGGGGAGACGTGGAAGATTTTAGAAGTGCAGAAACCAGCAATGGGACTCCATCTGTGACCTCAGGACCTGCACCCAAAACATGGCCCCTCCCTGCACCAGGTTGAAAGACAACAGCAGGGGTGGGTTCTAATGCAGGGGCTGCTCACATGACCACAAGTTATCTTCCTGTCCATACTTCACTGAACCCGCATCTTGTCCTCTTTTACAAGACACTTGCGAGGACAGCCTAGCTACCCTAACCCAATTAAGCCAAGAGTCCATTAGCCTATTCTAATCAACATGGACCCAAAACTCACAAAACAGTGAACACAAGAATCAATATAACCCCAATCTAAAAATAACAGTAAGTTCAAGCCAAAGAACATATCACCTGTATCAACACTAGAGACCCCCAAACAAGTCAAACACGAGCACCAAAGAGGAAGATAATAGCCTTGAAGGGGGTTAGAAGAGACCATCTACGGGGCCGGAGCGATAGCCTAGCGGGTAGGGCGTTTGCCTTGCATGCGGCCAGCCTATGCTGGCCTGGGTTCGATTCCCGGCATCCCATATGGTCCCCGAGCACCGCCAGGAGTAATTCCTGAGTGCAGAGCCAGGACTAACCCCTGAGCACTGCCGGGTGTGACCCAAAAAAGCAAAAAAAAAAAAAATAAAAAAAAAAAAAAGAAGAGACCATCTACTAAGCTCCCCAAACCAGATTCCCACATTGCAGAAAGATGGGAACACTTATAGTGCACTGGAAGGATTCATCTCCAGACTATCGCAGCATCATGGGAAAACAGCGCAGACCCCCACCAGGAGAAGAGGATTAAGGAAGATCTCTGAAGCCTTAAAGGACACTCACATGCATAATCTCTTTGATAAAAGAATTTGGAGAGGAAATAGTGAGGATGTTTAATGAGCAAAAAAAAAAAAAAATGGAACAAGAGCCAATAAAATATAGGAGAATATGAAAGAAATAGTGGGACAACCAATAAAATACAGGAGGGCCCTGAACAATAATAGAGCAGGTAGAGTATTTGCCTTGCATGTGGCTAACCCAGGTTCAATCCCAGCATCACACATGGTCCCCGAGCACCACCAGGAGTAATTCCTGAGTGCAAAGCCAGGAATAACCCCTAGGCATTGCTAAGTATGACCCAAAAAAAAAAATAAAAGGAAATGAGAGCCAAAATAAGAGAACTGCAAATAAACAAAAGTGTCATTAATTAAAAAAAAATCATAGATGAAATGAAAAACTCAATGAGTGCCCTCAGCAGTAGAGTGACAACAGTCAAAGACAGAATCAATGAGCTTGAAAATGAGCTGCAGAAAGCATACATATAGGCAGCAACAGAAGATGGGGAAAAAAACTCAAAATAGCTCAAGAGCAGGCAAGAAAACATTGGGATGAATTCAAGAGGAACAACATAAGAATCATAAGAGTCCCAGAGGCACAGGATGTTCAACCTTAATAAGGTTGAACAGTTAAGGACATCACTGCTGAAAAGTTCCCAGACCTAGAGGATGCAGACATCCAGATCCAAGAAGCCCAAAGGGTACCAGCTAAAAGAGATGTTAACAAAAAAGACTACAAGATATATCCTAATCAGAACAACAAATGCCATCAGGAAGTAATACTGCAAGCAGCAAAATCAAATAAGGAAATTACATACAATGGTGTGTCACTTAGATTTAGACAAAACCCTCTCAGAATGAAGACAGTGATGGGATATGAAAACTCAATGAAATGAAGACTTCACCAGGAGTACTTTACCAGCTACAGTCTAACTCAGATTTGAAGGAATGATATACAATTTCATGGGTCTAAAAAAGAAAAGGACAGGAACTTAATAGACTCAAAATCAACTTTAAAAGAATGACTAAAAAGGGCTAGAGTAAGACAAGACAAACCTCACAGACATAACAAACTTGTACAAAAAAGATGGCAAAAAAATCTCATGGTTATAATCTCTTTCTATGTCAATGGTCTAAACACAACAATTAAAAGACATATGGTGGCAAAATGGATTGAAAAACTGAGTCCAATATTCTGCTGCTTATAAGAAACGCATTTGAATAGTCAGAGCACGGAAAGTCTCTTTAACAAGTGGTGCTGAAAAAATGGACAGCTACATGCAAAAAAAAAGAACTCAGAGCTCTAACACCATGCAGAAAAATCAGATCAAAAGAGAGATCTCAACATCATACCTGAATACACAAGGCACATGGAAAAAAAATACAGGCAAATCATCCACAACGCCAAAACTAAAGACATATTCAAAGACGAAACACCAGTGACCAAGCAAATGGAGCAAAGATAAACAACTGGGACTACATGAAACTGAGAAGCTCTGAACCTAAAAAGAAACAGTGAACAGGATACAAATACAGTCCATGGAATGGGAAAAATTATTAATGGAAAAAATTAATAGGAAAATGAACAACCAGTGCTGGTGTGGATGCCAAGAGAAAGGGACTTTATTAAGTTTTGGTGTGAATGCCACTGGTTCAGCCTTTTCAAAAAACAGGACCTTCCTCAAAAAAAATGGAAACTGAGCTTCCATATGACCTAGCAATACTACTTCTGAGAATAAACCCTTGGATCCCAAAAACACACAGCAGAAACACCATCTGTAATTCTATGTTCACTGCAGCACTATTCACAATAGCCAGAATCTGGAAACAAGCTGTGTGCCTGAGAACAGACAACTATATAAAGAAACCCTGGTACATCTATTCAATGGAATATTATGCCGCTGTTAGGACAAATGAAGTGATGAAATCTGCGGATAAATAGATGGACTTGGAGTGGATTATGTGTGAAATGAATCAGAAATAAAAGAACGAACATAGAATGACTGCTTTATTTGTGGTATATAAAAAATAGTATGAAACTAATACCCAAGGCCTGGGAAAATAAGGGCCAGGAAGATTTGTCAATGGTTGGAATCTAATACAGTGTGTGAGGGGTCGAAGGCAGGTAAGAGAGAGAAGGGACCAGTATGACAGTAATAGATGGAAATGATCACGTTGGACTACAACTGAGTGTTGAAAGTAAATAAAGGGATATACATGATAATCCTTCAGTGTCTATATTGAAAACCACAATGTGTACGGGGGTAGGGAGGTGAGAGGTGGAGAGAGAGAGAGGAGACAGAAAGGGAAAAGTACCTGGAACAGAGGTGGGTTGAGGCTTGGGAGTGGTGGGAGAGAAACTGGGACACTGGTGCTGGCACTGATGGAAGGATGGGTACTGGAACACTGTATGACTGAAAACTAACCATGAGTAGCTTTTTAATGATGCAACTTACTATGATTCAATTAAAAAAAATAAATGGAGTACATGACTGCACATGTTAAAACTACCACCAAGATCAATTATTTTTAATTAATGACAATTGCATATGATGACAACTGTATATATTTAAGAATGGTATTTTTATTGAGACTCCCTGTTAACTCAGATAAAAATGGATCTAAGTTAGCACAAAACAGAGATCTTAAAAGTCAGGTATAAATGAATTCAGACTCAATGCTCAACAACTGTTGACTTGGGGCCAGAGCAATAGCACAGCGGGTAGGGTATTTGCCTTGCATGTGGCCAACCGGGTTCAATCCCCGGCCTCCCATATGGTCCCCCAAGCACCACCAGGAGTAGTTTCTGAGCGAAGAGCTCACACCCCTGAGCATCGCCAGGTGTGATCCAAAAAAGCAAAAAAAAAAAAAAAAAACAAAACAAAACAACAAAAAAAAAAAAAAAACTGTTGACCTGAATTTACTATTCCTTATTAAGTCTTAGCTGTCTCATTTTGAAAGTGGAAACTATAACTGCACCTGCCTCAGTACTTGTTGAGGAGGCTAAATAAAACTTCAGCACAGCAAAAAAAAACACTCAGTACATATATAATAATAATCATTCACTAGTGCTATTTTTAATATGCCATGCCACCAAGTCACATTGAATGGAAGCCCACTTCAAGGGCCATAGGACAGAACTCACAAATTTTCAAAATACCTAGTCATAACCTCTGACTTTTCCCTTCCCTTCTTAAGTAAAACATCCCTCTTCATTCTCTTTCGCATGCTTCTCTAAGCCAAAACTTTCCCCTCATTCAGCAACAAAGCGCCATATGCCAAAGATGTGAAGCACAGCTCACCATGGCCTCATTCCATGCATAGCAGTAATTAATTCTGATTTTTTTCCCACTTTTCCCAACTTTTTCACAAGTTAGTGAGTTTGTGTTCCCACTTCCCATGAAAGTTTAATGGATAAATTCTTGCCCCTGTACCAAGAAGCCAAAGAATAATCAGTAAAGTGATCTATGTCTGTGAAGAACCTTGAACTAAGGCTCATAAAAGGATAACAGAGGGAGGGAAGGGGGGAGAGAGAGATAAAAGAGGGAGAGAGAGATAAAGAGAGAGAAAGAGAGAGAACAAACAAAGAGCGACAAAGAAGAACACCTGTAAGAAGGACAATAGAAAGGAAATAAGACCTGGAAGACAAAGAAGGATCACGAGGGACCTGGGATTTAATAAACTGGATCTGGGCCTAGATCCAACACACTAGGTGTGTTACACATCCATGCATACGTGCATAGAATGATTTAACCTGAACTCAATCTCAAATTAATGACTATTCAGAGAACAAAGAGATTTATACCTTGATCTGAATTGCTAAAATAACAGAAATAATTTAATTAATTACTATAATCAGAGTCAATTAAATCACAATGGTACTTATGTGTCATTAAAATTAAACATGCCATTAACTCTGTTATCCTCAAAATTTATAACTTCCCCAAAATGCTTACCCTCCATACAAATACATGCTTCTTGCATTTCTCATTTAAAATGTAATAAAAGTAGAAATATAATTTTATAAATTACACTGATGTATTATAATTTCAAGATAAACATTTAGACAAGGATATCAAAAATGCATTTATTAGAGAATGTATTCTTACACATAAAGAAACATGTTGTTTGAGATGCATAAGGAGTTAAATTGTGCACCTAATATACTAATCATTCTGCTTAGCTATTTATCTCTTGAAAATATAGAAACAAAACAATTATCAAGAGGCTGGAAAGACAGGGCAGCAGTAAAGGCGACTTATGCCTTAGACCCTAGTTTGATGTCTAGAATCTTATTTGATTCCCTGAACACCACCAGTGTTGGATTACCCTTTGTTCACAGTCCTCTGTCTCCTACTTGCCTACCCTGGATTTCATAATGTAAATGAATGGTTGTTTCTCTTTTCTATATATTCTTTATATATACTTATGTTAGTCACTTGTCACTTGTTTTCCCGTTGTTCATCAATTTGCTCGAGCGGGCACCGATAACGTCTCCATTCAGTGGGAATGAGGTCCATTACTGTTACTGATCTTGGCATATCGAATACACCACGGGTAGCTTGCCAGGCTCTGCCGTGGCTCTGGGTTCATCCCAGAGGGCCAGGTCTTTTTCTATGTCAGACCATCAACCGTCCAGGGCCCATGGAGCAGAGCCCTGGGGTTGTAGACAAGCCTGTCTCCTGTCTGCCACCTGCCGATACAGTCGGGCACCTGCAACACCTGGAGGGGCAAAACTTACGTTAGTACAAAGGCTTTCTGTATGCACAGGAAGACAGTTAAGGCTATGCAGTTATAGAAGTTAACTCTGAATTAGTTACTCCTGCACATCTGTCATATTTTCTCATTGAAACCTCAGTTACCCTTAGACAGATTCTAATTCCTTACAATCCGAAAGGAGGATCTCACTGTGGGACTGGATGGACCCAGGGCAAACTGAGTAAACTGAGTAAACTATCCTGACCTTGACACAGGATGGAATAAATAACCTGAGCATAAGCTAAGAGTAAGATCATGGATCAAACTGTGCCCTGACCAAAAGATAAGCAATATATTAAAAAGAGCCGGTGAGGGTTAGGATTAAACCCGCAAGGCCAGAGGAATACAATCTGGAATATATAGGAGAGGTCCCCAGGAATAGACAGCCTATAAATTTAATCCTGGGGATAGATAAATGTCTGTATCTCTTATTGTGTTTATACTAAATGACTAGAAATGTTATTAAGATGAATGTTTAACAGTTATGGAAAGGAGCAAACAACATTTCAGGATTCCACCTTTGTTTTAGGCAGTCCCATAGCCCCAGGACAAGATCCTTCTTGACAAGATCCAATCCTGGGGAGAGGTTCCTTGGTAGCTTGCCCCAGGAAGGGTTTTTTCCTCACCTCATTGTTTCAGGATTAAAGTCCATTACCTTTTGTAACTGCATTTCCCCAAACTTCTGTAAAGTATGTGTCACTAGCAGACTTGACTTGTTATGTGTGTGGAGTAAGGTGGAATAAGGAGTGAGTGGCCACAGTTTAAACCAAAGTGCTTCAGACTTACTTCCCCCCATCCCTTGGCGTTTTGGATCACATCTGTCAATGCTCAGGGATTATTTCTGGCCCTGCACTCAGGAGTTACTCCTGGAGGTACTGGGGATCATATTGGATGCTGGGGATCAAACCCAGAGCTCCAGACTTCCAAGAGCCTGTGATCTTGTTCCTTTATCCATCAGTCGGGGAATGGTCTTAAGCCCCAAATGCAGCCAGGGACCCCACCAAACCCCAATATCTGTTGGGGACCCCACTGAGCCCGAACACAGTAGGAGTGATCTCTACACACAGAACCAGGAGTAAGCCCTGAGTACAGCCAGGTGTGGCCCAAAAACCTATGCTCGTCCCAACTACTTAAGTTACAGCAAAAAAAAAAAAAAAACCTAATACAAGAATGCCTGTACTTTAGAAAAGCCCAATTTTTTTTTCTAATTAATAATTATAGACCTCATTCCCATGACCTGAGACTCTTCGTGTTACTGGAGCAAGCAGATGCTCTTGGGCTACACTAGCATGTGACAGGATTTATGGAGTTGTTACTGGTGTCCACTCAAGCAAATCAATGAACAAAGGGAAGACAAGTGATACAAGTGATTTAATGCAATTGCTATACCATCCTAAACTTTTAAATCAAGAGGCAAATGTTTACAAAATCAGTGACTATATTTTTTAAAAATGTTCTAGTGAACAAATCATTGGGAATTTTCAATACACATCCAAAACTTCTCTTTGAACTAAATCAGATAATACAAATCTCAGAACACAGTTGTCAGCAGCAGAATATATATTGAAAATATATATACCCAGGAGCATTTCAGAGATCATTTTTAATGTAGGTAACACCATTCTAGAATATGCTTGTTGAGATTAATTGATGCCAAGCAGAAATTTACTTGGCAATTATCCCACTAAGTACTACGGATAACAAGTAGCAGATAAATACCTACTTAATAAACCACTATGTAAGTGCAAATTTTGACCTATCACGTAGTTTCAACAAACACAGACTCAATGGAAATGTATGACCCTAACAATAAGGCTTTGACAGGAATGCCATCAGACTTTGAAAAATAAAGGGGGTGGGGGTCATATAAATATAACAGTTACAGATAGAAACAACAAAAATTTCCCATGACTGAAAACCATGGGGATGAAGGCATGGGAATATAAAAGCTGTTGTTATTCTAACAGTACAATTTCAAAAAATAGAGAAATATATTAATAAAATTTTATAATCTGACCAGTGGGATTTTACTAAGGCAGAAGAAATACTGATAAAATCCTACTCTTAATTAAAAACACTAATTAATAAACAACCTTTAATTTTGCTTTAAAAATGTATTTTTCTGTAGAATAAAGCAGTTAAATACAGACACATGACCCAATTGTTGAAATATTTCTCTTTCTCTTTGCACCTTCTTTTCTATCCCCTACACAAGAATGTATAGGCGTTATACTAAACTAAATTGGTTTTTTGCCAACAACTATCTTTCAATCACCACCAAATATTACAATGGAGAAAGAAAAACTGGTAGTTTTTAACTACCAAAGGAAGCAAAAGTAAAGAACATCTGAAAAGAACCTAATTCTTTTTATTCTTTGCTTTTTGGGTCACACCCTGCGATGCTCAGGGGTTATTCCTTGCTCTTTGGTGGTGTTTGGGGGACCATATGGGATGCCAGGGCTCGAACCGGGTCGACCACGCACAAGGCAAATGCCCTACCTGCTGTGCTATTGCTCCGGCCCCTGAACCTAATTCTTTTTCACAAAATTATCTAAGTCTTTTTAAAATAGTAAAAACAGGGGCTGGAGCGATAGCCCACCGGGTAGGGCGTTTGCCTTGCACGCGGCCGGCCTGTGCTGGCCTGGGTTCGATCCCCGGCATCCCATATGGTCCCCGAGCACCGCCCAGGAGTCATTCCTGAGTGCAGAGCCAGGAGTAACCCCTGAGCATTGCCGGGTGTGACCCAAAAAGCAAAAAAAAAAAAAAAAAAATAAAAAATAAAATAGTAAAAACAAAAACAAAAATCCCGATTTCTGTACTACCACTCTGTGCTGAGAAACACTCAACAATCTCAGAACTTTGTAATTTACTGTTACAGAATGCTTAAAAACACAGGTATTGCGTGCAAAGTATTCACTCAAATAATGAATTATATCAGCAGCCCTTATTCATCTACATCAAAATGTGGATCTCAGATCTGGATAACCACTATGAATATGTGCCCCCTTTAAGTTTAAGATAATTTAGATTAGTTTTAATATCCTTTTCTATGAAGCTTAAATAATCTTGCATTTTTGGTGGGTCAAAATAATAAGCTAATATATATTAGTGGTGTCTCTGAAGTAAATGTGCAAACTCTTGACCAATCTGAGTAGTTTATTGTAACTATTTACTGTAACTATGAACCATACTTTTTGGAACTATGAGTCAAACTGTAATCAACTTTTCCCAAACATCAGAATATACCTTATATGGTAGCAATGAAAAGAATACCTCAAAGTATGTGTCATTTTGCCTTATAAAACCTACTGGAAAAATGTAAGATTATGCATCTTCTATTACATAGCCATTGGGTCACCTAATTAAAACACAGGCTTCTGTTAATAGTGTCTGTATTAGAAAATAAATACACTCCCCCATAATGAGTACTTATTTATTGAAATACCACCCTATTTCACTCTCCTAGTCCTAACTAAAAAGAATCTTGCTTTCTTAAACTAAAACTCACTATTAGATGTCACATACCATTTTCATTATGTAACACTTTTAATTTAGCCCAAATGTATTTGAACCCAGGTATTTTCAGTTAATGTTAGTATTCTATCAGACATGTGAAAAGTATGATGGTCTGTAAAAATAATACACCAGAAAAAATTAAAATTAACTGAAAAACAAATAGAAATTTCTATTTCCATATAATCTGTCTCAATATCCTAATAAAGAAAATTGGAAGAAGTACAAGAAGCAGCTAAAAGATTAAAAACTAGTTTTGCAAACTGGAGTGATAGTACAGTGGGTAGGGCCTCTGCCTTGCACGTGGCTGACCCAGTTTCAATCCCTAGAACCCCATTGGTCCCCAAAACCCGACCAGGATTGATCCCTAAGCACAGAACCAAGTGTAAGCCCTGAATGAGAACAGCTGTAAGCGAAAAATTTCAAAAACTACCACAACAAAAATTAAAAACCTAGATTTTATTTTGACTCTAATACCTGTGATCAGATCAACACCTGGGTTAAGATTAACATCAAGGGCCAGAGTGATAGCCCAGCGGTAGGGCATTTGCCTTGCAGGGGGCTGGCCTGTACCGCCAGGGTTCGATCCCGGCATCCCATATGGTCCCCCGAGCACCGCCAGGAGTAATTCCTGAGTGCAGAGCCAGGAGTAACCCCTGAGCATCGCCGGCTGTGACCCCAAAAAAAAAAAAAAAGATTAACATCAAAATAACCATATTTCAACCCTTACTTCCATCAGGTTTTGTTCAAAAGGATGAATTCCCTAAAACTCTTTGCAAATTGTGTGCATAAATTCAGGTTGTATTTTTTAAATTTTCTATTGAGAAAGTTCACAGCTTTCCACTAGTTCACAAAAGCATCTATCACTAAAAAGAAAAATAGTTGAATGCAAAAGAAAGATTGGGGAGGGTAAGTAGAGACAAAGTTGAGAACTAAAGATTTAGTGAAACCTTGGAGCAATGTTTCTCAAAAGTGTGGTTCTTAGTTCCTAAATCAACAAAGCCAGCAGAAGAAAATTTTCAAGCCCTTCAAAATCCACAAGATATAGAAAATAAGAAACAAAAAAAAAAAAATTCCCATTAGCATCGAAAATATATTTATTCAAAGTGATTTAAAATTATTTCAAATACTTCCTTTAAAAACCCTTTTAAAATTTTAGCAGTGTAAAACAGTAATATTTATTAAGGGTGCTTTAAATAATATAATTCACGCAATACTCAATTCTGAGAAAAATCACTTGATCACTTGAATCCCGTTATTCATCTATTTTCTCGAGCGGGCGCCAGTAACATTTCCATTGTTCCGTTACCCTGCAGAGACCGGCCCTTCAGAGGAGAGTATTTCAAGACCAGGAATGGTTGAGCCTAAGACACAGGTACACCCGGCAGAGCAGAAACAAGCTTTCCCTGTTGTGCACGGCCACGCACCATAAATATTCTACCCACCCCTCTGAGAGAGCCCTACAAAGTAGTGAGAATATAGCGCCCGCATGGCAGAGCCTGGCAAGCTGTCCGATGTGTGTTCGATATGCCATATCCAATAACAGAAATGTTTCTGAGAAAATATAAAAAAGAATACACAAACATATTGTTTTTCCTTATGTTTTCATAGGTGAATATAACTCTTCTTAAAGCAGAGCTCTCACAATTTGTGGTCAAAGACTAGCTATCTTCTTTCCCATGTGGGAACTTTATCACATGACCCCTTGATCACTTGACATGTTATTTATCGATTTGCTCGAGCAGGCACCTATAATATTTCCATTTGACCCTATCACGTGCCAGTGTAGACAATGGCATCTGCTTGCTTCAGGAATACAAAGAGCCTCAAACCGTTCCTTCAGGGTCTTTACAAGGAAGTCTGACCATCTTGTAGGTGGGCGGCCACGTGATCTTTTGACATCCCGTGGGATCCAGTCAGTAATGGCTCTAGTCCAGCGTTTGTCTCCAAATCACATTACATGTCCAGCCCATCTGATTTTCGATGCCTTGGCAAACGAGACAGCGTCCCTGACTCTGGAACAGCAAAGGACGTCAGAGCTGGATTCCTTCTTTTACTTGAGGGAGGCGTGATATTCCAAGCATAGCTCTTTCGATTCCTCTTTGAGAGACCCGAATAGCATTCTGCTCCTGCTTTCAAAGGACCCAGGTCTCTGACCCTTATGTTAATGCAGGGAGAACAGTGAAGTTGAAGACATGTGCCCAGAGCCAGGTTCTTTGTCTTTTTTAGCTATTTCTTCAATGCTTCTGAAGGTGTTCCATACCTCTCTCTCTTCCTCCTGCTCAGCTCATGTTTTAGGACGTTCATCATGTTGACTTCTTGACCTAGGTACACATAACTGCTGCATTCAGAGATGTCTGTTCCATTGAGAGTGAATGGGGCCTCTGGAACTAGTTCATTTGTCATGAACATAATTTTGCTGAGATTCAGCTGTAGACCTATCTTTCCACTTTCTCTGTCGAAGTCAGCCAGCATTTGTGCTGCTTGGCTAATGTTTGGTGTTATTAGAACGATGTCATCAGCGAAGCAGAGGTGGTGTAGTTGCAGACCGTCTATCTTCACTACCATTCCTTCCCATTCTAATTGTTACATGATGTTCTCGAGGGTGGTGCTGAATGAAGAGTTTTGGTGAAATAGGTATCGCCCTGCGGAACCCCTCTTTTGACATCGATGATCACATCTTTGTAGAATAGTGAGATCAGATGGTGAATCCATAATACAGGTCACTAAGGATCTTCATGTATTGGGTTTGAACTCCCTGTTTTTCTAGGGCTTCGATGACCACTTCAGTCTCCACAGAATCAAAGGCTTTATTTTTTCTTTCCAGTTTATTCAGTCATTCATTTAGTTATTTATTTATTTATTTTTAAATTTTATTACAACACTTTTAGAAAAACAATTGCAATATGCTCATGCTCGAGTTTTGGTTCCAGTGTTCCAACACCCATCCCTCCATCCAAACCCATCTCCCATCACCAATGTCCCCACCTCCCTTCCCCCTCCTGCACCCCAACTACTTGGCGGGTTCTGTATATCTTTTCTCTACTCTCTATCTCTCCCTCCCGCCTACCTTTCCTACACATCGTAGAATGCAGTACATTAAAGGACATAACTGTTTCCACTAGTTTGATGGACCGTGTGGCTGCAAGCAGCAGCGCGTGACTTAGGGGCCTCATGGTCAGCGTCCGGAGAGTAAAAATGGCAGCTAATGTGGTGGGTGAGTCTCATCCGGCTGCTTCTGGGACCCCCCCAGAGGTGATGGGCCAACACCCAAAACCCATATGTCCTCCTGGGGGCCTCATGGTCAGCTGAGCTAGGGGAAAGCCGAGTTCCAGTTCCCCAGCTGTGTCTGAGGCTCTGCATGCTCTGGCTGGTCACCCCAGGGCAGCTCCTGGGCGGGGCTACTGGGCTCAGACTAAAATGGAGAGGGGAAGGGGCGACCCCAGCTCCATCTGGTGAATTCCCGGTGTTTCCCTTTTCTGGGAGATGCCTACCAGGGCTCAAACTCGTTTTGCTCTGTTACTCTGGTCTTGAGTCAGCGTCCCTCCCAGGCAGGCTCTAATGCGCTGCAGCTTCCAGACAGCGAAAATGGCAGCTAATGTGGTGGCTGAGTCTCATCCGGCTCTTCTGGGAGCCACCAGAGGTGATGGGCCACCTCCAAAACCCATCTGTCCTCCTGGGGGCCCAATGGTCAGCTGAGCCAGGAGAGAGCCAAGTTCCAGTTCCCCAGCTGCGTCTGAGGCTCTGCATGCTATATCAACCTCTCCAGTTTGATGCAAATGATCGTTGATCATTGAAGTGTACAAATGAGAAAGATCCTGAAAGGACCTGGTGCTAAAATACATTGTGTCTAAGATTAAACTGCAATGGCAGAGTCGCGCGCGCCTGCACAGCCATGGATCTGGAGTCTCTGTCTTGCGGAGGTTGGCTGTGGTGGCTGGAGCTCAGGAGTCACACCCACTGAGCCCGGAGGCTGGGGACTGGGCAGAGGCCGCCAATCCTTGCTCTGAGCCCAGCAGGCGTGACTGCCTGCATGACGAGCAGGCCCTAGGAGCCATGTAGGACACACCAGGCGCTGGCCGAGCCTTTTGCAAAGGCTTTCTTTAAAACAATGAATGTGAGACAGAGTGCATCCTGAACTCCCTACAAACTTCAATGAGATTGGTTACCGTGTAGATATGGTCAATTGTGCTGAATCCTTTTTTGGAAGCCAGCTCGCTCGCATAGTTGTCCTTCATCTAATGTTCTGCCAATCCTGTTCGGGATGACTCGAGTGAACAGCTTGTAGAGGACAGACAACAGGCAGATGGGGCGATAGTTGCCAATGTTGTGGATGTCTCCTTTCTTGAACATTAAAATTGTCATGCTGGTTTTTCAATGGGAGGGCGCCTTGCATTTGGACAGGTAGCATGTGAAGAGCCGAGCCAGGGTATTGATGAGTACTGATGGCAGATTCCAAAGCCAATGGGGAATGGATGAAGACTGAGGAAACTGATACAGTTTTAAAAAGGCTTTACTTATCACAGGTTCAGGCATACAAGTCAGCAGTAGAAAAAATCCTATGCTTAGGATTCCTAGCTAAAACCTCAGCCACGTGTAGGTTAAGATGGCGGTCAACACGTGTAAAAGCCCTGTAATGAGGAGACAAAGACAAGACGCCCAAGAAGGGTGCGAGCTCACAAAGAGAGCCCAAAAAGAGAGAGAGAGGAAGCAGGCTGGTTTTATACCCCTGCAACTTAGACCTCCCACTATTATTAGAAGCAGGAAGGGTCAAATGCCCTTAGGTAATTTCTCCCAGCACCTCACCTAGGCCCTATAATATGCTAATGTTTTGAGCAAAGATCTGCCTGGAAATGACTTTATAGGGTAGAGAAGGGGGTTTCTGAGATGGCATGCCTCTGTACCAAAGACTAATACTAATACCAGTTAAATATTTCTCCAAGCCTTCACAAGAGTCTTGTCTACTTCACGGTGGTTTTATATTTTAGTTGCCTTTGAGTTATCAGGGAGCCGTGCTTGCTTGCTTGGAGGCAAACAGCATTTCTCTCTGGTCTAATTACTTAGAGATCCAACGTGGCCAGGCAAATATGCTGCTAAGATCTAGCTAGTCCCACGATGATTGTGGTAGCATGAGAGAATATTTATACCAGCCAGTACAGAATACATGGTCAGATAAGACTGCCACATTTAGACTACCCCCCTATCTATGAAGTAAACTGCAGGAGGCAACCCAGGGCAGATGCAGAGACTCTTAGAGGATTCCTGCAACACTGAACCAGTCGGCTGTATTCTTCATCGATGTCATCAATGATGGTATCTTCCCATGTTGCCACAGTGGTGCCAAACCGTTCCCAGTTGGTGGTCGTTCTGGGAGTTCTCTTCTTAAACTTTGCAGAATTTTCTCCCCATTGCATGAAGTAGAATTCTGCACAAAGGAGACAGTGGTCTGATCCTGTTTGGAATTTTGGGACGACAACATCGGTCAGACAAAACTGTCGATTGAAGATGATGTGCTCAATTTCATTGTGGAACTGCCCAGCAGGGGATTACCACGTCCAACGTTTCGATTCAGCCTTCTGGAACTGTGAGTAGTCTTGGTGGACATGAGGAACTCAGATAGTCTCTCATGCTGTCATTCCATTCTAGGCCATGGGTCCCGATGTGGAGTTCTTCGCCCATCTTCTCGGTCCTATCTTGGCATTAAAATCACCAACTATGATCTTCTAGAAGGTGTGATCTTTTTTATAGAACTCCTCCAGTGCAAAGTAGAATTTCTCAATTTCTTCTTCCTTGTATGTGGATGTTGGTGTGTAGACAACGAAGATAGAAATTGCTGGCAGTGGGCCACATCTCTTCAAGTGTAATCGTCCTATCTGGTTTGTTAGGCATTCAAATGAATCAATGTTCGTGGCCATGTTCGTGTTGACAAGGACACCAAAGTCACTGTTGCCTGTTTCAAGGCATGTTCCGAGGAACAGTTCTTCTCCGGTGTCAAAAACGGCGTGACGAGGCTGGAGCAATAGTCCAGTGGGTAGGGCGTTTGCCTTGCATGCAGCCAGCCTATGCCGGCCTGGGTTTGATCCCCGCATCGCATATGGTCCCCGAGCACCACCAGGAGCAATTCCTAAGCAAAGAGCCAGGAGTAATCCCTGAGCATCGCGGGTGTGACCAAAAAAAACCCCAAAAAACGGCATGATGCAATTGACATCTCCTCGCCTCAGTCAGACCAATGATGTCATACTTGATCTTTTGCGCTTGCCCCATCAGGTCCTCGATATATGCTTCCGATGCCAGTGTACGTGCATTGAAAGTAAGACTGTCATTTGAGTCCTTCGCTTTGGCAGCTTAGTCTGGCCCTGAAATTTTATCAGGTCCTCGTCCTTCTTAGTGCTGCCATATTAAGGGCTCTTGCAGGGTCAGGAAGATGAACATTTTTTATTACTGGTTTTGGCATATTGAATACGCATCGGACAGCTTGCCAAACTCTGCGTGCGGGCAGTACACTCTTAGTAGCTTGCTGGGCTAAGCACTGCCAGGAGTAATTCCTGAGTGTAGAGCCAAGAGTTAACCCTGAGCATCGCTGAGTGTGATGCTCAGGAGAGCGATTCCGCCCTGACAACAGGCAATACCCTTCTTGTCATAACAAATGGTCATACCATTTGGGAACAATACCAATTATTCTTCACCAACTAACACTCATGACCAAAGAAAAATCTCCAATGCTGCCTACGACTGCATGGAATAATACTGGGAAGAACTCCTAAGTACAACAAAACTTACAAAATTTTAGACTATGTTCCTAATTGTCGGGAACGCCGCCAGGGTCCCCGACAGTGTCAGGACAGAGGTTGTCTTCTACCTCCAAGGACGCCGGGAAAACAGATGAAATCTCACGAGTCCTGTGCAGTTCAAAAAATGGCTTTTAATAGTACAAAAGCTCTTCCACAGCACTACAATATAATGAGCAAACTTTAGCTCTGGTCCGAACTTAGACCATACAAAAGAGCCTAAGTCTCCCACCAAAGAGAGAGGATGTCACCCGAGCTGAGTCCTACCCAGAAGGAGCAAAAGGCCAAAGAGCAAAAGGCCAAAGCCAAAAGCCAAAAGCTGCAGGAGCCAAAAGCTGAAGGCTGAGGAACCAAAAGGCAAAAGGTAAAAGGTGAAGGGGCCTCAAGTCAGCCCCTTATATACACCAATAACCCCAATCGGGAGGTTGTCATGCCAACAAAGAACCCTAAACAGAGTGTAGTGCCACACCTTATTGTAGGTATAAACAAAGGTTACACCAAGGACTAATCCCGAGATTATCTCTTATGTAAAACACTGGAGAGAGAGGGGGCTGATATAAAGTAATACATCTTAACTTCATGAGCTTCATGTAATCTAGATGGTACCCACAAGGTCCTTATTATTATCTGCACCAGGGTGATTCTGAGTATCTTGTTCTCATGTACTGAAAGGGTCATACTCGCCTGCTTAGAGCAAACTAGTATGATCCTTCCTATAGTCTTCCTTTAGTCTCAGCGTAGCCAGGGTGGTAGTCTCCTGGTAAATTCTAACTGTCCCACGTTGGGTGCAGTGGGTATAAAGAGGAGCTGTGCCCAATCTAGAAAACATAGAAGCCTTAGTAGATGTATAAGTCAGAAGTTATTCAATCAAGGTGACTTCTGTAACTGCCACACCCTCTAGCAGTGTTTACATAGAAGAGAGATCTCATTAGAATGAACCTTGACTTAAATAAGATTAAGCTGGGAGTGAGCAAAACAACAAAACTCCCAGATTAGCTAAACATGTCCTCCAACACCTAATAAACACAGGTGAAAAACTCAACAAAATTACAGTAAATTAAATTCAACAACATACCTAAAGGATGATATACCATAATCAAGTATGATTTATCCCAGGGATGCAAGGATGGCTCAATACTCTCAAATCAGTGTGTGTGTGTGTGTGTGTGTGTGTGTGTGTGTGTGTGCGCGCATTGTACATACATCAATTGATCACTTGAAATTCCATTATTCATCGATTTGCTTGAGCAGGCACCAGTAATATTTCCATTTGACCCTATCACGTGCCAGTGTAGCCCAATGGCATCTGCTTGCTTCAGGAATACAAAGAGCCTCAAACCACTGGTTCAGGGGTCTTGATGAAAAAGTCTGACCATCTTGTAGGTGGGCGGGCATGTGATCTTTTGACATCCTGTGGGATCCAGTTGGTAACAGCTCTAGTCCAATGGTCCTCTCCAAATTGCATTACATGTCCTGCCCATCTGATTTTCGATGCCTTGGCAAACGAGACAACGTCCCTGACTCTGGAATAGCGATGGAGGTGAGAGCTCCGATTCTTTCTTTCACTTGAGTGAAACGTGATATTCCAAGCATAGCTCTTTAGATTCCTCTTTTGAATAGTTTCTCATCCCTGCTTTCAGGGGTCCAGGTCTCTGACGCATGTTAATGCAGGGAGAATGGTGGAATTGAAGAGATATGGAGCCGGAGGTTCTTTGTCTTTTTAGCTATTTCTTCAATTCTTTTGAAGGCATTCCATGCCGCCTCTCTCCTCCTGCACAGCTCAGGTTTTAGGTCGCTCATCATGTTGACTTCTCGACCTAGGTACACATAATTGCTGCATTCAGAGATGTTTGTTCCATTGAGAGTGAATTGGACCTCTGGAACTAGTTCATTTTTCATGAACATAGTTTTGCTGAGATTCAGCTGTAGACCAATCTTTCCACATTTTCGGCCGAAGTCAGCCAGCATTTGTGCCGCTTGGCTAATGTTTGGTGTTATTAGAACGATGTCATCATCGAAGCCGAGGTGGTATAGTTGCTGACCGTCCTATCTTCACTCCCATATGTATGTATACATACATATATATGATATATATACATATATATCATATAAACACTCGATATTACTCTCAATGAAATGAGCATCTCCGAATGCAGCAGTTATGCGTACCTCAGGTCTAGAACTCAACATGACGAACAACCTAACCTGAACTACGCTGGAGGAAGAGGGCAGTGTGGAACACCTTCAAGAACATCAAGGAAATTGTAAAGAAGACTTAGAACCCTCCGGCTCCAGGCACAAATTTTTTTTTTGCTTTTTTTTTTTTTGCTTTTTTTTTTTTTGGGTGTCACACCTGGCAATGCTCAAGAACCTCCTGGCTCTTCGCTCAGGAATTACCTCCTGGTGGTGTTCAGGGCACCATATGGGATGCCGGGATCAAACCCGGTTGGCCGCGCTTGGGCAAATGCCCTACCTGCTGCGGGCACAACTTTTGAACTCCACCATTCTTCCTGCAGTAGCATACGCCTCAGAGACCTGGGCACTACGAAAAACAGGATAAGAAGGCAATTTAGGTAGCTCAAAAAGGAATCAAAACAGTCATGCTTGGAGTATCATGCTTCATTCAAGTGAGAGTAGGAATTGGAGTTCCAACCTCCGTCAATTATCAAGAATCAAGGATGTTGTCTCGCTTTGCCAAGATGATGAAAATTAGATGGGCAGGACATGTAATGAGATTTAGAGATGACCCTGGACAAGAGCTTTTAATGACTGGATTCCATGTGATGTGAAAAGAATGTGTGGCCGCCTACCTACGAGATGGTCAGACTTCTTAGTCAAAACCTGAACAAACGGTTTGAGGCTCTTTGTGTTCCTGGAGCAAGCAGATGCCATTGGGCTACACTTGTATGCAACAGGGACAAATGGAGGCATTACTGGTGCCCTCTCAAGCAAATCGATGAACAATGGGAAGATAAGTGATCATATAAACAAAAGGAAAAAATAAAAAATCGTACACATATTAGCTGACACAGAGAAAGCTTTTGGCAAAATTCAACATCTATTTATGATAAAAAGCCCTCAAAAATTGGGGTAGATAGACTTTCCTCAAGACAGAAAAGCCCACTTACAACAAATCCAAAAGCAGTATCATACACAATGGCAGAAAGCCTTCCCTTGACATCAGGCACAAGATAAGAATGTTCCTTTTCATTGCTACTATTTCATATACTTCTAGAATTCCTTACCACAACAAATAACCAAAAAAAAAAGTATCAGAGAGCCAAACTGGAAATGAAGATATCAAATTACCAATATTTGAATATGACATTTAAGGTATATTGAAGAGCATAAAACCTCCAGAAAAAAACTCTTAGAAACTCTCAGAAACAATAAACAGGGAGAGGAAAGTACCAGGCCCAAAAGCAACACATAAAAATCTGTTGCAAATCTATGTGAAATAAATAAAAGAAAGCAAAATATCTATTCTGTTTAAAATAGTGCACAAAAATCAAGTCTACATATCAACAAAGATATGAAAGAACTACACCATGAAACTATCTCAATTATGAAAGAAACAGTACAGAACATCTGGAAGCATACTCCATGTTCATGATTGGAAGAATATCACCAAAAATATCTACCCTACCCAAAGTATTAAGCACATTTCAATCAGTTTCCATATAAATTAGAAGAAACGCTACTAAAATTTGTATGGACACATAAAACACCACGAACAGTCATAACCATCCTGAAATATAAAGAAGTTGGAAGATTTCCTGACTTTAAAGTAAGTCTTCATGCCATTTCTTTTCCAGGAAGTAAGAGTTCAACATCCTTTATAAGAAAATGTAAGAATGTACACATCTTTAGCAAAGAGCCACAAAACACTCCAACCCAATAAGTTAACATTTCTATATTGGAATTATTTATTTATTCCTAATATTTATGAGAGGGAAAAGAAAGAATCTTAAAGATCTCTTTTTTTCCCCACTCTATTTAGGTCAAAACTACCACCACCAAAGTATTAGGTCTCTTTTTACCAGTCCAAGTTTATTTTTCCTAACCCTATAAATAAGCCTTTGATCAAGATCGTAGATCACTTCTAGCACAAATGTGCCAGAGAACGCTGGGCACCCTGGCAAAATCTGGGGAGCAGAAATCTTGGCGGGCCCTCCACTTGTCGGGTACGCTGGGCACCTTGACAAAATCAAGGAGCAGGGTCAGGGATCCCTTCTGCCCCAGGGATCAGCGACTAGCAGATAGAGAAAGTCACTAGGATCCAGCAAAGCTTCAAAAGGCATTACTCTTAAAGTTTCTAGTATACATACAATTCAGCCCAGTGGCCCTGCCCAGGAACTGCCCCCTGGGCGACTAGCCATAGCATGCAGAGCCTCAGACACAACAGGGACAGGCTGGCATTCAGCTCTCCCATAGCCAGCTTACCATGAGGTTCCCAGGAGGACAGATGGACTTTGGGTGTTGGCCCATCATCTTTTGGGGGGGCCGGAAGCAGCCAGATGAGACTTGCCCACCATAATAACCCCCATTTTCTTTTTTCTTTTTTTCTTTTTCTATTTTTACAATTACAAAGATATACAATTAAAAAGTTCATATTTGGGTTTTAGTCATACAGTGTTCCAGCACCCATCCCTCTACCAGTGCCCATCTCCCACCACCAACATCCCCGGTTCCCTCCCTCTCCTCCAGCCCTCCTCCATGGCAGGTTCTTTATTTCTTTCCCTTTCTCTCTCTCTATTCCTTCCCTTCCAGACTATGGATTACAGAACATACATTAAAGGGTTGTCATGTGTATCTTTTTGCCTCTATTTAATGCTCAGTTCTAGGTTGGCATTAGTACCCTCGACAATTGTTAGCACACTGTTCCATTTTCTGTCTTACCTAGCCTCTGACTCCCACATGTTTGTGATAATTTCCACCTTTGACAAGACCTCCTGATATATGTTTCACTTGACCTTGGATATTGGTATCATAATATGTACATATATATTTATGTTATGCAAATAAATGCAGTCATTCTGTATCTGTCTCTCTCCTTCTGGCTAATTTCACTCAACATAATCTTCTCCATGTCCATCCATCAGCAGACCAGACTATTACAGCCCAGCTCGCAGGCGGTTCATCAATAATGCTGGATTTCGAGATAACTACAAGACTATGCCACTCACACGGCAGAGCCTGGCAAGCTACCCGTGTCGTATTTGTTATGCCAAATACCAGTAACAATTATAGACCTCATTCCCATGACTGGATGAAATGGTTTGAGGCTCTTTATGTTCCTGGAGCAAGCATGTGCCCTTGGGCTCTACTTGTATGAGACAGGACATATGGAGATGTTACTGGTGCTCACTCGAGCAAATCGATGATGAACGGAAAGACAGTGATACAGTGATACAGTGATGTCCATCCATTTATAGGCAAATTTTATAACTTCATTTTTCCTAACCTACACGGCAGAGCCTGGCAAGCTACCCGTGTTGTATTTGATATGCCAAATACCAGTAACAATTATAGACCTCATTCTGGAATAGATTGAGGCTCTTTATGTTCCTGGAGCAAGCAGATGCCCTTGGGCTCTACTAGCATGAGACAGGACATATGGAGATGTTACTGGGGCCCACTCGAGCAAATCGATGATGAATGGGAAGACAGTGATACAGTGATACAATTCAGCAACAGGAAAACCCCAGACTCAGGTTCCTAGCTGGGCCCCGGTCAGGTGTACGCTCAGAACCCTAGGCCAAGATGGCCACCACAACATGTTAAGGCCCAACAGGGAGAACAAAGAGGAGAGAAAGAAAAGTTAAAAGGAAGAAAGGAGGCTATAGTTCGGGAAGCAGTTGGGGTCAATACCCATCAAGTAACTTCTCCCAGGACTTCACCTAGGTCCTTTGAGATGTTAATGCTGCCCAGCCAAGATTTGCCTTGGAAGTGCCCCTGCAGGTTGGAGTGGAGGAGGGGCATATATCTGTAACAATGGTTATTCTACAGCTAGGTATATATTTCTTCAAGCCTTCACAAGATTCTCATCTTTATTTCACAGTTGTTTTGTATATTAGCCTCTAGACTTATTAGAGAACCACATGTGCTTGCTCTGAGGCAAACAGCATTTCTCTCTGGTCAGACATCCAATGTAGCCAGGTAAATATGTGGTAAGACCTAGCTAGTCCCACAATGATTGTGGCAGCATGAGAGAAAATATTTTTACCAGTTAACATAGAATACATGGTAAAATATACTGCCACAGTTTAACTGTCCCTCCTGCGCCATCCTCAAAGTGGCTTGCAGGGAGGCAACTCCAGGCAAGATGCAGAGGCCCTAGGCAACATTGTACTGGAACACAAAGGCATTCTCTAGTTGCTCTTTTTTTTGCTTTGCCCTGCAAAGCAAATGCTTGCTCACCACACGGCAGCCATATATTAAAGGAAATTTTCTTACCTCAGTGTCACTATTTTTTCCTTTTTATAATTGAGTGAAGGACACTGGAGCAAAACTAAATGGCTCTTGTTTCAGTACAGTTGGTATACCATATGTTTCAAGCTTTGTGTAACACTAGACTTGGCAGTGGGGCAGAGTGCTGACAGCACTTAAGTAAAGTCTAGGAAAGCAATGTCAATGCTCCTAGTGGTGCAAAGTCTGCACAGGGATAAGATGGAGTGACTGGAAATAGCTTATGTCACTCAAACATAAGGATAAGATCAAAGTCATTATTGTTAGAGAAAAGAATACACTACCTGGAGTTACAGGTAAATCTAGAACCTAAGGAGCATTCATCATATAAATAAAAAATTATTCATGATCAATGATAATTATTGAATGAGACAACTTTTTACTGTTTTGCCTATAATGCTTCAAATTACATTTAAGTTAGTCAAGTTGATGATATAATACAAAATTATATTATCTATACACACTGAACACACTTATCTCTTGAGTACCGAACATACCATACTCCTCAGCACTGCAAAAAAAAAAAAAAAATTCAAAAAAAAGAACATACTACTAAATAGACAAAAATACTTACAGCTTACCTTGAGAATGGACACTCAAGATAATTCAAGATACTCAAAAAACTCAAGGTAACAAAAAGTCCGATTACCTTCAGTTTAGTCCTCTGCAAGTGTCAATTTTCCCAGTGCAGTGACTTTGCAAAAATGATGCTTTTCTCTTTCTCTTGTGCCCTTTGCATGCTAAAGCAATGAATCTGTAATCTAGGAGTTAATTAATGCTGAAATATTTACTCCTGGGCATCTAGCATATTTCCTAACTTTTTTAACTTTTCCTCAATTGCCCTGAGACTGATTCTAGTTCCTTGCACCTCAAAAAGGAAGGGCCAATGGCTGGACTGGACAAACCCAAGGCAACCTGAACAAGCTACCCTGACCTAGACATGGCAAAGACTAAATGTCACAAGCAATATAAAGTAACACCCAAAGATAAGCAACTGATTCCCTGTTGGAGTTAGAAAAAAACTAACCTGGCCTGAGAACACAGTCTAGAATATATAGTGAGATGTCCCCAGGAATAGCCACTCTGTAAACTTAATCCTAAATGTAGATAAATGAGAAAGAGAAAAATATCTCTTACTGTGTTTATACAAAATGACTGAAATAATATTAAGGCAGTTGTTTACCAACAAAGGAAAGGAGAAAAACAACACCCTGGGTCTACCTTGGTTCAGGGCAGGCCTATAGCCCAGGGCAAGATCCATCTCTGGGGAGATCCCCTGATGGTTTGCCCCCAAAAAGGAGAGGCCTTTTACTCCTTCTCATTGTTTCAAGATCAAAGTATACCACCTCTTATAACTCCCATCCCCCAACCTTTTGTGAAGTTTATGACTAGAGCTGACCTCCTGGTAAGGGGCTCCGGTAAGGGGCTCGGCCAGCCCCAGACCAAGACCAACATTGCTCCAAGGTTTTGCTAACACGTGTGGGGAGGGACTGTGCTGGCCGGACTCGGAGCCGGAGATTTGGGCTCTGCCCTTTCTTCCACCTCCATGCCAGCTTTCCCTGGAAGAGAGACACACTCATGCCAGCCCCACAGCTTACTTGGTGCGTGGCCGCAAAGTGCACCAAGTGAGCTGTATTTGTAATCAGTTGCTTACAAATATTGCAAAGCGGCCATGCAATATTCTTAGATAATACTGATTTTAGGATAAGGTCCTTCCCAGGATCTTTCACATTTATACACTGTATACAGTTCTAGACAGGTTTTAACTGATACCCATCATCCCTGTAAGCCTTGCAAGAAGCCAGAGCAACTCACACATCATGCGGTCAGTCATTCTCAGCATTCAGACTCCATAGTTCCTCAGAGCTCCATCCAAGAGAAAACCTGATCTTTCCCCTATAAGTTTCATCAGTAAATGCTCGAGATGAGAGCCTTCTTCTGATAGTATATCACTTACATGGCAGAGCCTGGCAAGCTACCCGTGTTTTATTTGTTATGCCAAAAAAGAGTTAGAATTATGGACCTCAATTGGACCTGAAGAATGGTTTGAGGCTCTTCCTGTCCCTGGAGCAAGCAGATACCCTTGGGCTACACTTGCTTGTGACAGGACGTATGGAGATGTTACTGGTGCCCACTCAAACAAATCGATGAACTACGGGAAGGCAGTGATACAGTGATACAGTGAATAGAAGACTTGACTTGAGAAGTGAGGACAGTGAAGTGAGGTGGAATGAGGAGAGATTAAAAAGGAGAGAACTTCTTCAGACTATCAAGAGCCTGTGGTCTTGCTTCTTTGTCCATGTGGGCGGCCGAGGGGGGAGGGCGTGCAGGGGAGCGAGGCAGAGAAAGGTCTTTGGCCCTGAATGTGGATGAGGACCCTGCCTAACCCCATTATCTGTTGGGGATGCCATTTAGACCCCACAACAAATGACCCTTTCAAAAACTCACAACACCTCACAAAAAAAGACATACTGATGACCGATTAGCACATAAAAATGTTAATCATCGTGGATTGTCAGGGAAATGCAAAATATAAAAGCAATAAAAACATCATCACCTCATCACTGTAGGAAAAACTATATAAAAAACACAGAAACAGTGCTGGCAGGGTATAAAGAAAGGGGCCTATGGTGTGGAAAGTGCTTAGTGAGCTGTGCACAGGCCTTGCAAGCAGGAAACTTAGTTTTGATCTCTGCCACTGCACTGTTTCCAGGGAACAATAGCCCCAGCACAGAGCTGGGAGTTGCGCCTGAACAGGGCTGGGTGTGGTTCAAATAAAAACAAAACATTTAATGTGAGAATGTAAATTGGTCCTGCATAAATGAAACAAAATGTGAAGATTTCTCAAAATATTAAAATTAGATTCACCTTATGATCCAATGTTTCCACTCACAAGTATTTATCAGAGAACATAAAACACTAATTCAAAAATATTTGTCATTTATGTTCACCCAACATTTCTACTCCAAAGTATCTATCAAAGGGACTGTAGCAATAGCACAATGGGTAGGGCATTTGCCTTGCTGCACGACCCAGGTTAGATCTCCAGCATTCCATACGGTCCCCAAGCATCGCCAGGAGTAATTCCTGAACTAAGAGCCAGGAGTATCCCCTGAGCGTCATTGGGTGTGACCCATAAAGAAAAAAAAAATCTATCAAAGAGCACAAAATGCCAGCTTAAAAAAACTTATGTACATCCATGCTCACTATAGAACTATTTACAAAAAAGACAAAATATGGGGAAAACCATGTACCCAGAGAAGGGTTATCTCCATCTCTTATCTGTGAAATTACTATGGAATAGAAATTATAATATACAATTGAATTTCTTAATTAAAAAATTCTGCTAAGTGAAGGCAGGTCAGAGAAGGAAGACTCATAGTCTTATTCGTATGTCAGATATTAATAAACATAGGATGGAGTAGAAAAGCCAAAGTAATATAAATCCTTTCACTCCGATCACAAAATTGAGGTTATCCAAGGAGAGAAGAATATTTAAGTACTGGAAAGGGTCCAAAGGACAGGAGTAAAAGAACACTGGCACCTGGATATAGGGAATGATATCATATTTTGAAGAGATTTATAAACTATCACAATAAAAAAAAAATTTTAACGATCCAAACAGATGTACACTGAAAAACATAATTGAAACAGATAAACTATAAGATAAGGGTTAGAGAGAGTACAGGGGTTAGGCAATTCTGTTACATGTTAGATAAACTTTGGCATATCATATAGTCCTCTAAGCACTACCAGGAGTTCCACCTCTAGAGTATCAAGCCAGGAATAGCCTCTGAGCCCTGCTGAGTATGGCACCAAAACTCCAAAAATCGAAACAAACAAAAAAAAATGATAAAGAAGAATCCTAACGGTGATGAGAGAAAAGCAGTACATATAAGGAAATACAAACTATTGGCAGATTTCAGTAGAAGTCATACAAACCGTATGAGAATGACATAAATTCCAACCTCTGAATTAAAAAGAACCCCAACTAAGGATTTCGATCCAGCTATATAGGACCTCATTTGAAGGAACGATAATGTGAGCTTTACAGAAAACCAATAGTTGAAAATGTTCATCTTCACTAAAGCAAGTTTGACAAGGAACACTAAAGTCAGTTCTGGTTAGACATCCAGCACCTCACACAATCCCATAAATACTGACGAGCACCCACAGCAGTGATTCATGAGCACAAAGTCAAGAATAACAGGAGTAAACCCTGGGAACTGCGACATGTGACCCAAAAAATTTAAAAAAAACGAGCATCCCATTATGTTCCCCTTGCACCGCCAGGAGCAATTTCTGAGTACAGAGCCAGGAGAAAGTATTTTCAGGTTTAGCCACAAAAAAGAATTAAATAAGGAAAACGCTTTTTTAGGTGAATGGGGACAGAGTGATAATACAGCAAGCAGAGCGTCCTCTGCCTTACATGTGGCTCTGAGTTTATTCCTGGGCACCCAGCTGGTCTCCAGAGTCTGCCAGAGTCATCCCTGACACTTCTGGGTTAGGAGTGCAGACCCAGGGAATAAGCCTGGAGAACTGCTGTGTGTGGCCCAAAAACAAAACAAAGTGCAGCACTTCAAAAAAAAATAGAATAAAATTTTAAAATTAAATTAAAGATTAACAAAGTTATTAACCAAGGTGGCAATACAAAAATGGCAATATACAACAATAAACAAGAGGGGCCGAGCGATAGTCCAGCAGATACGGCATTTGCCTTGCATGCAGCCAACCAAGGTTCAATCCCTGGCATCCCATATGGTCCCCCCAGCTCAGCCAGGAGTAATTCCTGAGTGCAGAGCCAGGAGTAACCCATGAGCATTTCTGGGTGTGACCAAAAAAAAAAAAAATCAATAAATAAGAAACATAAATTAGTACAATTATAGCAGTCACTATCACTGTCACTATCATCTCATTCATCATCAATTTGCTCTAGCGGGCACCAGTAACATCTCCGTATGTCCTGTCTCATGGTAGTAGAGCCCAAGGGCATCTGATTACCCAGGAAAATAAAGAGCCTCAAACCATTGTATTAGGTCATGGGAAAGACCTAATATAATTGTTACTGGTATTTGGCATATCAAATATGACACGGGTAGCTTTCCAGGCTTACCGTGGGGCGACATACTCTTGTAGTCACCTCTAAATACAGCATTAATTGATGAACCGACGAGCCGGGCTATGATAGGCTCGCCTGCTGGGTGGAGTTCTGACAAGAGGAAAGTCCGGATGTGGATAATGGTGGCCCTCATGGAGTGTGTGTGTGTGGGGGGGGGTCATCTGGCTTGTTCTGAGGCTCTGCTGGGGTGGCAGGCCAGGGCTAGAATCCGCCATCCCTCCCAGGCGCCTCGTGAGTGGCTGGGCACAGGGAGAGCCAGTAGCAGTTTTGCCCCGTGTCTATGAGTCTCTGGATCAGCACACTTGGGCCAGATTGATAAAGACTGCTGCAGGGTGGGTGTGGATCTGGATTGTGATAGGCTCGTCTGCTGGGTGGAATTCTGATGAGAGGGAAGTCTGGATGTGGAAAATGGCGTCCCTCATGGACTGGGGGTCATCTGGATTGTTGCGAGGCTCTGCTGGGGTGGCGGGCCAGGGCTAGAACCCGCCATCCCTCCCAGGCACCTCATGAGTGACTGGGCACAGGGAGAGCCAGTAGCAGCTCTGCCCCATGTCTGTGAGTCTCTGGATCAGCATACCTGGGCCTGACTGATAAAGACTGCTGCAGGGTGGGTGTCGATGATCTGGGCTGTGATAGGCTCATCTGCTGGGTGGAGTTCTAAGAGGGAAGTCTGGATGTGGAAAATGGCGGCCCTCATGGAGGGGGGGGGTGGGGGAGGGTCGTCTGTCTTGTTGCGAGACTCTGCTAGAACGGGTTCTGCCATGGCTAGAAACCGCCATCCCTCCCGGCGCCTCATGAGTGGCTGGGCACAGGGAGAGCCTGTAGCAGCTCTGTTCCATGTCTGTGAGTCTCTGTATATGTATGTATATGTATATATAGCAGTCACTATAATTTAAAAAAAAGACACACATTTTAATGTGAAACACCATGAGAATAAATAATATAAAATCTCACCTATTCTAGGGGTCAACCAGGAAATTCACAAAGGTCAGGTATTTGTCAGAAAAAAATTTTTGAAAAGAAATTACTTATGTAGGAATTTTTGAGCTAGGAATCCATCATTATGATAACAAAATGCATTTACATATGAAAACAGAAAAGCACCTTGTTATTTAACTTTCCGCTTTAGCAATGAGAAAAGATTTCTAAAATCACTGCAGGGAGAACCAAGTTTTTAATCCAGCTAGTGAATTTAAGTAAACTAATAATGTACTTTAATGTCTCTCTATAGGTATAATCCAAACAACAAAATGAAATTCACTTCATTTTGCCCCTCAGTAAACAACATTTGGTTTGGTTTGGTTTTAATTTGGGGGCCACATCAGGTGGTGGGAATCACTCTTGGCGGTCTCAGAGACAATACGAGATGGCAGGGATTGGACCTGAGCCTCTGTATTATCCCTCCAACCCTAAGCCTAGTTTAAAAACACACATTAGAGTTCTCAATTACAGGGTCTTGACTTCAAAGCCTCACCTGGATTTGCTAGCTGAATATCTAGGCCTAGTTAAGCAGGGAGAAAATGTTGGGTCCCTTTAAGAGATTCAAGTAATTCCTTAAAGGGATGGCCAATATCCAAATTATGGGCACATAACAGAGTTGGAAAAGCAGTTTCAATTGTCAGTTGATACTGGGTTCTCAGTCTGGCTGGCAGGAGTGAGTTGGATGAGCAGAGAGCTGACAGGATAGAATTGAGGGGCAGAGAGAGGGGTTAGCTGAGCTTGCTTAAAGGCAGAGCAAAGAAATAGTTTGCTGCAGGTTAAGAATAAGATTTTTTTTATAGATCGATTACAAAAAATCTTATCTTTCTAGGTTTACCCCAGAAAAAAAAGTGTAGTTAATGCTCTTCAATACACCCCATTCCCCAATGGCTGGTATAGCTCAATTATCTGGCCCACTAGAGTAGCTGCATTTACATAACAAGCACCCTTGCACCCCTGTGACTTCTTTGGAGCTACTGACCACTCTTATTATTAAACGGAGACAGAGAACACAAGCTCTACTGAGCTCATGTCATTGTTCTATCAGTACCCAAAAAATAAATTCACTTCATTTTGCCCCTCAGTAAAGTTCTTCAAAGAGCTTTAGCAGATTTTTTCAGGGAAACATTCATTCCATTACCCAGCTGGTAAAGCCTGGAAATTTCTCAGGCAGACGCCTTTTGTTATCTCTTCCATCAGTCACACCTTTCCCATTCTCAATGCTCCGGTGTATTACATTAATGGATCTTTATCAGGAAAGATGGGATAGTTGGCCCATCACTGACCACAACAGTATTTACAACATAATTCTGCCCAACAAGTGGAACTTGCCACTTTGATTTATTTACTCTCCCATGTGCCAGGCCCATGTAATGTGCTGAGTGACTCTGCATATGTAGTTGGACTTTTCCCTGGAATTGTCACTGCTTCCATAAATGCCCATAACCCAGTAGTTCAGGGTTTACTTCAACAAATACAGTATCTCTTACAAAACACTCTGAGCCAGTTTTCCTGACACATATTAGATCTCACTCTGGACTACCTGGGCCAATGGAACAAGGGAATGATATTGCTGATCACAGGGCAACTGTTTTTACCTCAGCTGTGGAAGAAAATCAATCCCTACACACAAACACACTCTGCTTTCATGTACACTATCGCATTCAATTAAGACAGGCCAGAAAAATTGTACACGCTTATCCCGTATGTGCTCCTTAACACTGTATATCCCATGTGGCTGAGTTAACCCTCGAGGTTTATAGACTAACGAATCACGGCAATGGATACTACATACATTAATAATTTCCCAAACAAACCCTTTCTTCATGCCGTGATTGACACATACTCTCACTTTATATAGGCTGTTCCTATGATTTCTGAAAGGGCTAAGGTTATTTGTTCCTTCTAATTGCAATGTTTCTCCATTATAGGTAATCCACATGCTGTCAAAATAGACAGTGGTCCAGCATATCCCAGAAATACTTTTTAAATCATTCCGTGATAAATGGCAAATTAAACCTATCACTGGAATCCCCTATAATTCTCAGAGGCAAGGTATCATTGAACGTGCTCACAGGACCCTCAAAATTGTTAAAAAAAAAAAACAAACAGAAAAGCAAGTATGCCTCCACTTGATTCCTTGTCTATGACAGTTTTCTTGAATGTTTTGAACACCTGAAGGGGAACTCTACACTGCAGCTAAGAGTCATTTTCAGGCAAAGATATTAGCTCAGACATCAATTAATTCAGCCATCTGGGTAAAAATTGTAATAAATGGGTAGCGTGTAACCTCCTCATCCGATGAAAAGGCTATGCTTTTATCTCTGTAAATGACAGTCCCACCAAGAAACTCTGGGTCTCACTACACCTCACTCAGGGTCAGATTCTACCACCTGATTCAGCCCTCAGACCAACATAGGAAAAACAATCCTTCAATGTTCAGACGTGAGCTATCCCAGAGGAAAACAGAGAAAAACTAACAACAGAGGACCTGCAGAAAAAAGGCTTCTAGCTCCTATAGCACTAAGTATATCCTTTACCTTCCTTCACAGGTTGCTGATTGGACAATACCAGAACACCATGTTTGAATTAACAACTCCTTATATTCCCTTCTACTGCTTTTTTATTTTCTATCACTTTTATTTACTAACATCCAAGCTTGCAAAGCTTGGATGAAGCAGAGAAGCGATAAAGTGCAGAGAATAAGAAGCGATAAGAAGCGATAAAGTGCAGAGAAGCAATAAAGGAAGACCTCAAAGAAAGAAGAGCATAAATACTGGAAGATGCAGCAGAAGCCGGGAAAAGTATTTGCAATGCCCGCCTGTCCTTCGCCAACTATAAGAACAAGATGACTGCCCTCCAACGTCCTGATGGATCTATCACATCTTCCAGAAAGGCAATGGAGAACATTATCCATGACTTCTACTCAGATCTCTTTGATAGCCACATCCACCTGCCCACATACCAAATTCCGCAGGATGGATATGTCATTCCCAACGTTCTCCCTTCTGAAATCCAACATGCCATTCCGTCGGTAAAGAAGGGAACAGCACCAGGCCCAGACAAAGTCAGACCTGAACACCTAAAGAATCTGCCTTCAGTACTCATCAATACTCTGGCTCGGCTCTTCACACGCTACCTGTCCAAATGCAAGGTGCCCTAGATTGGAAAAGAAGAAAGACAGTTCTACTGTTCAAGGGAGAAATCCACGACATTGGCAACTATCGCCCCATCTGCCTGTTGTCTGTCATCTACAAGCTGTTCACTCGAATCCTCCTGAATAGGATTGGCAGAACATTAAATGAAGGACAACCATGTGAGCAAGCTGGCTTCCGAAAAGGATTCAGCACAATTGACCATATCTACACGGTAACCCTACACTAAAGTTTGTAGGGAGTTCAGGATGCCGCTCTGTCTCATGTTCATTGGTTTAAAGAGAGCCTTTGATTATGTGGAGACTGAAGCGGTCATCGAAGCCCTAACTAAAGACTGACTGATACATTGCATTATAGTTTTTTCTTTGTATTTCCCCATAGATAGAATTATTATAGCTCCTTCTTTGTATTGTCCCCTTAGATAGAATTATTGTACTTCCGCCTTTGCATTGGCCCATAGAAAGGGTCCACTTGTATTTAGGACCACAGTAGGTATTGTTCATTTAATTTATGCTAATATTTTCATTCCTAAGCATGTTATATTCCCTAACCTAAATCCTCTATTGCCTATAAAATTAAGTTCCTAAAACCCAAAAATCAAAGGGTCCCATTGTGGGACTAGATGGACCCAGGACAAGTCAAAAGAAAGCTACCCTGGCTTCCACATGAGATGGATATTAATGAAGATATTAATGAAGATGAAAAATTTTATTACTGGTTTTGGCATATTGAATACGCATCGAACAGCTTGCCAGGCTCTGCCGTGCAGGCGGTATACTCTTAGTAGCTTGCTGGGCTAAGCCAGGAGTAACCAGGAGTAATTCCTGGGTGCAGAGCCAGGAGTAAGCCCTGAGCATCGCTGAGTGTGATGTTGCTCTCCACCCTGACAAGCAGGACATGCCCTTCAGCCGCTCCACGTAGCCTGAGGACACATGGCCAGTGCCCTGGTTGTCCCACTGGCGGCCCTTGATGAGCGCAGCGAACCGCTGTAAAGATGGTAAAGAAAGATGACCGCCAGGTATCTGTAATCGTGTTGCCCTGCGGGTCAGGTCTGAGGCCCCAAGGAGTTGCCGAGAATGAGGCCGCAAGCCAAGGGGCTCCCGAACTCACTGTCGCCGCAGCCGTGCTGCGCCGCTGCCTGCATGGTCAGTCCGGGCCCGGGCCTATCACTGGCATGTGATAAGGCCAAATGGAAATGTTACTGGCGCCCGCTCGAGCAAGTCAATGAATAACGGGATGTCAAGTGATCAAGTGATTAATGAAGATATTAATCAAAATTCATGATCATATGCTCAAGGAACCTAATGGGTTAAGGGGAAAAAAAGATCTGGGGCTTGAGGCATATGATTTAGGTTAAGTAACAAGATGTCTTTCTACTGTATTTCATTTATTAAAAAAAAAAAAAAGGGAGATATGTTGGGTCCCTTTAAGACATTCAAGAGATTCCTTAAGGGATGGCTTGTACTTCTTAAAGGGATGGCCAATATCCAAATATGGGCAAATAAAGAGTTGGAAAAGCAATTGTCAGTTGAAACTCGGTTTTCTGCCTGGCTGGCAGGAGTGAGTTGGAGGAGCAGAGAGTCTGACAGGATAGAAAGTTAGAGGAGCAGAGAGAAGGGTTAGCTGAGCTTGCACAAAGGCAGAGCAAAGAAATAGTTTGAATAAAGTATTAAAGGAGCTAAAAGCCTCTGGACTGTTTGTGTACCTGATACTGTCAGTCAGCCACACAGCTGAAAACTGACAGAAAAGAACCTTTATTATTCTCCAAGGAGAATGTCTCCAGTAACAGATAAAAAAAAATACATATTCCTCTCATCTCTATGGTAGATAAAGACTACCTAACAGCACAATGTGCTGGCAGGTAACAGTGATTCAAAAAATCTGTCATTTGAACATACACTAAACGCATATTATTTTTCACTGCAGTAACATATAGCTAAAACAAAACAGATCTATACTTTATTAAGTAAATGCATATAATCTCTATATAAATATTTACTCTCAGTAGCCTGTAGCTTGCTACTGAGAGTATCACTATATCACTGTCTTCCCATTGTTTATCGATTTGCTCGAGCGGGCACCAGTAACATCTCCATACGTCCTGTCACAAGCAAGTGTAACCCAAGGGCATCTGCTTGCTCCAGGGACAGGAAGAGCCTCAAACCATTCTTCAGGTCATGGAATTGAGGTCCATAATTGTTACTCGTTTTTGGCATAACAAATAAATAAAACACGGGTAGCTTGCCAGGCTCTGTCGTACTCTTTCTACTGAGAGTAAAAGACTTATATAGAGATTACTCTCAGTAATCTCTACTACTGAAAGATTACTATTGAGCAAGCTACTGAGAGTAGACCGCAGAAACGGCAGAGCCTGGCAAGCTTTCCGATGTGTATTCGATATGCCAAAACGAGTAAAACAATGTTTATTTCCCTGACCCTGAAAGAGTCCTTAATATGGTAGCACTAAGAAGGACAAACAAGCAGTATATTCACCCAATACCCATCTGACAAGACATTAATATCCAGGATATCAGGCACTGGTAGAACACAAAAAGAAAACAGCCAACCTATCAAAAAATGGGGAGAAGAAATGAACAGAAACTTCGGCAAGGAAGAAATTAGAATGGCCAAAAGACACATGAAAAAAATGCTCATCATCATCATTAATCATCAGACAGATGCAAATCAAAACAATGAGATATCATCTCACACCACAGAGACTGGTGCATATCCAAAAGAACAAAAACAAGTGTTGGCGTATATGCTGGGAAAAGGGGACTCTCATCCATTGTTGGTGGGAATGTTGACTTTTGGAAAACAATATGGACACTACTCCAAAGACTATAAATTGAGCTCCTATTTGACCCAACCATACCACTCCTGGGAAGATACCCTGGGAAGCCAAAAACACACAGCAGAAACACCATCTGCACTTTATTTATCTGGAAACTACCAGAGTGCCCAATAACTGATGATTGGATAAAGAAACTTTGGTACATCTACACAATGGAATACTACGCAGCTGTTATTTTCCTAAAATTATTTATTTTCCAAAGTGATGAAATTTACCTATAAATGGATGGACATGGAGAGGATCATGCTGACTGAAATTTGCCAGAGGAAAAGGACAGATATAGAATGACTGAATTTATTTGCAGGATATAATTAAAAATAGCATGATACCAATATCCAAGGCTATTGGATAGGTTCTATGAACTGACATGACCTCCTGATACATACAAAGCATGTATCAGGAGGTCATGTCAGTTCATAGAACCTACTGCAAATGTGTGGGTGAGAGGTTAGGCAAAACAGAGAAAAGAACAGTGTACTAATAATTATTGTAAATGACAATACTAGCGTAGAACTGAGCATTGAAAAGACAAAAGGATATACATGATAACCTCTAATTGTATGTATTGCAGGCCACAGTGTGTAAAAAAGAGAGAGAAAGAGAGAAAGAGAAAGAGAGAAAAAGAGAGAGAGAGAGAGAGAAAGAGAGGTAAAAAATTCCTGCCACAGACACAGGCTGGAGGAGGGGGGGAAATCATGGGACATTGGTGGAGGGAAATGGGCACTGGTGGAGGGATGGTAGCTGGAACACTGTATGACTGAAACCCAAATATGGACACTTTTGTAACCGTATATCTCGTGGTAATATAATAGAAAATTAAAAGAGTGAGAGAGAGAGAGTATATATATACACTGCATATATATATATATGTACAGGTGGACTGTGGTGGAATGGGGAAATAGATGGGAAATGGGGCACTTTGGTGTTTGGAAACATGCACTAGAACTTCATGATTGAAACCCAATGATGATCAGCATTGTAATTGTGTATCTCGCAATGATATAATTTTTATTTTAAAAATTAAACGAATATAATGAGAAGGGGAAATTTCACACCATCACCAAAACAGGCAGTACAGTGGGTAAGACTCTTGCCTTGTATGTACCTAGCCTGGTTCTAGCCTCGGCACCACATACGGTACACCCCTGGCCCCACTCCCTATTGATTCCCCAGTGCACCAGTCCAGTCAGGTGCGAACCTTGAGTGCAGAGTCAGGAGTAAATCCTCAGTACCATTGGGTAGGACATAAAATACTAACAAAAAAGTTATTGATCATCTGAAAAGAGGCCTGTTTCTTGGAGTAAGTGATTGGGCTATGGGGGAGAAAATGCTTAATAAGATAGATATCCCCCTTTTATTTACTTACTCTATGTAAGTTACTAATATTGAGTTTGGGACATTCAATTTTCTATCTCCAAACATGTCAGTGTCCCTCCACCAATAAACCAAAGGTTTCCTCCCTCTCCCCACCATGCCTCCTTAGCAAACTCATAATTTTCTTATTCAGGTCAGTCACAAATAAGGCAAATGTCCACCCTACTTGCTGTACTTTCTCTGCAGCCCCAAAGGGAACAGATTCTAAGCAGTGCTCAGGGAGCATCCAAGCTACATCTGATGATACTTAGTGTAGCTGTGCAGAGCTATTCTGCTGCAGCATCTCAGGGACATCAAAACCTAACCCAGTAGTGGCAGAGCTTAGGGCTACACTCAGATGCTCTGGAGCTACTTCTGATTCTGTGCTATTCCTTGCTCTGTGCTGTTGATCCCTCAGGGTTCCCAGAGACCATGTGGTGCTGGTGGGGGGGGGACCTAGGGTTCTAACCTTTATACTATTCATTGGTCCTGGAAAAAAAAAAACCTTAAAAACTAAATTTGCCTCCTTTTGGAACCAGTTCAGAATCTTAAATCTAAAAAAAAAAAAATCAGTATTGACAATTATGTATCCAAGTCTAATTTTAATGCAGGTTAGAGATCTGAAATTTATGATAAAGAAATCATATGATTCTGGCTAAGAAAGTTCTAACTTGAATGAGGCAGAGGTGATGAACAAGATGGGGAAAAGAAGCAGTTGGCACTGCTCATTAAATATTGTGTATATGAGTTGTCGCTGAAAACTTAAAAAGATGTGAAGGAACAGCAATATAATATGTAAAAAATGGATTCAGCAATTTTAATCAGAACTGAAGAGACATTCCAGAAGGGAGTGTTGGATTTGTTCTCAGTTCAAATAAAAAAGGACTTAAAAATAAATTTGCAACAGTGAGAGTTGTATAATATAATAATGTTAATTCTAAAATATGACAGAAGGAAAATCAGTATCAGAGTTAAAAAGTTATGCAAGGCAGCCCCAAAGATAACTCAGTGGCTTGGAGCACTTGCCCAGCAAGTGCACAGCAGTGAAGTCAAACCCTGGCGCTGCCAAGTTAACGGCCCACGCAGTCTGGGGTCCTCAGTGAGGAAAAGCACAAACAAAAAGTTATGCAAGGAAAGTCATACAATCAAACACCAAAACAGTCCAAAAGCTTGAAAGGCAGTTAAATGTTTTGTGTCAAGTAAAAATGGCTAATTAAATCAATTCATCAGAATTTTTTTCCCACTAGAAAAAAGAAAACCTATGCATCAAGAATCTCTCTCTGTTAGAAAACAAAACAAGGCTCATAATTGTAGGCAAAAAAATTTTCACTGGGAGTAAACAAATATTGCTTCTAGAAGAGATGGAGAAAAAAGAGCTTTTGACAGTCTTAGTTGTATGAAAAACAATGGTAGTCATTCACTATTACAGCACAAAATTCATATTTCCATAAACTACAAAAAAATCAGTTATGGATATAACATTAGGACTCTATTCCAAGCTTCTGCATAGATCCCAAGTTAGTTACTATATTATTTCACACTATGACATTACTATTAATGAAAACTGTTGCTTAAAAGTATTAGTAGAGTAGCTGGACAGATAGTACAGTGGGAAGGGCAGTCAGAGTTCAATCCAGCACAGAGTCAGGGGTAAACTTGAGCACCATGAGCTATCGCTCAAAAGCACAATTGTTTTTTCTTATAAAGGTATCACTTAACAGCATGACAGTGGTAAAGCATATCCCTTGCATGTGTGAAGGCCTGGGGTCCATCCCAGCAAACACATGGCAACCACAAAGGACTAGTACTGTGTGTGGCCAGTATAACCATAACAAAGTATCATCTAAATTATTGAATCATCACTTTTGAAACCATTTCTTAATTTATCACATTTGCATCATATAATTGGCAAACAATATTTTAAAACTGAATTGGCTTCTAATTACACTAATCATTTTTACCATATTAGAAGCTTGGGGCCGGAGCGATAGCCCAGCGGGTAGGGCGTTTGTCTTGCACGGCTGGCCCGTGCCAGCCTGGGTTCGATCCCCAGCATCCCATATGGTCCCCGAGCACTGCCAGGAGTAATTCCTGAGTACAGAGCCAGGAGAAACCCCTGAGCATTGCCAGGTGTGACCCAAAAAAAAAAAAAAAAAAAGCAGTGACTTATTTTAATACCAGCAAACATAAAAGGATTATTAATAATGACATTGAAGATAAATTTTAGGAATATAATTAACATAATATCCAAAATAAATTTTTTACCATTTAAATTCTTTGAGTCATCTCAATTATTTATCCACTATTAAGCAGGAAGACATAATGAGCAATTTTCCTTAGTATAACGAGAATAATATATAGCACATGAATTATAATTCTAGTTATTACACTTATATACTTTTAATTTCAGAAGAACTGAATGGAATATACATTGCATATGTCAGCATTAATTTAAAATTTAATCTAAAACAAGAAAACACTACCTAAAATCATTTAATATTATTTTACACAGAATACTCATAAACCAAATTCAGAGTATTTCAGTCTTTCTTATTAAAAAAATGTTTTGAATAGCTTATTAGTTTTATTTATTTTACAATTTTTTGTTTTTATTTTTTTAGAACATTGTTTTTTATTATTTATTTATTTATTTTTGCACTTTTTTTTTGGGGGGTCACACCCAGCAACGCTCAGGGGTTTTTCCTGGCTCTGCACTCAGGAGTTACTCCTGGTGGTGCTCAGGGGACCATATGGGATGCTGGGGATCGAACCCAGGTCTGGCTACATGAAAGGCAAACGCCCTACCTGCTGGAATATCGCTCCAGTCCAAATAGCTTATTAGTTTTCAAACTTACATACATCTCACCATAATTTTCCTAACACTATTCATTCTTTAGTACTTTTTGCTGTTATTTACATCCATGTAACAATATCCTCTTAAGCAAAAAACATGTCTTTTCCTAGGCCCTTGAGTATAGGAGGAAGGACAGGGAAAAAAAACTCAACAAGGAAGTAAGAGGTAGACAGGAAGTAAGAGGTAGATAGGAGGAGGCAGAGGTGTCAAGCACATTGATGGGACAGAGGTATGTGTATCTATATATTTAAATCCCCACATAACAACACTGAGAGCAGGCCATCCAAATTACATCCTTATTAGACATATTTCAAACTTAAAATATGTCTAATAAGGAGGCAGGCTGGTGAGTAGGAGTGAACCTGGGAACACAGGGTGGAAGGAAGTTGACACTGATGGTGGGAACACTGTATGCCTGAAACTCAATGATGAGTGGTGATGTTTCCTTTGTTAAAAAATCCTTGGTTTTAAAGTATATGTGCAAAATTCTGGGAAAACCATACTGGGAAAGGGAAAGGGTGAAAAAGACTGAAAAAAATTAAACTTACATATTTTTTGAATATTTTGAAACAATCATTAAATGTTGACTGGTAGATAGTTACATATTTATTTCTAAAGAACTACCAGAAAGTAGCCAGACAACCCCCCCCCCACCCACTCCATGAGGACCTCCATTTTCCACATCCGGACTTCCCTCGTCAGAACTCCACCCAGCAGACCAGCCTATCACAGCCCGGCTCATCGAGATCCACCCTGCTGCAGTCATTTTTAATCCGGCCCAGGTATGCTGATCCAGAGACAGACATGGGGCAGGGCTGCTACTGGCTCTCACTGTGCCCAGCCACTCATGAGGTGCCCGGGAGGGATGGCAGGTTCTAGCCCTGGCCCTGCACCCCAGCAGAGCCTCACAACAAGCCAGACAACCCCCACTCCATGAGGACCTCCATTTTCCACATCCGGAATTCCCCCTCATCAGAACTCTACACAGCAGATCAGCCTATCACAGCCCGGCTCACACGGCAGCCGCGCGGTTCATCAATAAATGCTGGATTTTGAGATGACTACAAGAGTATGCTACCCGCACGGCAGAGCCTGGCAAGCTACCCGTGTCGTATTTGATATGCCAAATACCAGTAACAATTATAGACCTCATTTCCATGACCTGATGGAATGGTTTTGAGGCTCTTTATGTTCTGCAGGTGCCCTTGGGCTCTACTTGCATGAGACAGGTCATATGGAGATGTTACTGGTGCCCGCTCGAGCAAATCGATGATGAACTGGGAAAACAGTGACAGTTACAGTGACCAGAAAGTAGTTAGTATTCTTGACCTTCTACACTTAACTAGAATCATATTTTGGCAATGGACAATCAAAGTCTAGAATGAATTCATTATTTATACAGTAACTCATATACAAATGTTTATTCCAAAGTACATAGAATATACTTGCACATATATTTATTCCAAAGTACATAGAATATACTTGCACATATATTCATAGGAGTTCCATGTCTTGAAACCTAAGATGATCAAACATTTCCATTCAGCCATAAAGTTCTAGAACCAGGACAGTGTGTCCCAGACCAAAGTGAGCACTAGTTCACAGCTGCAAGAATAACTACTGGTCTCAATGGTTCACTTCATTCCCCCATGACTAAATAGAGGCCTCAAACTATCTGAGACTGAAAGACTGCCAAATCATCTAGGACTACTTACATTCATCAAAGAAAAAAACACACCTCTATGATCGTCCCCAGAGGAACATATTCTGAACTGCCAGATTTTCAATAGTCGGTGTACAAAAGTGACCCTTCCTGCAAAATTACTTTCCATAAAAGGAGATGAGCTGGATTCTCTATTTACTTCACTTCCTAAGTACTCCACCTTAACTCACTGAGAAATAATTGCCCTTAGGGCAAATCCATTATGACATTTGTTTTAGTAAAAGCAAAGCATTTTAATGACAACTACAACAGCCCAATAAAGGAGGGGGAAGTAAGGCGGAATGCAAAACACAGGCTCAAGCAGACCTCAAAAACATCCACTAGTTTCACTGAAATTGGCAAAGCTAAAGAACTAACTCCAAAAGTGCACCTTTTAAAGAGTAAAGATATTAAGATTTGGAACATAAAGATAGGTTTGCTTATTATACCGCTGGCTTGGAAACAAAATTTCTGTAACAAAATAATCAAGCATTTGGTTTATATCTATTCTAAAAATCTAATAGCAAAATTATGATTTAAAGGTGTCACCATATTTTCCTAACTACTCAGCAGGGAGACTATTTTAAGGATAGCACCTAATTAACTATTTTATTTAAAAAATTACATTTCCATTTCTAAATGCTATTAGGAAAGAGTGACTAAAAACTAGCACCTATGAAAGGAAAGAAAGTAGGTTTTCCCAAAAAATGAAGGTAATAGGAATTTATGGAAAACCCGAAAGTTGACTCTAGTAAGCATCATAAAAGGAAAGCAGCGGCTAGGCTATTATGCAGCAAAGCCCTGTTTGAATTAAAAAATACTATCAAAAAAAGAAAAGAAATCACCAACTGGAGAAAAGCACTTTCCTCAAATACTCAAACATAAAATTAATCTGAGACTTGTGCTAACTATGTGGCATCAATCAAATGCCTACTGTCAAAAGAAATGCATTATTTCAGCAACTTAATACAAATACAAAACTTGAACTTGTCTAAGAGATTAGGGAAATAGAGACGTCTCAAAAACAGCACTTTTCAAACTGTCCTTTAATCACTTGCACTGTAGTTAAAAAATACAGGTTCCCAGTCTACCTAGAATTTTAATTCAGTAAGAGTCAAGCACAGAAATGCACAATGTTATGTACACAAACAACTCTACAGGTACCCAATGGAAAGCCCACTATACAATTATTCCTCTCTATATAGTCAAAGCAATGCTGGATTTTGAGATGAGTACAAGAGTATGCTACCCGCACGGCAGAGCCTGGCAAGCTACCCGTGTCGTATTTGATATGCCAAATACCAGTAACAATCCCATGACCTGATGGAATGGTTTGAGGCTCTTTATGTTCCTGGAGCAAGCAGGTGTCCTTGGGCTCTACTTGCATGAGACAGGTCATATGGAGATATTACTGGTGCCCGCCGAGCAAATCGATGATGAACGGGAAGAACAGTCAAAGCAATTACTTAAACACTACAGCATAGAACCAGTAAAGACAACAGTGTCCCCAATCCCTAATAAATAATTTAAAGGGAGCACATATAGGCAAAAAATCAGGAAGGGGAAATAGATTATTTTTAATATGTTCCATGTCCATTCATCTATGGTTTGATTTTTTTTAAAACCCAATTTGAAAGAGTTAAGGAAGTTGGAAACTGGGTTAGAGAGATGGCTTAGGACCGCAAGGGTCCCAAACCGCAATCTCTGACTCCAAGTGGCCCTGAGCACTGTCAATACCCAGCACCAGAGAGCCCAGTTAACCCAAATCTAGCTAGCTAGGAATGGTTTCCAGATCCCCAAATTGCAAGAACATGTCTGAACCCCGAAGTTTCTCATTTTTTTTTAGTCAGAGAAATAGGGTCTTAAATGACATGATCCCTAGTATATTATTTTTAAATTACACTGAAATGGTGCTTTTTTTTTCCTCCTCATAACCTCTTTAATCCAAAGGGTCAAGTTCATTACAAACTTCATCTGGGAGGTAAAGACAGCTTTTAGTGAAAATGGTTCTGGTGTGAGATAAAATGTTTCTTATGCAAAAGAGTCGTGACTACATTCAAATATATAAAAAGGGCACATTTAGAAAGGAAATCACTTCTTTCCTTTCTGCAGGAGATGCTCCTAAGCAGTACTAAAGGTTGCTCCCTACAGTTCTGAGTCATTTGGCTGAACAACTTTGTTGAGATCTGCCACAAGGGCACTTCTCATGGAGCCTGGAGTCCTCCAGACTCACTCAAACAATGCTCCAAAGAGCATATGATGCCCCAGGGTGCTGAGTTATCTCCCCAGACCCCAAGAATGATTATATAAAATGATTCCATTTCATATGAAAAGTACAAAATCAGGGGAACATTTTTATCACTGTCCCATGCTTCTTTATTCAGTCACCCAAATACATAAATTTCTTCTATTTTTTCAAATAATACATCCTATTTATTAAGTCATATAGAGGTATGACTTAATATCTCTCTCCATTATAATATGTTTATTATATAGACATATAGGATAAAAGTACAAGGTAAGACTTAACACAACTACTGGGGTATCAAAGGAAGTGAAGATGGGACAAGGTGTAGGCAACATTAACTAGTGACTATGGAAGACAAGTGGAACAGTGACCAGGACAGGGAACTTGAGACTCTGGACTAGGACAGCACTGCTGACCTTCAAATCTCCACACAGGATCCAGGAATAGGTGATTCAAAATGGAATCTCTTTACCCTCCCTCTTATTTTTCTTTTATTTTGTGAGGAACCAAATCACCAATGATAGTGGCCAGTGCCGTTACTAACAAAACAGACCTGACGCTCCAAGAACTCCCATGTAGTCCCTGGGAACCTTAATACTCTGGTAATCAAGACGTCTGGTATGGGAATGATCTCAAAATATTGCAAAATTGTGGGCTGCTTTGCCTTCATTCAGAATGTTAATGAGAGAAATGTCCATGCCGCTCTGGCAGAAGATGCAGAATGACTGGTGATGAGATTTTTTTTTCTTTTTTTTAGCTTGGCTTTTTTTTTTTTAATGAGATATGCAATTACAAAGCTGTTCATGATTGGGTCTCAGCCACACAGTTCAGCACCCATCCCTCCACCACCCTTGGTGACCAGATTTTAGACAGTAATACAGCTAGAAAAACTTGAAAGGTAACTCTTTTTTATTTTTTTTTTGAAAGGTAACTCTTTTTAAAAAGTATATATATGCTCACATACTATTTAATGTCATACTCAAGGCTCTAGAGCAAATTATGCAAATTTATAACAAGAATAACTGTCGCTTTGTGTTTTTAAAAAAAAATAAGCCAGGCTTATAGATGAGCTAGTAAATAGCATCAGGATCATAATACCTAATTCCGAATCCAGTATGCATTCACTGTCCAGAGACAAATATCTACATGGTTCCATTCCTCTGAGGAGTGAATCTCTGAGCAAGTCATATGATTTCTCAGCCAGATTCAGTTTCCTTGTTTGTAAAATGGGAATGATAACTGCCTGGTAAAGTAACAAGAAATACAACTAAAGATGAATGTAAAAGTTTTGCAAGTTATAACAGAAATACGTCCTAGGCTTCTGAAAAGACAACTGTTACCAGAGCAAAGTGGAATAGAAGGAGAGAAGCATTGTCTAGCACACTATCAGAAGTCTTGAGCATGTCCAAGTGTAGAGTCCCCACCAAAAAATGAACAGATAAATTTAAAATACTTTAAAATTTTAATTTTTTAAAGATTACATATTAACAAAGATAATCTTTAGACAAAAAAATATATTGATCCAACAAGTATCTAAATTCTATTGCACTTATAAGATCATTTAATCATTTTAAATTCCTTACCCACAAGTTTTTAGAAAGTAAAGCCTTTTAAAGTTTTCACTGTTTGTGCTGATAATCATTGAAAATGATACCATCCAAGAACTGAGCTTTGAACATAGGCCAAAAGATACACATGATAACCTCTAAATGTATGTATTACAATCCACAATGTGTAAGAAAGAAGAAAGGGAAGCGAGGAGAGAGAGAGAGAGAGAGAGAGAGAGAGAGAGAGAGAGAGAGAGAGGAGATAAAGAGCCTGCCATGGAGGTAGGATGGGGAAGGGGGAGGGAAGTGGGGACATTGGTGGTGGGAAATGGGCACTGGTGAAGGGATGGGTGCTGGAACACTGTATGACTGAAACTCAAACATCAATATCTTGTAATTATATATATCATGGTGGTATAATAAAAATATTTTTAAAAATTAAAATAAAATACTGCCTCAGAGAGAAAAAAATAAATACAATAAAAAATAAAGTTTTCACTGTTTACTTAATTGTATAATCTCCGATTTTCACTTTCCTTAAAATTTAAGAAAGGAAAAATGATGATATCTATCAGTCAACAATAAAACAATCAAGAATCCAGAAACAAGTACCTAGGGGTTTTTCTTCTCCCTTCCTCTACAAAATTATACATGATTCCTAACGGAATTTGAATCTGAAAAAATAAAATGCTGAACAGGCTAGATCGTAGTCTCAGATTGGTAACACACATCACCAGCAGGTTGCTAGTAAAACCATACTTTGCACAGAATGTACCTTGTTTCTGAAGACATGCAAGAAATGTATCTAAGGTTTCAAACTGGACTGTCTCATGGTAACTGATTAGATTTCAACCCAGCATCTAAGCAGAGGGACTAAGGGAGAAACAAACATCAAGTTCTGAAGCCATGTTTCCTAATGTGTAGTATCCAAAGAGATATTTCAACCTAGTGCTCCAGATCTGTATTTGGATACCTTATGGGCTTTTTTTCCACATGCTAGATTGTTCATGATTATTCCTCAACTTTTATTTTATTCTATTTTTATTTTGGTGTCCCTTCTTCCTCAGTGGTTCTTGGGGACACCAGGCCCATCCCCAGCAATATTCCACTAATCGTGATGTGATCTTGCTTGGTCTTGTGCCAGGGACCACTGGGGCCACGCTGGCAGTTGCTCAGGAGGTTGTGGTGGTGCTGGGGATTTAGCCCATGTCAGGCCATACACCTTCACCCCTGCATTACCTCTGGTCCCTACACTGCTTATATAACCAAAATATGCACTTTGTTCTTTTTCTGTTCAGTCAGATTTATGAAATTATGGTTTTGACATAAATATGTTAAAGTACCTGTTAAGATAATTAAAACTATTTAGATCAAACTCTTCAACTATGGTGCCATTTAAAATCATCTTGGATACTACACATCAGGAAACATGGCTTCAGAACTTTTTAAGAGAGACTATGACTTTATATTAAAGTTTTAAAAATTAGCCCAATGCAAATAATCATTTCTGTCAAGGGCCAAATTTTCCCATGAAACTAGTCTATTACATTTACAAAAAAATCTGAATTACCAAGACCAAACAAGTCCAATGCCTTATAGCCTGCTATATCAACTTCCAACTTGCACTGAAGAAAATAACTTCTGTATGAAATAACTGGAATATAAAGTTTAAAACTGTTACCAATGAGGAAGAATTCCACCTGTATTAATTTCAGAGTTTTACTCTTCAACTAATTTAGAAAGCAGGTCTCCATAGAATAAACCCATTGTTTTGTAACAATCAAACAATAAAATAAAAGAGAAATTTTATTTTTATGTTCCCTATTCCTCAACAGGCAAATATAAAGGGCAAGCTTCCCTAATGCAAATGTAATAACAAATAGAAACTTTAAATATCTTAAATTAACTTAATTATCCAGGGATGGAACCTAAGTCTTATAAAGAATGAAGTCTGAATGATGATCAAATAAACTCCTTGGAAAAACTTTCCTTTCCAAAATATTCAGCTATTATTACTTTTAATTTCAATAGAAATATAGTATGATGACTATAATCAAGACCAAGATAATTTAATTATTACTACTTCACCTCAGATGTTTGTTGACCTACATCATTCCTGCCAAGTGTAAATGAAATATTTTAATGATCATACACTGTAATGAAACCAGTTTCCCAGGAAATATTTCTTAAAGTAAAACTTGAAAGACATTTATTAATTTAATTATAAATATCATTTGACAATTCCTAGATTGATTCACTTAACAAGTTAAAAGACTTCTAATAATATGCACATTATTTTAGTAACAGTACCATTAAGCTGATAGTAATAAAATCAGCCACCATTCCATAAAAGTTTTGGTGACCAAACCAAGTATTTAATTTGATCCCTCTTCATGTATTCAGTTATTATAGCCCACTTATAAACAATAGAACTAAGAATACAGATACATATTTAACGACCTTTTATAACTCAAATGCTATTAAAAATTCATATTGGTCCTTAGTAAAGTAACACTGTAATCAGCAGACTTCAACTTTAGAGAAAATATTTACCATCTGCCGCAATACTGTGTTCCAAAAACAAAACACAAAATCTTATTTTACTCCAAATGTTTCTGTCCTATCAATTAACCTGCTGTATATTTTAGCATGAGGACTCTTAGAAAATAACTACCTTCATAAGGATGTAATTCTCGTAGACACCACTCCGAGGAAAAACAGGTAGTACAAGAGTCAGAAGCACAAAAAAAAGCACAGAACCCAGATTCAATCTTCAGCAGAGCATGACCCACCAAGACCTGCAAGGTGTGGCCATCGTGGCTCCCAAGCACCACCAGGTTCACCCTGGTAGGCTCTGGCCCAGCGCAGGGTATGAGCAGCACAGCATATATACCAGCATTGATCCATCTGGCCAACCAATCCTGGTATGTATTACTAAGAGCCTCTGGGCTCTGAGCACTGCTTAAGAGTACCCTTCCGAAAAAGCATATGAATCTTTCCAATAGCCTACTCCACCACTTAAATTTTATTGTTGCTCAAACATGTCAACCAAATGCTTCTCTCAGGGTTTTTTGTTTGTTTGTTTTTTACACAAAAGGCTATTTCCAACTTCCCAACTTCATCCTAGTCTCTGCTCAAATGCCATCTTATATGTGAGGCTTATGAGTTCATCTTCTATAAATCAGTTACCCCATTCAAATGCTATTCTATTGTTTTGCTCCATACTAGTCAACACCAGTTACTTTTGTTTATTGTCTCTTTTTTCTTTTCATCCCCCTATAAAATAGATCTGAAAGAACAAATACTTTGTTTTACTCACAGTGCTGTAGAACCCATGTCTAAGGTAGTGATGGGATATTGCAATTCAATAAATTCAGAATAAATAATAAATAACTGCACAGAAACTATTTACTTTCACTTGCATGGCTAAAGCTCAGAGAGAAATTTCTGTGTGTAATTAGTGGCAGTAAATACAGATCCTTAATGACTCGAGGTGGAACCTTTGAGTCACACACTGGGCCAGAAAAGGAGGGTGACGAGGTAAAGAGCACAGAGACACACGCAAGAAGAAAATAAACTACTAAAATGAGGTAGCATACGTAACACATGTGTTTGCTGACTTTTCTGGTTTACATTCCACTGGTACAGATAGAGATGCTCTTCAACTCTATAGTCACCAAAGAAAACACTATTACAAAAAGTGCCTCTCACCAGCAACAAAACTTACATCACATTAAAAGAATTTTAAGAAATAATAATATTGAATGGCAATTAGTATGGCAAGAAATATTTAACTGGAGATAATACTGGTACCAACTCTCCTACCAAATTTCTTTGAATATTTATGTCGGGCAATGACAGAAGGAGTAAATGGCCAACAAAGATTTAATGACTTTCTATGAAAGACAATACTTCATGAAGTCCTTTCACTCAAACAGGGAGCTGTGTACATGCTGTGTATAGATATGTGTACATGTATATTCTGAGCACAGTGCTTCTTTAAATATAAAACTTAGGCCAGAGAGATAGTACAGCAGGTAGGGAGCTTGCCCTGCACACGGAAGACACAGATTCAATCCTGTACATCCCATATGATCATCCAAGCCCATAAGGAATGATCCCTGAGCCAAGAGGCCTGAACACTACTGGGTATGGTCCCAAAACAAACCAAAACAGAAATCCCATAAAACATTGAATTTTGATGTATACCCGTTTCAACTAGGTATTACCAGCAAACAGTGTAATTAATATGTTAACCTGTCTGTTAGAATATGTGTTATTTTTTACCCAAATAATACTTTTAAATAAATAGTATTTTTACCTTTTGCCTAAAAGGGAAAAGATTTGTCAGCTTAAGAATCTGGAACCTATTAAGTAACTTGCCCAAATATAAATAACTATAAATTATAGAACCACGGTTCACACCAGCTTTTATGCTTGAGATGTTTCAGAGTACTACAATAAACTGCACGTAGAATACTGTCCAGTTAATATACAATCTTAAAACAAGATTTGTGAGGGGGCCAGAGCGATAGCCCAGTGGGTAAGGCGTTTGCCTTGCACGCGCCGCCCATGCTGGCCCGGGTTTGATCCCAGGCATCCCATATGGTCCCCGGGCACCGCCAGGAGTATTTCCTGAGTGCAGAGCCAGGAGAACCCCTGAGCATTACCGGGTGTGACCCAAAAAGCAAAAAAAAAAAAAAAAAAAAAAAAACAAGATTTGTGAGAAAATAAACCCTACAATGAAAGAAAACACGAAAATACTGTTAATATGTACAATGTTTAATCAGTCAGTAATATCGTAACTGCCTGAACACTTTTTAAGGGAATCAAAACCACAGTCTTTAAATATTCAGATAAAATAACTAAGGGATCAGAAAGAAAGCTCAGTGGGCTGGATCCTTTGTACTGCAAGGTCTCACAGGTACAAGTACAATGGGTAGGACATTTTCCTTGCAAACATCTGACCCAGGTTCAATCTCAGGCAAACCATATGGTCCCCTGAGTACCGTCAGAGTGTAATCAGGAGTAAGCCCCAAGTACAGTGGGTGTGACCAATCGACCCACCAAAACTAAAAAAAAAAAAAAAAAAAAAAAGAGAAATGGTAATCTGTGTGCAAATAACAAAAAATGTAGACATTAAAACTACAAATAACTTTTAGAATGTTTTATTTTCAAGTATTTACACTAGGAATACTCCTCCTCTTAAAAAAAGGGGGTGTATTCCCCAGAAATTTCTACCAATTGCAATTTAAAAAATAAACAAGCATGTAATTATGGTTTTAAAAAATGACAACAGCATTCCATTCATTCTCTAAAGGTTCATCTCTAACCCAAGGAAGCAGAACTTTTCTCAAATCCTCATGTGCTGACCACCACTGCCCCAACATTATCTTTCTCACCCCTCCTTAGAACCCGAGTATCTCTCACTGCAGCTGTAGACATACCTCCCAACCCTCATTCATGCAACTTTCCTCTTTGCTCCAACACTCTTACAGTGCTTTTATGTCCCTAAGCACACTGCATCCATCTCAGTGTCGTATGTACAAGGCTCTTCTCCTGGCAGAGTCCAGTCACTTCTTCAGTCTTTTAAAAGAGTTGTTCTGATTAAATAAAGCCGTCATTCCCATATCCACTCTCTTTCCCAATTAATCCCTACTGCATCACCTCATTAAGTTACATGGCTTATTTTATTTTCTATACTTGGGAGTTCTCATTCATTCGTACTAGAAAACAAGTCTCATAAAACTAAAGACTTTTTTTTGCTTTTTTTCATATTTTCAATGCTTAGCACACCACAAGTGCTCAGATGTCGGGGATACCGCTGGGGTCCCAAACAATGCCGGGAAGCGAGTTCCCTTCTACCTCTGAAGCCGGCGGGGAATGGATGAAGACTCAGGAATCCGATGCAGTTTTAAAAGGCTTTACTTATCACAGGTTCAGGCAAACAAATCAACAATAGGAAAAACCCTGTGCTTAAGATTCCTGGCTAGAACCCCAGCCACGTGTAGGCCAAAATGGCGGCCACCACGTGTTAAGGCCATGTACAGAGGAGACAAAGACAAGACTCCCAAGAAGGGTGCAAGCTCACAAAGAGAGAACCAAAAAAGAGAGGCGTGAAAGAGGAAGCAGGCTAGTTTTATACCCCTGCAACTCAGACCTCCCGCCCACTATTATGGGGAAGCAGGGAGGGTCAAATGCCCTCAGGTAATTTCTCCCAGCACCTCACCTAAGCCCTTTTAGATGCTAATGTCTTAAGCCAAGATCTGCCTGGAAATGCCTTTATAGGGTGGGAGAAGGGTTTTCTGAGATGGCATGTCTCTGTACCAAAGACAAATACTAATGCCAGTTAAATATTTCTCCAAGCCTTCACAAGTCTCGTCTACTTCACGGTAGTTTTGTATTTTAGTTGCCTTTTGAGTTATCAGGGAGCCATGCTTGCTTGCTTGGAGGCAAACAGCATTTCTCTCTGGTCTAATTATTTAGAGATCCAACGTGGCCAGGCAAATATGCTGGTAAGGTCTAGCTAGTCACACGATGATTGTGGTAGTATGAGAGAATATTTATACCAGCCAGTACAGAATACATGGTCAGATAAACTGCCACATTTAGACTACCCCCTTATCTATGAAGTGATTTGCAGGAGGCAATCTAGAGCATATGCAGAGGCTCTTAGAGGAGTCCTGCAACAACTGATACTAGATAAATAGCACCATACCCAGAGTAAATTAAACTTTGCCACTGCTAATTTTGTATCGCCTCCACAGATACTCTAAATTCCTGCCTAGCTGTCAAAACCTTCTTAGAAGATTAGCAGAAACACTACTATGGTCTTTTCCTAAATCTGATTCCTCTAACCAAGTTTCTTCCTATATTCCATGTATGCCTAATGTGCCTTCATTTCAGAAAACAGAGAAAAACCCTCTATTAACTAGACCTTTATAATATGGAAGGTCAGTCAATATATGTATCCACTAACACTTTCTCCTCTCAGAGCTCCAGTATCAATTACTCAGGGAAACAGCAGCACCAGAAGACAACACTAAGTGGATCGCCCTGCAGTACCAAGAACCTACCCATCTCCTTAAGGGATGATAAATGTGAATAATCACTTGATCAGGGGCTTGGCGATAGCACAGCAGGTAGGGCATTTGCCTTGCACACGGCCGACCCAGGTTCGATCCCCGGATTCCCATATGGTCCCCTGAGCACCTTCAGAGTAATTCCTGAACGAAGAACCATGAGTAACCACTGAGCATTGCCAGGTGTGACCCAAAGAAGCAAAAAAATAAATAAGTAATCACTTGTTGACATTGCGTTATTCATCAATTTGCTCGAGCGGGTGCCAGTAATATTTCCATTTGACCCTATCACGTGCCAGTGTAGCCCAATATCATCTGCTTGCTTCAGGAAGACAAAGAGCCTCAAACTGTTCGTTCAGGGTCTTGATGAAGAGTCTGACTATCTTGTAGGTGAGCAGCCACATGATCTTAGGACATCCCATGGGATCCAGTCGGTAAGGACTCTAGTCCAGAGGTCATCTCCAAATTTCATTACATGTCCAGTCCATCTGATTTCTGACATCTTGGCAAATGAGACAGCGTCCCTGACTCTGGATGGTCTGGATTCCTTCTCTCACTTGAGTGAGGCTTGATATTCCAAGCATAGCTCTTTCTATTCCTCTTTGAGAGACCCAAATAGCATTCTCATCCTGCTTTCGTAGGGCCCAGGTCTCTGAGGCGTATGTTAATGCAGGGAGATCGGTGGAGTTGAAGAGATGTGCCCGGAGCCGGAGGTTCTTTGTCCTTTTAGCTATTTCCTCGATGCTTTTGAAGGCATTCCATGCCACTCTCTTCCTCTTGCACAGCTCAGGTTTTAGGTCATTCGTCATGTTGACTTCTCGTCCTAGGTACACATAACTGCTGCATTCAGAGATGTTTGAACATTGAGAGTGAATGGGGCCTCTGGAACTAGTTCATTTTTCATGAACATACTTTTATTGAGATTCAGCTGTAGAATCTCAGCTGGAGAATCTTTCCACATTCTCGGTCAAAGTCAGTCAGCATTTGTGCTTCTTGGCAAATGTTTGATGTTATTAGAATGATGTCATCAGTGAAATGGAAGTGGTATAGTTGTAGACCATCTATCTTCACTCCCATTCCTTACCATTCTAATTGTCTCATGATGTTCTCGAGGGTGGCACTGAAGAGTTTTGGTGAAATGGTATCACCCTGCCAAACCCCTCTTTTGACATCAATGATCACATCAATTGGCTTCAGTGATCATTGATGTGATCATTGATGCCAATAATAAATTATTAATAATAAAACATCCAAGAACTAAATTTAATATACTTTAGTTATCTGTCTCAGGAATTATTCTCATTAGTCATTGCATTTCTGCTCTAACTTAGCCTTAAACTTTTACTAAGATACTGTTTTAAAGCCCATGTTTTTTTAAAACATCTACATATGGTTCCCAAACAGTGTACCAAAAAAATAAAAAGGTACCAACCTGTATCTAGAAAGCATGTAGGATTCTAACATCCCTAACCTCACAGGGTTGAGAATAAGCAATAAAGTCATGGAATTTACAACTGTAAAATCTCACTAGCAATATGTGTGATGGCTAGTTGGCTATTGACACCTGCCCTGCAAAAGTAAAGCTCTGAATAAATCCCAGGTGCACTGCATGCATAATAGTGGCCCCAGAGTCTATTTCTTGGGATTTCCACAGCCACAACAGTGCATGTGATGACCAGCTCATAGGCAGAGAATTGACAAAATGGGTGACCAACACAAAAGCAATGAAAAAAGGTGTTAGAGCAGTGAGGGCAGGTTCACTCCTGGTAAGCTAGTTTTTGATCTCCACAAAGACACCACCACCTCCACTGCAACCAGTGTGTGAAACTACCACAACAAAATGAGTGTGCAATCCAACCCCAGATGCATACCACACACAACCACAGGTGATGCCAAGTCATCATAGCAGATCAAAGGGGAAGAGGAAAATAAAATAAATTAAATACAACCAATAATTAGTGTAAAACCCTGTCATATTTTTTCTTAGTAATTTCATTTACTCATCTATATTCAGGTCTGATTCTATAGTTTATTTTCTCCTTAAGGAACACACAAGCTGAGGCTGGAAGATAGTACAGGGGTTAAGGAACTAGCCTTGCGTCCTACTGACCCTCATTCAAATCCCTATCACCACATATGATCTGCTTACAACACCAGGGATCATCCCTGAGCACAAAGCCAGAAATAACCCAAGATGTGTGTGTGGGGGGGGAGGGGTAGGGGGAAAGTGACAGGGAATGGGGAGGGAGGACAGGGGAGGGAGAAGAAACACACAAACACAAGGTTAGGATGTTATCTTTCACCACTATTATTCAACACTAATTGAAAGATCCAACCACAATAGTTAAGCAAGAAAAAAAAAGAAATTTAAATTTTAATTAATTTATTTCATAATTCGAAAGCCTAAAATAAAATGTGTACAAAAGAAACACAATCTGCTAGTAATAAAATCTGTTATGCTAATCCAAAAATAGTAAACACATTACTTTTTTATGTATCTTACACAGTACAGATCTTACATATATCAACTATTTATATTATTTACACATGTAAACATTATTATAAGTAATTTGACTAGTTTCAAATAATAAACCTAACCAATCACTAGGTATATAACCATGGACTTGCTTTTGACATCTGTGTGTCTTTATTTCAGTTTCTTCATCATTAAGTTACAGATTCAAAAATTCTATTTCCTCATAATCATTAAAAAGGAAAAGCAAATAGAACAAGTGCAAAACATCAAGAATAGGACCTAGACAAAGAAAATAGCATGTCAGCACGCCTCCAATATTATTATTTCACAATGAAAAAGAAAAAGAGACATAGTGACATAGTTCACAGAGCACAAGATATATGTAAGAGCCCTAAAGGATAGGGTTTAAGGAAATAAAAGAAACAAAAAGTAAAAAAGTTGCCTATATAAAGAGACTAAAGGCTTCAGGTTTCAAATTGAGTTTTTTCCTTTTTTTTTTTTTTTTGCTTTTTTTTGGGGGGAGGTCACACCCAGCGATGCTCAGGGGTTACTCCTGGCTCCGCACTCAGGAATTACTCCTGGTGGTGCTCAGGGGACCATATGGGATGCCGGGGATCGAACCTGGGCCGGCATGGGCCGGCCACACACTAGGCAAACACCCTACCCCTGGACCATCGCTCCAGCCCCTCAAATTGAGCTTTTTCAACTGGAAGCTCAGTTTTTACTAAGTGGAACCATTTATTTGCTGCCTATATGCAGACTGAGGACTAAAGCAAATAACTCAGCAGTTAATGGCAAACCTTATAGTCCTAAACTGGGACAATGAAAATATTAAATGTACGATTTTAGAATTTCTGCTTAGGTAAAGTGTGAGCCTGAGGAGGCAAAACAACCTAAGAAAGGTTAAAGCAATCAGAGATACAGTACAAGAGGGCGATGGGACTGGTGTTGGGTCACTGAATACCTGAAACAACTGCATTATGAAAAACTTTTGTAAAACGTGGTCCTTAAATAAAGTTTCAATATTTTTTTTCTTTTTGAGTCACATCTGGTAATGCTCAGGGGTTACTCCTGGCTCTGCACTCAGGAATTACTCCTGGTGGTGCTTGGGGTACAATATGGGATGACGGAGATCAAAACTGGGTCAACTGCATGCAAGACAAATGCCTTACCCACTGTGCCATCACTCTGGCCCCTAAAGTTTCAATATTAATACTGAAAATATCCCTGTGATCCAGGACATTATGATCTGATCGGCTGTTATCCAGAGACACTGACACAGGGGCAGAGCTGCTAATCACTCTTATGGTGCTCAGCTGACCATGGTGTCCAGGAGGGAGGGCGGGTTCTGGTCCTGGCCAGCCACCCCAATAGAGCCTCAGAAGAAGCCAGAGGAATCCCCTGCACCATAATGGCAGCAATTTTCAATGTCCAAACACCACAGCTCGTCAGACCCCCACCCACAAGAGAAACCGATTTCAAGCCCAGTACTCCAGGGACCTGAAGACCTGTCCTATTACAAATTATTCTATCCACTGAGGAGAAAAGGAAGGAGACCAGAATGCTTCTAGCCTGACAGCAGACTGGCCCCCTGGATAAATCCACAGCCACGGCAGAGCCTGGCAAGCTACCCATGGTGTATTCCATATGCCAAAAGAGTAATAATAATGGAACTCAATCCCAACGAATGTAGATGTTACTGGCACCACTTGAGCAAATCGATGAACAAGGGGAAGACAAGTGATCTAAGTGATCCTTGTGATACCACCAGTGACTTGATATGACCTCCAGATAAGGCCAATTTGTTTATTTCCTCCTTCTTTTACTTTTTGGGGGTTTGGGAGTCCTACAACCAGCTGTGCTCAAGAATCATTCCTGGCAGTACTCAGGGGGTCTGTAAATGCTACAGGGAATCACTGGGTCTTTCACATGCAAAGCAAGTAACTCGTCCCTTGTACTATCAGGCTCTTTTTGATCCCCAGGTTACTAAATCTAAAACTGCAATAAAAGTAACCTACTTTATAGATAGGCTACTTGTGAAGATTAAATAAATGGCAATGTTTACCCTATGCTAATATTTTGGGGGGGAACTTTGTATTATTAAGAATGGTTGTATACTTAATGCCAGGGGGAAAAAAGTACCCCACCTCAAAAAAAATAAATAAAGCCCATACTTCCTGTTTTATTCCAAGGTTTCAGAATCGAATTTGAAAAAAAAAGAAAAATCAAAGAATCACTTTCTCTTTTTGCAAACCAAATTTATTCAACACAATTACCATGAAGAACAATAGCTATCATTAAATCAACTTTGAGATCCTGGAAAAAACTATTAATGATTCACAGAATTCAAATGAAAATGGTATACATTCTGATTCTAGTTCTAAACTATCCCCACTGTATTAAAATTGTACAACAAGATAGTAAAGAGAAATTCCTCCTCCCCCTAGTCTTTAACCACATGAAATACAATCACTGGCATCTTTTCTCTTTCCATCAGCAAAATTACCAACATGCATACATACTCTGCTGTTTACACCAGGGAAATGAAGAAATATACTGAGTTACACATTAGCATACTTTCATAATACCTGACCCGTTATGCCGTAGAACACTCTAGATAAGCTCCCCTGGCTTATAAAGAGTACAATAGTGAAAAGACAGCAATGGACAAGGGGGAATTTTAAACTCTCCTTGTCACATCATTCAAAGTGAGCTACAGAAAAGTGAGATTCAAAAATAACACACTGTATAGACTGCCATAAAACTATAAAGGTTTGCAATCTTTAATCTACTAAATGTGACTTTTTGACTTTGCAGGAAGTCTATGGCAGCACATTAGGCCAAAAACAGTTCCACAAATAAAAAGGAAAATCGTTCACTATGTAACAGGAAGTAATAAGTTAAAATAAAGAGGAAAGTCATTTAAAAATAGAAAACAAGTGATGACAGAACTACTATCAATCAAATTTCTGGATAAAATAATTAGAATTAATAGCATGTCTAGAAATTAATGGAAAACTTAAAAGCACATTTTCATTTCACATATACTTGTGCAAAACAGAAAACAATGAAACACTTAAATACAGAATCCTCAGTAGAATACTTCTAATTAAACCCTATCAAACAGAGAAAGTTGGAAAAAGGCCCATCTGATTGGAAAAGATCAAAGTCCATTGAAACACCTGCCAGCAAACACAGGTGAGGAAACTAACATTCTCTCTCATATGGGGGGAGGGGGATGGTCTCTACAAAGATATCTGGCAATATCAACCAGGATCATAAATACAGCCATCAACTCAACAATTCCACTCCTAGGAATTTATCTGACATATATACTCATTATGGAAAAAAAATTACCCTGCAAAAACTATACTGCAGTGTCAGTAAAACACACTATCCATAGGTCCAGGTTAAATAAAGAATGAAGATATATTTATTAATGTTGACTTTAGAGAAGAAAATAAGCTTATTTCAAAAAGATTCTTTTTAGGCTGAAAAGAGGGTGCAGAGGACTTGTTTATGTTTATCTGTTTATCTTCCCGTTTATCTTCGATTTGCTCGAGCGGGCCCCAGTAACATCTCCATTTGATCTGTCTCATGCAAGTAGAGCCCAAGGGCACCTGCTTGCTCCAGGAACATAAAGAGCCTCAAACCATTCCATCAGGTCATGGCAATGAGGTCTATAATTATGACTGGTATCTGGCATATCAAATACGACACGGGTAGCTTGCCAGGCTCTGCCGTGTGGGGAGCATACTCTTGTAGTCTGCATACAAGAGTATGCAGAGGACTTATGTGTATTTGTAAGTATTTTGCACATATTATCTCTAGACCCTGCCCCTCGAGGTGTTGCAAGTGTGGCTGCATTGCCCAGCTGCGTCGACAGGTAGCAGATAGGTCTCAGGTTTGTCTACACCCAGGGCTTTGCCCCGTGGGCCCTGGTTGTTTGATGGTCTGACATAGGAAAAAGACTGGGATGAACCCATGGAGAAGGAAGGAAGGAAGGAAGGAAGGAAGGAAGGAAGGAAGGAAGGAAGGAAGGAAGGAAGGAAGGAAGGAAGGAAGGAAGGAAGGAAGGAAGGAAGGGAGGGAGGGAGGGAGGGAGGGAGGGAGGGAGGGAGGGAGGGAGGGAGGGAGGGAAGGAGGGAAGACGGACGGACGGAAGGAAGCAACAACTTAGAAAGCCAGGAATAATTTCAGTGGTACAGTGCATTTTCCCCAGGTGAGACCCTGAGTTTGATCCCCAGCACCAAAAAATGATAAACACAAACACACAGACAGACACACACACACAAATAATAAAAAAAATTTAAACCAACTTTATGGTTGGAGGGATAGTACAGTGCGGAAGGTGCTCGCCTTACATGTGGCTGACCCAGCATCCATATGGTCCTCCTCAAGCAGCGCCAGGAATAACCTGAGCATAACTGCAGTGTGACCCAAAACCAACAAAAAAGGCAACTTCATTAACAATACGGATAAAGGCTCCCTCTTCAAGCCCATGTTCTTCTTGAACACATCTTGCTTACATGTCTCTATGTTCTTGCTTGCTTATTTCAACCCGGGAAAAGCCTGTTTTCTCACACCTGGATTTCTCCCTTTATCTCCTATCACATCTTTCTGAGTAAGTTTCAATAAAAACTTATTTTTTTGCTTTGTCAAAAAACAAAGAGGGGGTAGGGAGATACACAGTGGCTCTGCATCAAAATATGCCTAAGCTACTGCTCTCCCATGACTGTTGAATGGCGGGCCTAGGTAGCTTGGGAGCTATAAGGTTTAATCCACTCACAGTTTAATTTATTCACATATTCTTAAACCAGGGTTCATGCTAATGAGATCTCACTTCTGTGTAAACGCTGGTGAAGGGTGTGGCAGTTACAAGAGCCATTTTCAGAATCAGTAACTTCTGAAACATTACTATAATCTCTACTACAGTTTCAAAGTTATCTACCTCTTAATACCCACTGGTCGGAGTAGAACAGTTAGAATTCACCAGGAGACTATCATCCTGGCTATTGGTTAAGGTTAGAGAAGGTTATGCTAGTTTGCCCTCAAGCAGGCAAGCATGACTGACCCTTTCAGTAAATAGAGGACAAGATACTCAGAATCGCCTTGGTACAGAGAAAACAGACGGACCTTGTGGGTACCACCTAGATTACATGAAACCCATGAAATTATGGTGCTTTTCTCCCCATGAATATATATTCATTGAGATGTATTTCTTTTTTTTTTTTCTTTTTTGGGTCACACCTGGCAACGCTCGGGGTTACTTCCTGGCTCCTTGTTCAGGAATTACTCCTGGGGGTGCTAGGGGACCATATGGGATGCCGGAGATCGAACCCCGAGTCAGGTGCGTGCAAGGCAAATGCCCTACCTACTGTGCTATCGCTCCGGCCCCCGAGATATATTTCTTTATACCAACTCTCTCACTCCCTCCAGTATTTTCACAGAAGAAAAACTCTCAGAAAAATGGATTTGTCCCCTGGCATAACCATTTATTTAGACCTGAAACAAGGTCTACACCTAGAAGCTGATTTGTTGATCTTTGCTGATATGACCCTCCCTGAAGATTAGGATTACTTTTGGATATATTAGGGGATTGACTTGAGGTATGAGGATCCACTTTGGTGGGAGACTTGGGCCCTCATGCATGGTCTAAGTTCTGACCAAGAGTTAGAGGTCTGGGGAATCCCATTTACTTTGGATTGTAAATGTGGAACTTGTTTTAGTAAAAGCCTTTTAGAACTTCGCTGGACTCCTGAGTTTTAATCCATTCCCCACCAGCTTCAGAGGTAGAAGGAAACTTCGTTTCCTGATGTTGGGGACCCCAGAGGTTCCAGTAGCAGATACCGCTGGGCCCCAGTATCTGCTACTTTGGTTATCCCCTGACTCGAGTACTGTTGGAGCATGGGTTCCTTGGAGGTCCCTTGGCCCTGGGGCCCCAGGGGGACCCACCCTGAAACCTTATGCTGAAGAAACAAAGCCTATTCTGTCCACAGCAATGTTTGCTTCTATACCAACTAACTGCTATCAAGTTTCTACTCCTTGTAGTTATACCTGAGGGAAAGGCCATGACTGGTAATATGGTATTTGGCTCTGGGTAAGAATTAATGCAAAGAGGATGTTTCAAACAAAGTCAACTAGCAAAATACAACAGAAATGCCATTTGCCTTGAAAGTTCTCAAAAGCCATTAAAAAAGTCTAGGTTTTCATATTCTTAGTTTAAGAAGATAAATATTATTCCTAACTTAAGAGGATGAGTAGATGTATGAGTAGATGTAGTTAGACCTAAAATCCCTGCCCCTCGAGTGTTGCAGGTATGGCTGTGGTGCCTGGCTGTGCCGGCAAGTGGCAGACAGGAGACAGGCTTGTCTATGCCCAGGTCTCTGCCCTGTGGGCCCTGGATGGTTGATGGTCTGACATAGAAAAAGACTGGCCCCCTGGGATGAACTCAGAGTCACGGCAGAGCCTGGCAAGCTACGGAGTGGTATTCGATATGTCAAAAACAGTAACAATAACAGACCTCATTCCCAACGAATGGAGACATTACTAATGCCCACTTCGAGCAAATTGATTAACAATGGGAAGACAAGTGACAAGATCTAAAACGCTAATTTTTTATTCACTAAATCACTATAATAGTTTACTCCTTGGGAGCTCTCAGCCACCATGCAGAGACTCAGACACACGGGGAGAGCTGCCATCCAGCTCTCCCCTAGATCAGCTGACCATGAGGCTCCCAGAGGCAAACGGATTTTGGATGTTGGCCCATCACCTCTATAGGGTCTCGGAAGCAGCCGAATGAGACTCACTCATCATAACAGTCACCATTTTTGCAGTCTGGACCGATAGCTCATCAGAACCCGCAAGAGAGCGCTGATCTCAAGACCAGCTCAACAGAGCAGCCGAGTTCAAGCCCAGGTAGGCGGTTCTCTGGAGGCGGAGTCACTGGGCATTCCTGGAAATGGAGCTGGGGTCCCCATTCCCCTCTCTGACCCTTCCCAGAGGCCTGGTGATCCCGCCCATGAACTGCCTCAGGATTCTTGGCCATGAACTGCCTCAGGATTCTTGGCCATCATGCAGAGACTCAGAGGCACAGGGGAGAGCTGCCATAGTGGAACCAATCATGTTCTGGAATATATTACAATCCACAATGTGTAAGAAAGGGAAGCGAGGAGAGAGAGAGAGAGAGAGAGAGAGAGAGAGAGAGAGAGAGAGAGAGAGAGAAAGGAGAAAAAGAACCTGCCACGGAGGCAGGCTGGAGGGAAGGGGGGAGGGAGGTGGGGACATTGGTGATGGGAGATGGGCACTGGTAGAGAGATGGGTGTTGGAACACTGTAGAACCAAAACTCAAACATGAACAGCTTGTAATTGTATATCTAACAGTCACTTGATCACTTGACATCCGTTATTCATCAATTTGCTTGAGCGGGCGCCAGTAACATTTCCATTTGACCCTATCACTTGCCAGTGTAGCCCAATGGCATCTGCTTGCTTCAGGAATATGAAGAGTCTCAAACCGTGCATTCAGGGTCTTGACAAGAAGTCTGACCATCTTGTAGGTGGGCAGCCATGTGATCTTTTGACATCCCGTGGGATCCAGTTAGTAACGGCTCTAGTCCAGTGGTCGTCTCCAAATCACATTACATGTCCAGCCCATCTGATTTTCGATGCCTTGGCAAATGAGACAGCGTCCCTGACTCTGTCTAACAGTGGTATAATAAACAGTGGTATAATAAAACAGTGGCATATCTAACAGTAGTATAATAAAATATGTTTCCTCCTTCAAAAACAAAAATTCTGCATACCAGCAAAATTCCTTTTATTTTAATAAATACATTCCCAAATCCCACCATCCAATTTAAAAAGGAAGCCACTCTCTCTTAATTAATAAAACTATTAATTTGCCACAAAACATAGTGAAAAGAGTTTTATTTATTTGCAAATGAGAGACCTGAAAAAGTATCTTGAGAGTGTGTTAGGATTCTTGAGCTTTGGGACCACATGATAGAAAACTACCACGTGGGAAAGAAAAAACAGGTCTCTGAGCCTCACACAAAAGTTCAATAATATTTTAAAGGCAGAGAGGGTAAATATCCACATGAACATTATGTAGTTACACCAACTAATTTAACTTCCTAACTTGGCATAATGACAGGGTAGTTGGGAGGGAATGTAAAAGAAAATACTCAACAGCTTAAAATTAACAATGGGTCCATTTATTCAAAGTAGGATGGTTCTCCCATTTCAGCTTGAGAAACTGAAGTCTCTTTCTATCCTCCTCTACAAGGAAAACTCTGCAGCTGCTCTGTCTGGTGAATCACTCAACTATATTCACAATTTTACCCTGAGTTAAGCAATGACAAGAAAAGTCTTCCTCTTCATTTTGCACTGAAAACCAACAGAAATAACTGTATAAATTCTATCCTTCAAAGACCAGTTTGGTTCATTTCTACTGTAGGAAGTCAATCCCACATAAATAATCAATGCCAAGTGAAACCGAGAAAGCGATTAAAGTTATCATTTCACTAATCATACAAAAATATTGTTCCGTTAGTGCTTATTTTTCTCCCCTATCTTTACACTACCCAATACTCTGTGCCATGTTTAATAGCAGCTAAAGAGTACCCCTTTATCTTCTGGATTTTACAGCAAACTGTTTTCATGATTCTGTACTTCCCTGTCCTATATCATACATACACCCAAACAGGGCTCCATATTCCAATGGTACATTTCTTCTGCCTCTCAAGTCCCATTAAAATCCTGTCTGACTTGATCCTTCATTTCTCTTGAGAATCAAAGTCACTGTTATTTTGTAACAATAATAACAAAGTTACTATTATTTTAGTAGTAGAAAGACTGACATATCTGTGAAAAGACTTTCCTATCTGTGAAAGAAATGTTATATACTTATGAAAAACTCAGAGAACATTTGTCACTTGTCTTGTCTTCCGTTGTTCATCGATTTGCTCGAGCGGGCACCTGTAATGTCCCCATTCATTGGGAATGAGGTCCATTTGCTACTGTTTTTGGCATATTGAATACACCTCGGGTATCTTGCCAGCCTCTGGGTTCATCCCAGTCTTTTTCCTATGTCAGACTATCAACCATCCAGGGCCCACAGGACAGAGCCCTAGGGGTATAGACAAGTCTGTCTCCTGTCTGCCACCTGCCAATGCAGCCGGGCACCACAGCCACACCTGCAACACCTCGAGGGGAGGCAAGATGAAAAACTCAGAGAACATCTTCAGGAAATCCACTACTAACAGTTACTCTCGCACATGGGAAAACAACATGCAATCGCAAATATATTATCCTTGTCGTTCCATCATTATAACCTGCCAAAATTTGGCCTGAAATTGTGCAACAAGTCTTCCAACTCTTCTTATAAAGTACATTGGCAAAGAACAACAAACCCACATTGCTACAATGATACCCATCGTGAAACTCTAAGGCTTCCAGGCAATTCCACACAGTGTCTGCTGAAGTCAATAACATATGATCGTGCAATTACAGCAAAATGAGGATCTTTTCCAACTTTACAAGAATCCAAGTCAGAGGGATCGCTTAGTGACACACGGCTCGTAGAATGAATGCCCTATGTTTGATACCTGACCACATAAACACACACACACACACACACACACACACACACACGAAGTAAAAGTTTATAGAAATTATCAATTATCTTACCACTTATCTTAGAATTATCTTAGAAAGTCACCTACTTAAGTATACAAAATTCAAACTATGACATGGAATGACTAGATTTAAGTGAAATGTTGAAAATTATATTCATCATTTACGTGCTGGTAAAAACAAAGATTCAAGGAAAAAATGTCCAAGTTCCATCCAACTGTTTAATTATCTTTCACATTAAATGAGATAAATTCTCAAATTAAACATTTGATAACACAGTTACAATGCTATAAGGGAACATAAATAACCCTTTGAAGTTTAACATAATACCTTGACCGGAGGGAAAAATGTGTACTTTCTAAATAAAAAAGATACAGGTTCCTAGCTAAACATAATCTTGTGTTTTTATTTTTCTTATTGTTGTTGTTTTGGGCTGTTTTATTTTATGGTTTTGACTATTTGGGGGGGCTTTTGGGAGGGGTTGGGGGCCACACCTGGTAGTACTCAGGCGCTATTCCTGGCTCTGTGCTCAGGCATTACCAGGAACCAAATGCAGTGTCAGGAAACGGAAACCAAGTCAGTGATCTGCAGGCAAGCAAGCACCTTAAATCCTTTATTATCTCTATAGGCCTGTGAGGTTTTTTTAATTCTAACAAATTATTAGTCAAAAATAATTCAATTTTTACATTTCCACTGATTATGGACATTTGATCTTTCAAGTCTCTAATTTTTCTTTTTAAGTTTATATATTATTGTAAAATATAATTGAAGAGTATGTGCCAGAGCTTACTAAGAATTTTATATGCATTACAATATAAAGAGAATTGTCAAATTACATGTTTTAAGATAAGATTTAGTTTTAATTGCTTCTTGATACCATTAATTAAATAATCTGGTGGTCACTGAAATATATCCCAATAATTTTACATAATTAAAGCAGAATAAATATAATGAGAGAAGTAATTAAAATGAGCTATGACATCAATAATTTTGCTATAACGATATAAGTTAGCATTAGGTACTCATCTTCATGAGGCAATGTTACCAGGCATGTTTAAACTGAACTATACAGGGGTTAAAAATAACTACCGTGAACGGCCAACAGCCCAGCAGCACAGATGAGCCAACTTTCCCTACCCTCCTCTCTCCCCTTCCCCTGCTCTCCAGGCCAGAATGAATTGCGTGCCCCACTGCACAAGGCCTGAAAAGGTCATCGTGGATGGCTGAGACTTTTGTAAGAGAACAGAAATAACTCCACAGCTTTGTTACCATCTCTTTTAATCAGTGTGTTCAAAACCCTTTAATTAGCACTCTGGCTACACAAGGACAGCGTTTGTCACTGCCAGGGAAGGTGCATATGTGTGTACACAGTGTTCTGTAATATCAGCAACACAACATGGAGTTAGTGCCTCAAATTGTCTGGAGCACCGAAAATGGGGTTTACTTCAAAGAAACCAGGAAATTTACATGCTATGTTTGCATTTTTAATACCAAACAACAAATGATGAGTTTTTCTGACTGTACAAATTGTTTCTGGATCTTCTTTCAGCAAAGATGGAAGTATTTTAACCTAGGTAACTTAATTTGTTCTACCATAGGCTATTCTAACAATATAAATAATGTTGGAACACGATAACAGGCAATTTTCAAAAACTGTTCCATTTCTCAGAGTTGAGGTGGGGGTGTGTGAGCAGGACAAAGAGCTAGGTCAAACTGGAATAAATCATAGAACACATTTTTCACATGGAAATTTTATATTTAACATTTCAGCCATCCATGAAAAAAAAAAACCTTAAAATTTCCATGCTAGCACACACACACACACACACACACACACACACACACACACACACACACACACACCTTTATAAAATTTTAAAAAATCAAGGTAAAAATTTGTGATAAATTAAAGATAACTAAATCCCATAGTCCAAGTCTTGGGGATGTGGCCCAGTAAAAGAGCATTTGCCTTCCATGTGTAAGGCTCTGAGTTCAATCCCTCACACAAGGGAGAAAAAAACTAAAAATTCAGAGTCAAAAATTACAAAATTATATAGCCCCCAAAAAAGTCATGTTGGGGATACATTATACATATATATAATGTTTTTTAATATATGAAAATCACATACATTTACATATACATACACGTATATACATATATTTATGTATATGTATATATTACATATTACATACATCTATTTATGTATATGCATGATCTATTGCAACAATATTAATAACATTAACACTGGAAACAATATAAATGCCCATCAAGGTTTAGGGAGATGGCTCAATAATAAGTAGGTCTAGGTTCCATGTCTACCATCACAAAAATAATAATTAACAAGAAAAAGAAACAACAAACACAAAACAAGATCAAAAACAACAAAGCACTATCTCTCATTGCCTCCCTCCTTCAAATCCCTAGAAATAAAATAAACCAAAAAAAAGAGTGGGGTGTATGCAAATAAATGCTGTTTCCCTACAATTCAACTATCAAATATAAAATAACAATAAAACCTTTTATAAAGAAAGTTATCCGTGGTAAATAGTTGAGGGAAAAAAGCAGCAAAGTGTAGTACCATATAAACAACATATTATCACTTGATTAAGAAGTTACCACTTTTATTTGAATATACAAAAAATAATAAAATCCTTTGGAAAGTTATATGAGTAATTATCAGCAATAATTACTTCCTGGTGATGAAAGTAAAGTAAAGCAGTGCCTGACACAGTCAATGAAACCTACAATTACTACCTTATCAGTATCATCACCATGAAAATAGATCCTTAAAATATATACACATAATACACTCACACTAAATCCAAAATGAGGTAAACAGACAAGTCCTAATTCTTCATAGGCAGTCTATTCAAAGATCCAAACCCTTCCTTTTCTCTTCAAAGGAAGGAAACTTGAATTTATTTTATTGTTGGTTGTCTCCTCACAAGAAAGTGAACAGAGGAAATAACATCAAAAAATGTATTTTTAGTCAATATTAATCAACAGCCTTTAATAAACAGCTTTTAGAACTGAAATGAACCATGAAAATCCCACTGTGCAACCTTCTAAAATTACATGGAAGAACCAGGGTTCGGAGAATTGCCCAAATTCACGACAGATCAAAAAATTTGGAGTTCAGCCCTAGTTAAATTCCTTCCATTTCATCATTAATTGGAATTAGTAATCTTGCTAAATCCCACTTACCATCCCTTATTATATATAACTGTCTGCTGAGATCAAATCCGTAAACATTCGCAGTAAGTACTCACATCATCAAAAAATTTCAACTACACAACCCTGAGGTTTCCAGGGCCAAGCACTGAATGACGATCTGTAATAAAATCTGTAAAGTTTGCTTACACTAGAGATTGTCAGAGGCATGTTGAAATCCTTGCCACCTTGCAGCCGGAAACCCCACGGAGCTGGGCCAACCAAGGACACGCTGTAGTTGTTCATGGTTCTAATGATGCAAAGACCAATGTCAAAAAATGAAAGCTGAAAGAAATTACAGTAAATAAAAACTTTATTTAAAATCTTATTACAAACAATTACTGCATTTTAACAAAAACCAAATCATGTTCACTATTTGGGGAAAAATGAAATATAGTGGATATTTCGATATTAAATTCTTATTACTTCAGTCTAAGAAAAGGGATCTATGAACATATAATTTCTAAATTCACACCAACTTCCATAATCTAAAAATTCCTCATCAGAATGCAATTCTAGACACCTGAAGAGTTTACAACACTCAACAAACCAATTTGCAGCTTCTTTCAAATAAGCTTTAACTTAGAAGTACTTTACACCACTTCATTGAATTTACAAGAAAAATGTTTGATTTTAGGCTTAATTCAAAATTATTTTCTTTTGGGCTGGAGACAGTACAGAGAGCAGGGCGCTTGTCTTGCACAAAGCTGACCCAGGTTCAATTCCTGCCAGGAGTAATTCCTGAACAGAGTCAGGAGTAATTATTGAGTGCCACCAGGTACAGCTCAAAAAATAAAAAACTAAAACAAAATTATTTCTATTTTATCCCTCCACTTTATATATCCATTTGCCTGTAACACACAAGTGCATTTCAACGTCACTTAAGAACTCCAAATCTGAGGCCAGAGTAATAATAGCACTCTAATAATACCCTATAGTGGATAGGGAGCTTGCTTTGCATGCAACCAACACAGGTCCAATCCCCTGCACACCATAGGGTCCCCCGAGCCCCAAGAGGAGTGATTTTTTGAATGCAGAGTCCAGAATAAGTCCTGAACACTGCTGGGTATGATGCAAAGACAAAGATAAAAAAATAAAATTTTAATTCAACTTAAAAGATGAAGTATATTATTCCACAATTAAAACAATATTACTTTTGCTTCAGACAGGCAGTAACAAGCAATTCTCTAGTTCAGTAATACTACATTTGCAATCTTCTTTGCATGGATTCATACCACTACATAGATGAGTGGAATAAGCACTGATTCCCCACTCTGCAGGGAATCTGACTACAAGTTGACAGAATCTTGTCAACCCTGATACATGAAAGGAAACTAGAACTTTGGGGGAGAGGAGCCCACCTATGCTTTCTCTTTCCAGTCTGACCATAACTGCATTTGTAAGGCCTCTCATGATAGAAATTTTATATAATTTTGAAACTTTTGAAAGCTCAGAATTTACTAACTTTTGTTAATGATTATTAGTGAATGAAAGAGAATTGGAACAAAGTAGTCTTTTCATGGGAGGGGCCTCTGAAGCAGAGCTAGGAGACTTGGGACATCCTTACACATCCTTACAACTCTAGGCCAACCTGGAGACCAGAAACAGTTCCATGTTGGGTCTAAAGGAAGACAGTGGGCAGGAAGGGGGGGCGGGAGTGGCCCAGTAACCACGCCCAGTGCTGGGGGCCTGCACTCCAAGACCATAACCCTGCTCTGACCTGGGTCAGCTGCTTGCACGTCATCACGCTAACCTCTACTCTACCAGCTGGAGAATGGAGATATTTTTAATGGAACACTACGAAGAATAGCATTTCTCTCTCTAAAAGTCCTGACACCAAATACACTTTCACGGACAAGCGTAATCCCTGAACCCAGGGAAAAGCCCTGAACACTACCAGGTGTGGCTCAAAAACCAACCTGAAATTTCAGACACATTTCATTGGGAAATGTGCTAAGCAAGCAAATCATACCCTTACATTACTTGTCTTAAAAGACTTTCCCTCGTTTCTAACCCACTCAAAGCTTCTGTTCCATCATACTAAATCAACAGTGGCAGATGAAGAATATTAAAAGCAGGTAGATTCCCTCTTCTTGCAAACTTATAAAAGTCAGTCTGGTTCTTAAAAGACAGGAAAACTCTGCAGTACAAACACACAGACTAAACGGGCTTTTCCGCTGGTTGTAGAATGTGATCCCCAGCAACAGTAAGCTTACTTCCACACCGATGGCCGCAGAAGGCGAAGCTGAGCGGGCGGCCATAAAGGAACAACGCAGGCTGGGGGTCCACCGGCTCTGGAGAGCCACACAGCCCAGTGGCTGCCCACATGAGAAGATCTTCATGGACAAAGAGAGTGGACCCAAGCCAAGGCGTGCGAAACGCAGGCTGCCTTTCTTTAGTTTGCAACCTGGGTCTGGACAGAAACGTGAAAGTGGGGCTTAACTTCCTCTGACCCTATTGTTCCCTGCAAGAAGATGACTGAAATTTCGTGTCAAGCCATGCAGCTTCCCTTTACTTGGGGTCCCTTCCTGACCTCTCCCCGCCTGTCTTCCCCCGGCACGGGCAAGGTCACAGCGCGCTCCCACGTGGGCCCGCCGACTCCAGCTCTCTGCAAGAAGCCCCTCGCTCAGCCTTGCAGCGGCGTGGGACCCCCCGAGTCTGTCTTTCCCGGTCTCCCCAACACCGCCTCGCGCGCCGAGCCTCTGCGGGGAGCCGCACTCTGGGCCACTGCACGCCGGCGGAGAACGCTGCAAAGTTCCCCAGCGCTGGGATTCCCCTCGCTCGGGGTCCAGCTCCTCGGGCAGGCGCGGGGTCCAGCTCCTCGGGCAGGCGCGGGGGGCCGGGCGGGCGCGGGAGCGGCGACGCCCCGACGGGCAGGGCAGGCGCGGGGTCCAGCGCCCGGGGCAGGAGCGGCAGCTGCCCGCGCGCCCCAGTCGCCGTCCCCGGCCGCTCCCCAAGGACCGCGGCGGACGGGCGCCTCAGCTCGGAAAAGGCTCGCTCCAGCCAGGCACCGGCTCGGGAGCCCTGCCCGGCCCGCACTCGCGAGACGCGTCCATTGCAGCAGGTCCCGGCAGAGCCCGGGAGCCGCCGAGGGAGCGCGAGGGCACCGGGCGAGACACCCCGGGGCCGTCGGGACGTCAGGGCCGCCCCGGGGACCGTCAGGACCGTCAGGGCCGCCCCGGGGGCCGTCGGGACCGTCAGGGCCGCCGCTCGCACCCGCGCCTCCCCGCCCCGGGACCGTCAGGGCCGCCGCTCGCACCCGCCCTCCCCCCCCCGGGGACCCTCAGGGCCGCCGCTCGCACCCGCCCTCCCCGCCCGGGGACCGTCAGGGCCGCCGCTCTCGCACCCGCCCTCCCCCCGCCCGGGACCGTCAGGGCCGCCGCTCCCCCCCCGCCACCGTCAGCCGCCGCTCCCCCGCCCCCCCCCCCGGGACCGTCAGGGCCGTCCGGGCCGCCGCTCGCACCCGCCCTCCCCGCGGCTCCGCTTCCGTCCCACCCCGCGCCCGGCAGACACCTGAGGCGCTGCCCCCGACGTCCCCGGCTCCCCGCCGGTCACGGAGCCCGCCGTGGCCCCTCCGTGTCTCCCACAAGCGGGGCCCCCCGCCGCCACCTCCCGCCGAGCGGCCGCTCACCTCAGCCGAGCTGCGGCAGCCTCAGACGAGCGCTGACAAGTGACTCCCGGGGCGTCAGCCTGCGCGCGGCCCGCGGGAACTTCCGCCTCCCGCGACCGCGACCCCGCCCCCCGGAGCGGACACGCCCCTTGCGCTCCTGAGGCCCCGCCCCCGTAGCGGACACGCCCCTTGCGCTCCTGGGGCCCCGCCCCCCGAGCGGACACGCCCCCACGCCTCCACCGCGGCCCGGGCCCGGGAGGTGAGCGCGCACGGGTGGGGCTTCGCTGGTCCGGCCTTTCCCGCCGGCTGGAGTCGAGAAGGCCTCTGGGCGCCTCAGCCAGTTTCGCTGCTTCAGGGCTGGATCTTCCCGGCCGGTACCGAGCAGCGCCGATTCCGGGCTGTTCTGTCCTGAAGGCAGTTCTCGCTGCAAAAACTTTTGATGGGCAGGCACTTTGCTGCAAGAGAAAAAAGTAGCAGAGTAGTGCGACTCTGCGTAAATCCCTATCAGAGCAATTCGGTTATTGCCTCCTGTCTCTGGAAGCTTCACCCTGTCTGTACCCTGAGAAGGCAGGCTCTGAATTTGCCTATCTGGAAATAGATAACAGTTAACAGGACCATCTGAAGCTGGAGAAATCAATAGCCAGCTTTCACTTTCTATAAAGGTGTTCATTGTAGCCCACGGACTTTATTCAAAAGGAAATTTCATAATGTTGGCCACACTAAAGCCAAAGGATAATTTGCTGACTTTGCGGAAGGTGGTTTGGGGCCAAAGATCAAACCCAGGGTTTCACACGTGCAATGCAAGCGCATTTAGAGGCCTTTTTAAAGGTGTGGATTAGCTTGTAAAATGGGAAAAGGATTCCCCCCTCCCTCTCTCTCTCTCTTCCCTTCCCTTACACATTGTAGCTTGTCCTACAGACATACAGGGATTATCATGTAAATCCCTTTGTGTACATTCAATGCTCAGTTCTAGTCTGGCATTACCATTTCCAACAATTAGTAGAACACTGGAATATATTTATATCCCACAGATGAATGCAGTCATTCTATATTTGTCCTTTTCCTTCTCACTAATTTCACTCAGCATGATAATCTCCATGTCCAGGTAAATTTCGTGACTTCATCTTTTCTGATAGTTCATAATATTCCATTGCGTGGATGTACCATGGTTTCTTTAGTCAGTCTTCTGTTCTTGGGCACTCTGGTTGTTTCCAGACTCTGGCTATTGTGAATAGAGCTGAGATGAATATAGAAGTGCAGATAGTGTTTTTGGGTCTCCAGGGTATACTCCCAGGAGTGATATTGCTGGGTCAAATGGGAGCTCAATATCAAGTGTTTGGAGGAATGTCCACATTGTTTTCCAAAAAGGGCTGGACCTTTTGGAAATTCTCACCAACAATGGATGAGAGGCCCTTTCCACCCCACATCCATGCCAGCACTGGTTGCTCTTGCTCTTTTGGATGTGTACCAATCTCGGTTGAGTGAGATGATTGTTGTTTTGATTTGTATCTCTCTGATGATTAAGATGTAGAGCACTTTTTCATATGCCTTTGGCCATTTGAATGTCTTCTTTTCGGAAGTTTCTGTTCATTTCTTCTCCCCATTTTTTGATTGGGTTGGCTGTTTTCTTCTTGTAAGGTTTTACCAGTGCCTGATATATCACGTATATTAACCCCTTATCAGTGCTTGCTATAGAGGCAGGCTGGGGTGGGGAGGAATTTGGGGACATTGGTGGTGGGAATAGGGCACTGGTGAAGGGACAGTGCTGGAACACTATGACTGAAACTCAATCATGAACATCTTTGCTATTATGTCTCATAAAGTCCTGGTGGTGCCAGCAGGTGCTTCTTTGGTGCTCAGGGGACTGTGCAATGGCATGTATCGCTCAATCCTTTGAGCTGTCTCCAGCCAGCTTCAAAAAGGAAGTTCCTTAATGTTGATATGTAAAACAAGAATATATTCCGTGCCTTGCTGTGCTTGGGTTCCTCATTAGTGCAAACAAACTTTTTAAAGGTCAAAAATGCAAAATAATGTGATTAGCTAGTTCTACCTGACTATTACCACAAAGGTGCTGATTTTATGCTTTATTTTTACATGAATTTAGTTTAAAACTGAAGCAGAGGCCAGGGAGATGGCCGAAAAGACAAAAAGCATATGCAAGGTCTAATGTTTTGGGCTTTGGGGGTTTTGAGGGGTTGGTTTTTCTGGGCATACCTGGTGGTACCGAGGGCTCTGCCCTCAGGAATCACTCCTGGCCATTACTGAGGGTCCACGTGGGATGCTGGAGGTCAAATTCAGGTAATCCAAGTACACGGCAAACGCCCTACTCCCTGTACCATGGCTCTGGCCCCAAAGGCCCAGATTTTATCCCTGGTGCTCCGTGGCCATCACCCCAAACCAAGAGAATGTCCTCCTAGCCTCGGCCACCCCAAACCAAGAGAATGTCCTCCTAGCCTCGGCCACTCCCCAAACCAAGAGAATGTCCTCCTAGCCTCGGCCACCCCCCCCAAACCAAGAGAATGTCCTCCTAGCCTCGGCCACCCCCCAAACCAAGAGAATGTCCTCCTAGCCTCGGAACCTCAGGCCCTGTAGCACCACATCACTGGTCAGGGAAGAACCACGGTACTTAGCACTGATGGCCAATCAGCTCTGAGGCTGACAACTTGCCTAGGAAATTAATTTTTTATTTTTTATTGATCAAGTTACTGTGATTCACAGCAGTGTTACTGATGGTTTCCCAAGCACATAACCCAACACCACACCTGTCACCCATGTGCCCAGCTCCCTCCCCAAGGGCCTCAAAACCCCTTTCTTGCAATCCCCTCTCACTAGCACTCAAACTTGGCAGTGTGGATTCGTTTTTTGTTCTGTGGCCTTTGGTCCTTTGTTGCCACCTGACTATGTAACAACATATAAGAGATTGTAAAAAGTAAATGAACGTAAGAAATAACATGAGAGATTATTCTGTATCTATCCCCTTCCTTCTGCTCAGCCTCACTAAGCACAATGTCTTCTAGATCATCTCTCCACAACAGCAACTGAAAATTGTTTAATAAGCTAAAATAAAACCTGAAAAGGGAGTCAGTGAGATAGCATGTGGCCTAACTGGGCTAACTCCAGAGTCTAGCCAAAGGTGGTCCCTACGTGAAGATCTAAGAGTAAGCCCTGGGTACAGTTCAGTGGGGCTCCAAAAACTAACAAACAAATGAAATTAAACAAGCAAACGAAAACGTAAAACAAGGTAACATTTTGTAAGGACAGCTTAGTTTGGGAGGACTAGTTTTCACTTTACCACTGAAAATTTAGGGCCAATTTATGACAGAATTGCAAAATGCTCACTGGATTTTATAGTTTTTTTTTTTGCTTTTTTTTTTTTTGGGGTCACACCCGGCGACGCTCAGGGGTTACTCCTGGCTCTGCACTCAGGAATTACTCCTGGCGGTGCTCGGGGACCATATGGGATGCCGGGAATCAAACCCGGGCTGGCACGGCCGGCCACGTGCAAGGCAAACACCCTACCGCTGGGCTATCTCTCCAGCCCCAGGATTTTATAGTCTTAATGTAAAAAAAAACTCCAACAGTTTAAAAGATGTCATTAATTTTAACATTGACTACAGACTAAAGTGATAAAATTTTAGTAAAATATATCATTATTATATAATCGCACAGTAATTATTTAATAATTATGTAATAATCAAGTATAATTATTACAAAATTATATAATGACATTTATTATAATAAATGACTATGTTATATAATTATCATTAGAGCCCAAGCAAAAGTACAATAAGTGGAGTGCTTGCCTTGCATGCAGCTGACCCGGTATGATCCCCAGAATCCCATTTGGTCTCCTGAGCCTGCCAGGAGTTCTGAGCACAGATCAGGAGTAAGTCCTGAGCACTACTAAGGGCAGTCCCAATTAGTCATATCATTAAATTGATCAAGGGAACCCCCGATAATTTATCAGAAGAGGGGGCCTTAGTTTTGGGGTCATGCTCAGTGGCGTAACTCTACCTTTGTATGTGGTGAAATGTTAATTCACCTACTTGACTGTCATATATAGTCATAGCTTATCGCTGCACTACAGCTTTCATGACACTCTCCAAATGATTATGTGAAGACACTGGATAGTGAGCAGGGGCCTGAGCATTTTGGTGGTGGTGAAGGTACAGTAAACTACATCAAAACCATTCATGTTAACATATTGTGACTGTGCTGCTACCTGTGTTACAACCAGAGAATTTTTAGAAAGATTATGTTGGAAAGAAAGATTTTCTAAAGTGAGACCTACCTATAGAGGGCTAAATATATGTTCACAAATTTACACTTCACCCCAATTAAATAAGTAACAACCTCTGCCATCATTTATACATGATTCCTCAGCCCTGCAACGCATATGAGCTGAAGATGTTGGCTGTACCTTCCTCAGCATGGACAGGCTTTCCTTGCTATTATTCCCTAAACAATGCAGTACCCCTATAGCATTTACTTTTCATGAGATATTAGAGGTCACCAAAGATGATCTCAAGAATACCAAAAGATGTGCATAGTTTTCAATATATTCATATATGACCCCATTTTATATAAGAGAACTGGGCGTCAGGGGACTTTTCATAATTCTAGGGGGTCCTAGAACCAATTGCCTCCTTCAAGGCATCAGGGAGAGCTCTCCGTCCCATGTGCTGGTCAGCATGGTACTCCTACATTAACTGAGAGACAAACAGCATCCACACTGAAAGTTCAGAACACTGAGATTCACACCAAGAAAGCTTCATGTGCTGAGCACACACTGCATGCAGAAAGCCCAAGTTCAGTCCCCAGCAACACATAGTCCCCTAAGCGCCACTGGGAGCCACCACACATAACACAGAGCCAGTGCCCTCCATACACATAGAGAGAGAGAGAATTTAGGTTGCAAGAGACTACAGTTCACCATGTGTCACTACATCATCATCATCATCACCACCACCTTTGTTTTTAATAATACAGCAATCATTTTATTTTATTTATTTTGTCTTTTTGGGTCACACCTCGTGATGTTCAGGGATTACTCCTGGCTCAGCACTCAGGAGTTACTCTTGGTAGTACTCAATGGACCTTATGGGATGCCATAGATCGAACCTGGGATCGAACCCAGGTCAGCCGCATGCAAGGCAAATGCCCTACCCGCCGGACTATCACTCCAGTCCAATAATCTTTTTAAAGGCTCAAAGGATGGTTGCAACCAACTGTTTAACAAAAACATTAACCATAAAAGCTATGACAATTATGCTGCAAAATGTGATTGTTCCTGGGGGCCATGACAGTTCCATAGAACCTTATGAAGTTTCTATCTCTGCTTCTCCTGAACTGTTTACTACCAATGTAGCACAGTTCACCTTGATCAACAATTTATCTTCACCCAAGATATCATGAACTTCACATAGGACATGGAGGCATCAACCGAAGGTTGGTGATGTGGAAGGAAGAACGAGCTACAAGCGAAGGAAGCGTAGCTTTATTTGTTAATCAAATTCCATTTTATCCTACAAGAGGGAGGGTAGGGACTGACTGGAGAAAAGGAGCGGGAGAGGAAAGAAGGGAAAGAAAAGGGAGGAAGGAAGGGCACATAACTAATGAGCAATAAAAGTAGAATAGTGAATGTAGAAATAGAACAGAAGTAAAACAAAGGGCTGTATTGTTTTGATTTATTGTGTGTGTTTTCTAAAGGCACCGCACCCTGCAATACTATGGTACAAGAGACCACACCCAGCGGTGCCCTGGAGGCCAAGCAAGTACTCCAGGGGCCATTGTTGACTGAGTTGAACTCAGGGCCTGGGAGAGAGAGTGCAGGGGTGAGGCGTGTACTATGCCCCTAGTCATTCACCCAGTGCCAGGAAATGAAGTTTCGAGGTTAACACCTTGTTCCTTTCATCTCAGCACATTTCTCACTAAATTCTGTAAGCCGTTCTGTTTAGAGACCAGAGAGAAATGATAAAAAAAAAAAAAAACTAGAGCAACTAACACTGTTGAGGGCCCTAGAAGTTCAAATTGCAGCAAATTAGAACAATTAAGTCAATGCTGAGTCCTTAGTATGTGACAGAGGCTGAAACTCCTGAGCCACTTCCGGGTATGTGCCTTAGCTTGCTCTAAAATGAGTTGCCATTGAGCCATTCTGCCTCCCTGTCTGTCTCCATCATGACTAATATTTATGAAATGGCTGTCCGGGACGTGAAGGATAGTATGTTACTCGAGGCTACCAGAGAGATAACTGACCCATTAGGAAAGCAGACCAGTTTTGCTTGTTAACTTGATGAGCAAGCTATGCTATGAAACGCTGGCCACAAAGGAAAACATAATAAAAGTTCCACTTTATCATACCCATTGCATAAAAGAGCAAAGTAGGGGAAAAATTCACTGAAAGATTAACTGGTTTTGCAGGAAGAACTTTTAAGAATATTTTATCGGAACAATGTTTACTTTAGTCTGTAAACGTTTGCTCTGACATTTTGTTCATTACCCAGTGTATGACTCAGTATCTTCTTGCAGAGCTTCAAAAATAACAGAAACTTCAATTACGAGATGTCGAGGCTGTTTTGAGTTTTTATGGTTGCATTCAATAAACTATAAAGTGCTGGTCTTTAAAAGTTCATAGAGGATAAGGTGTGGCTCAGCACCCTCTGCACCACCTGGAACGGGCCCCGGAGGCCGCGGACAGTTCCCACACAGCAATAAAGAATTCCTACATCACCCATGTTAATTTATGTTTCAAACTCTATCCCTGAAAGATAAACAACTTGCAGGTAGGAGTATTTTATACTGAAAATCAAGAATGTTGGGGTTGGAGCACTACTACAGCAGGTAAGAAACTTCCTTTGCAAGCAGCTTGACATCCCATATGATCCCCAAATGCTGCCAGGAGAGATCCTTGAGCGCAGAGTCAGGAGTAAACCGTCATGTATGTCCCACCCCACACCCCCCCCAAAAAATCTAGAATGGTGTGAAGCAATAACTATTCTAATATCTAAGGAAACATTAGAGATAGAGACAAAATGTCATCATTTAAAGCTCACTACCACCTTCTGGGAGAAGCGTCCTAAAGCAGGTGCGGCCTAAGTGCAATGACATGAACTGGACAGGAAAGCGTCCAAGAGCAGATCCATGAAGCTGGGTAAATGGCAGTGGGCAGGTGTATGATTGAGGGAGAAGTTAGAAAACTTAAGGTTTCAATAATTAATTTCAAGTACTCAAATCTGGATTTGGGGGTCAGTTTAAGTAGGGATACTGAAGCAAGTTTGGAAGGGACTGCAATTCTCTTGTAGTTGCTAGTGAAACAAGCCAATTGAAAGATGTGGGGAAGGTATAATATATAATGAGGAAGGTACTCAGCGCATTAAAAAAGTACCAGGAGCCCCAAATCTGATATTTCAGAAGGGGGTATTATTCTTCTTGGTCAGACCAATCTTCACCAGTCTGTGGCATAATCAAGTAAGTTTCAGAATCACAATTAGGTAGCTCAATGAATAAAGTATATGTAATTTCGGGATGAGACATAAAATCACTATCTCAAAGGTACCTAGTGAAGAAAAATATTATTTGAAGAAAATCAAGATATTGAGAAATAAGCCTGGGACACACAACTTCCCAGTTAATTGGATGTGCCAGAAATCAATCACTGTAGCCTGGAAGCCTCATTCATTTCCCTCAGTTTGTTGTTTTCCTTTACTTAAGAGAGGAGCAATGAGCCAGGATACCACAGAGAACAAGCTTAATTGTTGGCTTTCCATATACTCATCTCAATGCCTTACACATTTGTGCTCAAGGAAAATAGGAAAAAGATCTAGAAAGCTCTCCAGGAGTGTGCTCACTAAAATGGTTAGACATTTTAAAGGCAGTAAGTAGGTCTTGGGAAAACCAGAGGCCATTCAGGGCCCACATACAAGACATAATTCCTTCATGAAACTGTTTCAACAAAACACCTTAGAGTATACCTGCCCTTTATTTCCTCTCAGAGGCATACTGAGGATTCTTTGTAACATACACACATTGGACATATACATGTCTATTTAGGATCCACCATTCCTCAAATTCTGTTGATGGGATTACTTTTGAAAGCAAGTTTTTTTGAGAAAAATATATGAACTTTAGCTTTGTGAATTTTTATAATTGGTAATTGATTAAATGCATCATATCAATGTTTTGAGAACATTTTTAAAAGATGAAAATGGAAAGGTTCTGACCTGTCACCTAAAATATGTAAATTAATGTTTTCCTTCCTCATTGTCAACTTTTTTGTCCAATAAAAGAGATAGTAATGATTGTGATGATTCTGATTTTATTTCTGTCACAAATAAAATACTTCTTAAACTAGACTTTATCTATAAACGTATTAATAGCACTTTCTCTGGGAGATGGGGTTATAATAACATTCAGTTTTACTTCATAACTTTTGTATTTCAAACTCCAAAGATAATTTATTATATTTATAATGCATGAAATAAGCAATTATAATATTTTAAATTGACAAAACTTATGACAATATAACTTTTATTGACTCACCCATTTATTTAAATTGTTTTCAAATATCAATTTCTTTAAGTATGGTTTCATTCCAAACCACTGATATAATCTCTTTGGACACACTAGGTATTCTTTCTAATTGCCTGTGTTTATAACTTCTTTTGCTTTTCCCCGAATGCTGACTCTATCAATAATAAAACTATAGGGACTAAATTTTTAACAAAATCTATGTACAAATAAGGTCATTTCGTTAAGTGGTATTTGGGATTGGAAAGATTTTTGGGGAAATCTAATCTTAACTTGCTCCATCTACATAGAATCTGTCTACCCAAAATATAGTACCTCTGCTAAATGCTTTTCAAATCCATTTATATACTCTGGGAAAAGCAAGAAAACTAATATTTTCATTGGAAGGTATCCACTTGTGTGGTCACAGTGGAATGTATTAAAGCATGTCATTCCTAGCCAACTTGTAAGGGGTGTAGCACCAAGAATGATGAATCAATTAATCAAAACTCTGATTAGAGCACAGCATATTTTTCAGATAAGAAATAATAAGAACAAATTAACACAGATGACTAACAAATAATTAATTTCACCGGTAATACCCAGTTTTACATCACCTAAATATGCAAATACCTATGGCTTTTAATTTCAAAATATTAGTTCTTGCAAATTCCTTAAAGCTATTTTCTGCCAGGTGTGAAAAGGTTAACTAATAAAGAAGCAAGACTATGAGATATGGGATAGGAATCTTTTTACTGTTTTCACAATTTGGGTACTTCACATGAAAATAATTTTTAAACTATGCACTAGCTAAAGTTTAATGCCTTCTTTTTCTCAGAATAAAAAACTTTAAAAAATAACTGTGGCTTGGTTTTGCCATATAATGATGTCCATCTATTTTTTAGACATTAAAATGTATGCTTTGCAAGCCACGGTGTGTAAGAGAAGGGAAAGAGAGAAAGAGAGGGAGATAGAGAGAGAAAAAGAGGAGGAGTAAGAGAAAGAAAAGGAGAAGAGGAGGAGGAGGAGGAGAAGGAGAAGGAGAAGAACAAGAGCAAGAAAAGAAGAAAAGAAAAGAAGAAAGAATGAAATTTTTTTTCATGAGACCGATTCAGCCCCATGTAGTTCCAATTTGGATGTAAACATAAAATTCCTGATGAATTTTATGTTTCTGCATAAATGACTATTGTTGGTGAATATGCTGCAATAGATGAAAGGATTGATCGAAAAAAAAGGCATTATGATAAAAAGCCATTTTATAAATAAGGGATAAATCTTTAAATCTGAACATAAGGAATTTTTACTCAAACATTCTGTTTGGGGTAGAGGGGGGTGTTACTCCCCAGTGGTGCTGAGACCACCATGGCTATAACCCACAGTGCTAAGGTCTGTGCATGCCAGGCACACACCCAGCTCTTTGAATGATCTTCCCAATCCAGAAACCATTACTTCTATTAATATTTATGTTCTTCCCTATAGAAAATGGTCACTAAATAATAACATATATTATTCAGAGATTTACTTTTTTGCATCTTCCCCCAAACACAAAAGCATTCATTGGAAGAATTCTGTGTACACCATGTTCATTGCAGTACTTAGTATAATAGTCAAGATATAGAAAAAAATTAATTGTCCCTTGATGGGTAAATGGATCAAGAAGGTATAAAATAGGGGCTGGAACAATAGTACAGTGAGTAGGACATTTGCCTTGCACTCCGCCAACTTGGGTTCTATGCCCAGCATCCCATATGGTTCTAAAGCACTGCCAGGAGTAATTCCTGAGTGCAGAAACAGGATTAACCGTTGAGCATCGCTGGGTGTAACCCAAAAAGGAAAGGAAGGAAGGAAGGAAGGAAGGAAGGAAGGAAGGAAGGAAGGAAGGAAGGAAGGAAGGAAGGAAGGAAGGAAGGAAGGAAGGAAGGAAGGAAGGAAGGAAGGAAGGAAGGAAGGAAGGAAGGAAGGAAGGAAGGAAGGAAGGAAGGAAGGAAGGAAGGAAGGAAGGAAGGAAGGAAGGAAGGAAGGAGAGAAAGAAAGAAAGAGAGAGAGAGAAAGAAAGAAAGAAAGAAAGAAAGAAAGAAAGAAAGAAAGAAAGAAAGAAAGAAAGAAAGAAGAAAGAAAGAAAGAAAGAAAGAAGAAAGAAAGAAAGAAAGAAAGAAAGAAAGAAAGAAAGAAAGAAAGAAAGAAAGAAAGAAAGAAAAGAAAGAAAGAAAGAAAGAAAGAAAGAAAGAAAGAAAGAAAAGAAAGAAAGAAAGAAAAAGAAAGAAAAAAAAAGAAAGAAAGAAAGATAAAGGAAGAAAGGAAAGAGAAAAGAAAGTCATAGAACACTGTAAGAAAATATAAAACCATGCAATTTGCTAAAACGTGAGTGGAATTGGATGGTACCAGGGAAAGTGAAGTGAGAATCAGAAGAACAGATACTACATATCTCAGTCACCTCTGGAATAGTGAGTGTTAAGAGAATAGACAGTACTAAACAATGACAGAACTTTGCCATTGGAATACAGAATCAATTTCCAAACAGTGGAGGGAGGGAAGGAATGATAGGAGATCAAACTATGAAATATAAGAGCAGTGGTAGAGGGTCCTAGGTACTTTGGCAGTGATGAGATGCAGTAATTTTGTCTAATACTAACATAAAATTTATAACTATAACTTTCTAAATAATGAAATACTAAAAACCATAATAAATAAAGTATAATACCATGGCAAGTAAGTACTGCATTGAGGTAAATACAGCACATTTACACATTAACAATAATTGAAAATTGTTGTTATGGAGTTAGGGGCATTGAACCATATGGAGTTTAGAGTTTAGTTGTACCAAGGCAAGGCAATATCTTACCGACTGTGCTATTTCTCTGGTCCCAGACATACACAGTGCAAAAGAAAACATGCATGAGCTGCTGTGATCCCATTCATTCATTTTTTTTTTGCTTGTATTTACTTTGTCAACAGAGTTAAATCATTTAAGAAACCTTTGAGGTTGAAATTGTGGAATTCCTCAATTCACTTTGTGGATTCAGTATATTAAGGTTTTCAACCATTTAAACGTAATCTTTTGTATAGTGTGAGGATGGGGTCTAACTTATTTTTTCCTTTTTGCATGGCACTATTCGTTTTTTTTTAAATGAAAAACTCACACAACATTTTTATTTTCACACTTTTTTTTTTTTGCTTTTTGGGTCACACCCGGCAATGCTCAGGGGTTTCTCCTGGCTCTGCACTCAGGGAATTACTCCTGGCGGTGCTCGGGGGACCATATGGGATGCCAGGATCGAACCCGGCCATGCCCTACCCGCTGGACTATCACTCTGGCCCCCTATTTTCACATTTTTACAGTAATTCTTTCTTTTTTGAAAAGACAGAGAAGAAACCTTTTTTTAATTATAAAATGGTGAGATACACAATTACAAAGCTGTTCATAATTGGGTTTCAGTCACACAGTATTCCAGCACCCATCCCTCCATCAGTGCACATTTCCCACCACCAATGTCCTCAGATTCCCTCCCCCAAGCTGTAGCCTGTCTCTACGGTAGGCAACTATCTCTCTCTCTCTCTTCTCTCTCTCTCTCTCTCTCTCTCTCTCTCTCTCTTTCTCATGCACATTGCTTGCAATACATACATTTAGGGATAATCATGTATATCCCCTTGCTATGTTCAATGCTTATAAAATGAAATGCTTTAAATGAAAATTATGGGACTGAAAGGGATTCTAAGGAGGATTTCATCTTTAGTGGAAAACATTAAAGACTTCTCTAGTGTTCTTTGTCAAGATTACTTGACAAAATTATTCTAATCTTGTTGTTATATTTGTATAATTTTATTACTATAGTTTATATGGTTTATGTTATTTTGGCTAGTTAGAATTCCGTTTGTTTATTCTATATACGCATCCTTATCATCTCAGAGCTTAGACTCTGTAAGACTAAAGTATTTCTGACCCAAAGATGGCAATATGTGCAAATTCTGAACAAACAGTCCTGCAGTAAGCTTGAAAGAGGATAGAGTGCTTGGAGCACAGGAACTTCCCGTTCTCCATCTAGAGGTCAGAAACATCCTAGAAAATTAAATTCCAATTTCAAAGATATTTCAACATGACCAGCAGGGAAAAAACAAATATCAGTTCTTCCTAGAAAAGAAATGAGTGGGTACATTATGCCACAGCCTAAGGATCAACGGTTAGAGATCCAAATTTAGTGCCAGGACACCTGATAGCATGTCCCGTAACTTGAGATGGCTGTGCTCATGTTGTGATAAATACATGAAAATCCAGGCAAAGCACAATTGCATTACCTAGATTTTAGAAAGTTCTTTAGAAACAGATTTTAAATCTCAACATGTCTTTTTGTTTCATTTACTTTTTTTAAAAAATTGAAACACTGATTTACAAAGTAAAAAGATTTCCATAATATAGTTGTTAGAAATATTCATATTTCAACACCACTCCTACCACCAGTGTGTTCCCACCACCAAAGACCCTCATTTCCCACCCACCCCTAATCCCCATGCCTGCTTCCTCAGCTGGCATTAATAATATTGACCATTAAAGCACATACATGACAATGTTATTGATAAATCCATTTGTCCTCTCTGGTTGGTTATAGGTGAATCAGGCCAAATTCTGTTCTTGAATTTACTTTCTGGGTTTTTAAAACTCAGTTGGCTTCTACTCATTTGAGATATCACACAGGGAGAGTCAGATGGTAACTCTGCCTCATGTGACTGTGTATCTGCATCATGGCCGACAGCCCAGAAGCAGTTTGTGGGCAGGTCTACCAGGCCTCCGGGTCCGGACAGAGGTGAGGGGGGAAAGGGACCCCAGTTCCATCTCCACGAAGCCCTGTTACTTTCGTTGCTGAGACCCACATACCTGGGCTTGAAATTGGCTTCTCTCTTGGGTGGGGCTCTGATGAGCTGTGGGGTCCGGATGCTGAAAATGGCTGTGATTATGGTGAGCAAGGTTGCTCTGGCTTCTTCTGAGACCCTATTGGGTGGCAGGATGTCATTTTTCTTTTGATTATGGACTTTTAAAATGCCACAAAAAAGACTCACAAATGCAAACTAGCCTTTTTCTACAATTGTCATTATTTTTAAATATGATTTAAGTTTGCATACATTGTTTTGAATACATTTAAATATGTTTCATACTTGGCGAGATTTCACAACTGTCTTTCACTTTGGGCAGGGGGATGAGGCTGGGAGTTACATCTAGCAGTACTCTGGGCTTATTTCTGGCTCTGCACTCAGGGATCATTTCTGATAGTGCTTAGGGGACCATATGAGGTTTAGGGGATCGAACCCAGGCAAGGCAATACCTTACCTGCCATGCTATTTCTCTGGTCCCAGACATCCGCAGTGCAAAAGAAAATAATATGCGTAAGCTTTTTGTAGTCCCATTCATTTATTTTTTTCTTTTATTTACATTGTCAACAGAGTTGAATCATTTAAGAAACCTCTGAGGTTGGATGTGGAATTCCTCAATTCACTTTGTGGATTCAGTAAATTAATGTTTTCAACCATTTAAATGTATTTTTTTTGAATAATGTGGGAAGGGGTCTATTTTATTTTTCCTTTTGGCATGGCACTATTCGATTTTCCCAATAATTTTTATTGGAGAAACTTTTTTGCTCACACATAATGCACTTAGTTTCTCTGTTATTATTTAACTGTCCATAGGCCTTTTTTTTCTTTCTGGACTCTGAGTTCTATATTTTTGCAATAAAAAGTCTGATTTTTTGTTTTGGGATCACCCCCAGAGGTGCTCAGATGTTACTGCACAAGGATTACTCCTGGTGGAGCTTGAGAGGCCATATATGGTGCTAAAGATAGAACCCAGATTGTGTGCAAGGCAGGCGCAGTACCCACCGTACTGTCTCGCTGGCCCCACAAACTGTTTTTTAAGTTAAATAAAAGAAGGTGGATTTTAGTTCAATTATGTGAACTAAAAACTATTAACTTTTCATGAAAATGTTTAGCAGACTTATTTTCAGATCAAAGCTCTCAGGCAAAATGCATCTTTGTAAGGCTAAAACAAAGAATATACAGAAATTCACTTTCATTAGTTCAGCTACTGAGTAGTCAAATTCTCAGAGACATAGACACTCAAATAATAAAGCTTAGTAGAGGGTGGAGATGCACCTAGAAGTTTAATTTATTAAGTAATATAAAATAATTAATAAATTAAATGGAAATATTACTGGTGCCCGCTCGAGCAAATCAACGAATAATGGGATGTCAAGTGATCAAGTCAATATAAAATACACTTATGAAGCTGTTTATAATGTTTAGGTAATTTTATTCCAGGACAGGCGAACTGAAGACTACAATTCAGTTTAGGAAAAAATGTGCTTAAAAACTGTTGAGCTCAGACTATGCTATCTATCATCCCTCCAGCCATTTAGACTTACAGTTAACAAAATACAAAAAATTTCTTGTTTTACTAGCTTCCAGAGAAAAAGAATTCTGGCTAGTATTCCAAGATAGTTAAGGAAAGACCAGCCAAGGGGTCAGGGGAAATAACTCAAGTGGCAGAGCATGTGTTT
>JAJIBD010001969.1:0-41011 GCA_021461705.1 Cryptotis parvus
GTATTGGTTGCTCTTGATGCTTTTGAATTGTGGCGTTATGCTGTGAGATGATATCCCATTGCTGTTTTCATTTTACATCTCCCAAATGATTAGTGATATGAGATTTTTTCCATATTGCCTTTTGGATATTTAAAATTTCTTGAAGTAAATTTCTGTTCATTTCTTCTGCCCATTTTTGATAGGGTATGATTTTTTTCCTTAGGCTTGGTTCTACCAGAGCTTAATATATCTTTGATAATAGCTCATATAAGATAAAGGTACCCCGATAAACCATTTTCCCCATTCATGAAGCTGTCTCTGTTCGCAGTCACCCACTTATTTTTTTGAAAGTACAGAAATTTCTTAGTTTCAATAGCCATTTCATTTGTTTATTTTTCTTCCACCCTGGTTTTGAAGTGTCATCTTTGAGAGATGCAGCTTCAATGCCATGGGTTCTGCCTGTGTTTTTTCCTCTCTGTGCCTTATGGAGTCAGGTCTAATATTGGAGTGTTTAGTCCGTTTTAACGCCTTTGTCTGGCTGACAATACTCTTTTCTTTTCTTCCTGGTTTTTTTTTTTTTTTTGCTTTCTGGGTCACACCGAAATTGCAAGAGGATTACTCCTGGCTCTCCCACAGGAATTACTCTGGTAGGTGTGTGAGAGGACTATACAAAATACTGCAATTAAAACCATTATGATCAGTACAAGGTACAATGCCCATCACTTCGGCGCTAACATCTAACTCGGTTCGCACTCTCTTTTCAACCTTACAGTGGGCTTCTGATTCAACTTAATCCACAGTCCCTTCAAGTTTATTCATGTAAGATCTGAGATAATTATTGTTTTCCTACCATTCTCTTTTGTTGAATGTAATGAGCGGAAGCATGCCCACGTGGTGGTGCCACCAGCATACATCCCTTTGCTGTAGTATTCCATACTCATACTCACTAGATACAAACACCGAACCACCCGTGTACATGTACCATTATTTGGTATTTGTATACATCTGGTGAAGGTGATGAACGAGAAACTGCTCTGATGGTGCCAGGGCGAGGGGTAAACATGTTAGAACACTTAGACTTTGTAAAAAAAGCACGGTCCATGGGCGGCACCAAGGGATCAGTAATGAGCCACCTCTTCAAAGCTACTGAACCATTCCTAGGGTCCAACTGGGAAAATGGCTAAAACAAGCATGGCTTGGAGAGAAAGAGGGAGTCTTAGCATAATGGGAATGGGTGGGAAAAGTTTTGAAACAAGTTTTTTACCTTGCTTTTTAGGAAATGAAAGTAAATATAAAATGATTGTATTTTTGGAGGGAGCAGTAGGGGAAAGAGAGGAGACAAGAGGCTGATCCTGGTGGGTGCCCACCCAAACCTGAACTCACTGGCTCTGTTTACAACGACTTCCCTGTCCAACGTTCAGGGATGACTTTTTGGCCTAAGCAGTGACAGTCACATCTGGCGAGCAGTTGTTTTAGTGCTCAGTGGATTAAAGACTTATGGGCCAAAATGGACACCAAAGACATAGGCTACTTCCTGCAGAAACTGAGTTCATAACGAAACCAGTATCCATATTCTTTAACGAATGTCCCATAAAGGACATTCTTCACGAGTACTACCAGTGGTGCGATGCTGAAAGTAATGGCATTTTGCAGCCAGAAGCAGGTGGGGAATGACCTCAAATATGTTTCCATCCCTAAAGAGTATTGAATCCACCAAAATTCTGTGGTTTAATAATCTTTAGAAGAAACCGCCAATGTCATTAAAATAAGAAGTCAGCTACTATTGGCTATGTTCAGCATCAGATTCTCAGAGCTGCCTATTACCAATATCCTGACATTAGTGATGGGAAATGTGGTTTGATGTAACGATAAACAGTCTGTATCTCTTTAACTTTATTGCCTTGAACAGCAGGAACTGCTTTTTGGAAGCCCTCTGCTTATTAGCTCAAGGCACTGTTTTATAGAAACTTGGGGTTTAGTCTCACAACGCTGCTGATGGTGGCCGAGGTGCTTTCATCATATTGAAGGTCAATATGGTACTATTCCACATGTTTGTGTGCTGACGTGGTTCCCATGGGCTGTGACTGCTGAGTGGTTTGAGGCATTTCTGCTTGCTTTGTATAATGTTACAAGTCCATGTGGCTGTAGTTGAGCAAATTAGAGATTCGTAAGATGTGGTGGGACAAGGGATACCCCCATATTAGGGAACACTCGGCTGTGCTTGGTCCATGTGGGCAGCACCAGGATCAATATGAGCCACCTCCATCTTCCAAAAGATACTGAACCATTCCCTGCAGGGGTCCAACTGGGGAAAATGGCTGAAGTCAAAAGCGGCTTGGAGAAGAAGAAAAAAAACTCCTTTAATCTTTCCTTAGAACAGATATCTGTAATTCAACTCATGTTCTCAACATGAGAGAAACTATTCCTGGAACTGGCTGCGGCTCTGTGCTCAGGAAAGGAACCACTGGTGATTGTGGAACCATACTGTGATAGTGGGTATGGTGTCACACACCTGACAAAAAGTGTCACAACTATTGTTACATATTGACCCCAAGTAGAAAAGAAATCTCACTCAGTTAAGGGAAACTTGCTTAAGGGGAAACACTCTGCTAGAGCTCTGCTGTTGGTATCAAGAAATAAATGGCACCATGTAACCAACTCAAGTATATATGATGAAACAACAAAAGGAGAGGAGGGGGGTGAGCAGGGGAATGGGTGGAGGACTGAGGAGAGACTAGAAGAATCATGCCTGAATCAGAGGGAATGCCTGGAACAGAGATTTGTAAATCTGGGCAAAGTCAGAAGGTCCCAGAGAGGCTGGGGCTCAGGGCCAGGGAAGTTATCAGCAAGGTAACTGAGCAGAAGCACCCTCAGGGAGGGCTGGGGTGTGGAAGAGTGGTCTGGAATCAGGAGTTGCTTCTCATCATTGGGAGTGCGCTGCTGTAATGAGGATAGCGTGAGTATGAAATATGATTATAGGGGTGTTGTGCGCACGATGTGTGGTGTGTGTGCATTTGTACTGCACCACGTGCATGCTTCAAGTAGCAGTGGGAATAACTCGATTCAAAATTCAGGACCAGAAACAGAGTTGAGAACATAGGTTGAATTACGAATATCTGTTCCTGAGGAAAGATTAAAGGAGAGTTTTCCTTCCTTTGTTTTGTTTCTCTCTCTGACTTTTAGTTTTAAGTAGGTCACTGGAACTCCAGTAGATTGGAAATAGCAGGTCAGTGGAAGTGAGGTCATAAAAGAGCAACATTCACAGAATTTTCCTCTCTGCCCCTCTCTTTGTTCCTCACTGATCATTTCAAGCACTGAAATGCACTGATCAAACCATTTTAAACTGTTGTTTTTATATATATTTGTCTGTTGTAATTATCTGGGGGATTTAGAGATGATTGGTATGCTTAGCGTATTTCAATGGATATTGATTTGGGCGAAGAATTCACTGGAACTAATGAACATGTTTTTTTCTCTTAGTTTTGCAGAGTCCATGACTCCTGGGGAAGAGCTGCATATTGACATGTAATTACTCTATTTCTATTGTTCATCAGTCCTTTCATTGTGTTCTTTTTCTACAGTACTTCATGCTCCTCTACTTATTATATTGGAAAATCAAGAGGATTTGAACAGCAGAAGTCAAACCCACAGGAAAGAATTCTCTCTTAGAGGGACAAGAAAATCACAGAGAAGAACAACTGTGGAAAGAGTAACTGAAGGAGGATAAGCCCAGAGAGCTTCATAAGCTGCCCAACCCCCTGAAAGAAGTATAGCATTGGCATTTTACTTTGGCTAATGACTATGAATCCTGGATTTAACTCTCTGTGTCTGTGGTCATGAGAATGTTACCACCAGGACACTTACTGATGGAATTAGAGGTAGCAGCATTGAGGAGTTTCTTAGTCTAGAACCTACTCTATGCCACTTTTTGAGAGATAAGGTAGCACTCTATTACACCATTTCATTTGCCACACTTCATAAGGTTAGTTGGTTCGTTGGTTGGTGGTTTTGTTTGTTTTTAGCACACCGGGTGGTTAGCCTCTAGCTCAGTGCTGGGAAGAAACCTGGTAGTGCATGGGGGTCTTTATAATTCCTTGGAGGACCATACCTGGGCCTGGCGGCAAAGCAGGCCCTCAAGAGTTGGGTCCCACATTTGTAGATTTAAGAGTAACCATCAACTCCCACAATTCCCCAGAGATTATCAGAGCTGGGGTAAATGGAGTCTCTGCTTCGCACACCTTCCTAGTTTGCACAGCCCAGGAACCCTGGTCACTTCTATCTAGGTAGGGAGATGTAGGAAAGGGCCTCATGTCAGCAAGGCGAAATAAATTGAAATTTTCCTCGATATCAGATCTGTCTCCCAACAAAAATGGGATGCTGGCAAGAGAAATAGGACAACATCAAGACACTTGCCCTGCACACAGCCAAACCAGGTTTTCGATTCCAAGTGCCCCATAGGATCCCCTGAGTCCTACCAGGGAGATTCATCCCTGGGCAACAAAGTGAGGAGTAAAACGAAATGGTAACCAGGTGTGGCAAGCTAAAAGCACCCCAAATTTGAGTAATGGAGTGCTTTTTTGGGGGCAGAATTATTCACTTTCCCTTCTCAGTTGCCTATTTGGGTCGAAACTCAAGAGCAAATTGACTTAGTTCTTTAATATTAGATTCTCTAATAAAGTGTGAAAATATTCTCTCCCTACATTTTCATAGAGAAATATTAGTTCTTTAATAAAATGAAAAAGCTAACTCCCCTACATTTTCTTCTTCTTTACTCTTAACGAATTTTTCCCTAAGACTATTATATCGCTTCTAAGGAAACAGGTTGTTTGGGAAGGTTTCAGGCAACAGTGCTTCACTGAATAACCCCTCCAAAGGGTGTCATTCTCTCCCTTCCACCCCAACAGCCAAAGGGAATATCAGTCTCCTGGTCGATCAATGCCTGTTTTCCTTTGGACCGCTTCGAACGACTACAGAGGAAAGGAGGTGATGGCAGTGATTTGGGGGGGAGAAGGGGTTAATGGTTTGTCTCCTGTCTAGCAGGTATTTGGGATATGGGGAGAGCAGACTCTCTTCTGGTTTTCAGGGTCCCTCCATCCTCAGCCAGGAAAGTCCAAAAGTTTTAGGGTTTGTGAGCACCATGACTTCGGCTTCCATCACTGTCCCAGAAGAGAAATAAGCCATCCCCACAGTGTGAGGTCCCTCACCCTCTGGTTCATTAGCTGTTTGGGCTGAGTCCCAGTCTTGAAGCAGTTGAAGTTTGAAAAATCAATCAGTGCGACCTAACAGACTTGAAACACACATTTATTATTGTCCATATGACCAGCCATGTTGCTTTAATACTCACTGATTTGCATTTCCAAGGAGAGCAATTTATTTTAATTATTTTATCAGGCAAAACAAGTCCTATCCAAACATAATTAGTTTCTTTGCAAGGGGATTATTGGTGTCTATGAGAATTCCCACTTGTAGATCTATTGGTTCTTTAAATTTATCTCCCTTTATAGTCTTGTTTTGAAATGCTCAAAATGTTTCCTACACATGCCAAAACACATTTGTTTCTTTTTTCTCAGCCAAGGGAATATATTTTTTAGAAAAAGAAAGCTAAAATTAGACTTCTTAGAAAGTTTAATGCCTCACACTATTATTATAGAAAGCTGTATTTTATTTTATGTTCTAGAGCATAGTTATTCACCTTTATTGGAGAGGAGTTATTAGGGAGCCAATAAGTACAAAGATGATTCTAAAAGTGACAATTTATTCCTTTCAACTATTTCCAAGGCAGATAAGAGATCTATTTATATTCAATATTAAGGTCAAAGTTTTATAAAGTTTATCTGAAGATGATTTTTGCCAGTAATTAGCAGACAGGGTTGGAGAGTGGGTGGTCAACCTAGGTTCAACCTAGGTCAACCTAGGTCAACCTTGCATGTGGTCAACCTAGGTTCTAGTTTAGCATTCCATATAGTCCACGGAGCACTGACATCAGTGATTCCCTAAGTGCAAAGCCAGGAGAACCCCCATGGGCATTTGCAAGCTGTGGTACCTCCACCCTACACTGCAAAAAAGTAAAAGAAAAAATCATGAGACATAAATTCTCTTACAGTTGTGTCATATTTGACCATCATTCCAGAGTTAGATGGTCCCTCATGCAAAAAGGGGCTGTTACCTCTTTTTACCCATAAAAGAAGTTGAGGGTCCCAGACAGGGCTCAAAGGGCTCAAAGCGCATGAACATTGTATGTATAAGAACTGAATTTGATGCGCACAAAGTACAAAAGCAAAAAGGAATGAAGGAATAAAAAGAAAAGAAGAGGGGATGGGGTGATAGCACAGCAGGGAGGGTGTTTGCCTCACATACAGTCAACTTGAGTTCAATCCCTGGCATCCCATGGTCCCTGGAGCTCTGCCAAGGGGTAATTACTGAGCAAAGAGACAGGATTAACCCCTGAGCATCACTATAGGTGTGACCCAAAAAAGCAGAAAAAAAGGAAGGAAGAGAGGGAGGAGGGAAGGAGATGAGGTGGATAGTTTTTGGAAGGAAGGAAGGAAGGAAAGGAAGGAAGGAAGGAAGGAAGGAAGGAAGGAAGGAAGGAAGGAAGGAAGGAAGGAAGGAAGGAAGGAAGGAAGGAAGGAAGGAAGGAAGGAAGGAAGGAAGGAAGGAAGGAAGGAAGGAAGGAAGGAAGGGAAGGAAAGGAAGGAAGGAGGGAAGGAAGGGAAGGAGGGAGGAGGGAGGGAGGGAGGAGAGGAGGGAGGGAGGAAGGGAAGGAAAGAAAGAAGGGAGGGAGAAAAAAGAAACTGGAGCTCATTGAGACGGAATTTATGTGGGATCATGAGCCACATGCAAAAAAGTGAGTTCAAAAACAGATCTGATGACAGTAAGCCTTGATGTCCTTCCACAAAGAAAAATACTATGCCTCGAAAACATCATTATGGGGCAAAACTGATCATAATAAAAATTCACCTCACATGGTCGTTATGACAATCAAATCAGATATTTACATGGTCTTGGTCACTATAAAGTATCTTCAAATATTACCGGGATGACCCAGGACCCCGGGAATTACAAACATGTGCCCTCCTGAGTGATTTCCTGTTGTTCTCTTCAGCTGTCCAGGCTTCTACTGTAACGGAGATGCTGGAGCATAGGGGATGCCAAATAGCATCTGATTCAGTGGTGAGCAAGGAAAAGCAGCAATCCTTGTTCTGTCTTTTGCAACACGTTCTAGACTGCAAACAAGTCAGACACTGTGTTCCCATATCTCTGATGAGTTCTTGTGGAAACAATTTCTTTAGCTTCTGCCCAGTATCTCCTTCCATGCAGTCCAGACATCAGCCAGCCTGGGAGAGGTCCAGGGAGCCAGACCATGCTGTGATCTTCCATTCTCCCAGGAACCTTGGTGCTCCCAGGAACCTCTGTGCTAATCTCTTCTGTCAAATCCCTTTCCTTCCTTCAAGGGGAACAGACAACTATGCTCCTGGGGAGTCTCCCCACTTGATGAAAGCTCCACAGATGACTGCATTCCTTGTAGCTTCTCTTATGTTGTGTAGTCATTTTCACCTTAACAAGATAAAATGCTATAGGAACAGGGAAATCATGGACTGTCTCACAAGGCAGATGTTTGAACTAGATTTCCTAGGTGAGGAAATATGAGAGAAGTTAGGAAGAGCAGAATTTGCATTGAAGATAGTCCATGGATAACAGTGCAGAGAGGAGCTTGGTTTGATTTAAATGCCAGATTTAAGGAGGGGGCAGTGAGAGGTAAGTATGGAAAGGTAGAGACAAAATTCTGGAGGCAGGAAAGTGGGAAAACAGATCCGCAACTTGCATAAAACCTTGGACTTTAGTGGACAAAGGCTGAGTCATTGAATGTTATGTAACAAGGAATAAGTAATTGTGCTTTAAATGAATTTAAAAAACTTTGAAATTCAAATTTCAAAAAACATGAAATTGTCACCAAAAAGGGGTGACAGTTGGGATTGGGATGTGAGACACAGTAGTACCAATGCTGAGCAGGGCAGTCAACCTCAGAATACTCTCTGCTCTTTCCTAACTTGAATAATGAAAATGATACCAATGTTGTAAGGAGTTGAAGAACAAAAATAACATTATCAGAAAGTTTCAAGTACCATATCAAGCTCCTAGAAGGGAGCTAACACACACACATACACACACATATTAGTTAACTACAACACAGCTCTATTTCTGTTGAATATTTGTCAGCCTAATTTTTACATATTTGTTAACCTAATTTTCTACTGGTAGTAGAAAGATAAGAGAGTTCTATATGTTCATTCCCTTAACCGACTTTCCTTTACTTATCTTTGAATGCATGCTTCACATTCAGCCTGATTATTAGAAACTTAGAGTTTCTATCATATCATCTCTGAATTGAAGTTCCCGTCTGTACTGACTCTGACTGCCAAATAGGGATGTTTTGATTAGAAGCATAATTATCACATTAAGAGCATTCATTGAGATGGAAGACCACTTTAGATAAGGATAGTTATTAACAAGTTCCTATGTTGCAAATAACCAGTAAATGAAAACCCAAGTTCTTAAGTATTTATGAACATAAATAATGATGTGGGTACAAAAACACTGGCTTTCATTTCAAATGGCCTTAATCAATAATGCCATTGCTAGATGGGCTTATCTCACTAGTCTCCCATCTGATACTCAATCACACCAAATGACTTGCTCCCTCCTCGTTCTGTTCCTGATTTTTCTGCCCCTTCATTTCAGAAATGTTTTTCTTTATATAATCCAACCCCTTGGTTTAAATGTCTTCAATATATTTAAATTGCCCAGGGTGATCACATAAGATGCTTCTAGAGAGAAAAAATTTTATTAGCTCTTCTATCTGCATTGGACTGGATGCACAGAGAAAGTTATCATTTGAGCCCCATATAGGGGCATTCTTTCCCATTCATGCCCTTTGATGAGTTTCAGAATCTTCTCTTGGGTCCTGTCCTCTAGACCACACTCTGCTGAGAGGTGTTTCTCTATGGTCTAATGTGTATACACGGAAATTACAGGGAGAGCAGAGACTCTGGAAACTGTCAATACTCCTTATAAAGGTCGAATCCTACCACCTCACTTTTTATTATGAACAAAAGTTCCTCATTGTTAAGTGTTTTCAACTCTTCAGAGTTTTATATAGCAATCAGTGAGAGTCCTAGGACTATAGAACAAAGATACAGTTATACGTGAAAATGTGTGTATGTATATAATGTTTATCTTTAATTAGAATCTATCAAACAGTCCTTTAGGTATATAAAAGATACATTGCATTTCAGGGACCAAACAGTTAAAATAAGAGAAAATCATAGTCATTCTATAAAAACTCCTTATGGAGTTTTCTTCTGAAGACTAAAGCAATCAAAGAGAATATGCTGTTAAAGTTGCTTTAACGAATATGTTTTTATGAATATGTCATTAAAGTCTCTCAAATTCATCCTCTTGCTATTGTATCTGGTAACTAAAATGTATTCATTTACTGAATATATCATTGAAGTTGCTCAAATTCATCCTAGAAGTGCTTGTGCCTGTTAACTAAAATCTGTTGGAGCTGGAAGAATTCAGTGTTTTGTAACCCCTGAAACACACTCTGAAGCCACTGATCTATACTAAAATGTTACAAACCAAAACAACCGCTCATAGATATACTTGCTGATCAAGGTCATGAAACAATTTGTCTAAATTCTCTCCTGCAATCTTTAGATTTTGGCACTGAAAGTGTCTGTATAATAAACCTTGGATTAATGTTTGTAAAATGTGAGATAAAGATAAGGAATCATGTTTGTTTTTCTACATAATGATTCAGTTATTCCATCAGCATGGATACAAAAAGGGCGCACTTACCCCCACTGTGGTAGCATCTGAAATACAAATGAGCCAAACATATGAGTGCACCGGTTAAGAAATCTACACAGATTTTCAATGGAGATGAGTGCTACATTGAATTACAACTAATCATGATTTAATCACAGTTTAGTATTAGTATGATTTTTTACAGGAATGCAGGGTTGGTTTCATGTTTGAAATGCAATTTTGCAATTCACTAAAAAGAATTTAAAAAATCACATCAGCCCCCCTCCCCTCCCCCCCCACACACCTCAGGTGCGTTTGGGATAGCTCCGTGGGACAGTTCCACCCACAAATCTGGGGAAGTTCAGAGAGAACCAGTTACCTAGGTGGATGCATGTTTGAGTCAACCCTGTCTCCCAGCCCTGCAGCCTTCCACCCCAAATTTCAAAACTGCGGGACGCACTAGCATCTGCGCAAAGAACCTACTCAACAAAAATCTACATAGAGGTAACATAGCATTCAACATGCTATGACACAAAAACTCCATAAAGAGCCTAAACATCCCTAAGTGTTCATTATAATCACACGAGAACACACAATTTGCAACCGCCAAGGTAGCAATGGTAAGTCAATGCAGAACTCTACCAAGCTCTGTTAGTGAAGTCACTAACCAAATTGAGGGCAAATAATTATGATGAGCTATATAATCTTCCTGAGAAGGAATTCCACAAAGAACTGTTAAAAATGCATAAGGAGCTCAAAGAAGCAATGGAGCACAGAGTCAATAAAATACAAGAGGAAATAAGAGCAGAAATTAATAAAACACAAATGAAAATACAAACAGAAATGACAGATATTAAAAATGTAATAGGTGAAATGAAAAATTCACTAATCAGTCTCCACAGCAGAGTAACAACTGCTGAAAAATAATTAGTGATCTTGAAGAGAAGATGCAGAGACTCTCTAGACAACATCAGAAGATAGAAAAAAGTCTCACAATTAATGAACAGACAACCTAGACAACATCAGAAGATAGAGAAAAGACTCCACAATTAATGAACAGACAATAAGAGATAATCAGGATGAAGTAAAAAAAAAACAACATAAGGATCATTGGGTCCCAGAGGGGCAGAAGGAAAATTCTGATGAAGAAACAACTGTCAAAGCCATCATTGAAGAGAAGTTCCCGAATTAAAGATAGCTTGTTCCCAGATTCAGGATACCGGCTAAAGGAAATCCAAATAAGAATACTCCAAGACTTGCCCTAATTAGAATGACAAAAACCATAGATAGAGATAGAATACTGAAAGCAGCAAGATCAAAGAAGGAAATCAAATACAAAAAGGAGCATCCCTAAGATTCACAGCAGACTTCTCAGATTAAACACTCTGAGCCCAAAGACAATGGTGGGATATGGCAAAAAAGACTCAATGAAATGAAAGCTTCACCAAGAATCTCTACCCGGTGAGACTCACATTCATTTGAAGGAAAGAGAGACACATCATGGATAAGCACCAGCTCAGGAACTTCATAGACTCAAAACCAACTTTAAAATAAGGACTGAAGGAACTGCTATAACAAAAGACAAACCACAAAAGCACAACGATCTTATTCAGGAAGATAACACAAAATCCCATACACAATCTCTCAATGTCAATGGCATAAATGCACCACTTAAGAGACAGAGTGGCATTGAATATGTATAGAGCTCTAGGGAGTATTACCATTTTGACAATGTTGATTCTCCCCATCCATGAGAAGGGAATATTTTTCCATATCCTTGTGTGCTCTTTTATCTCTTGGAGCAGTGTCTTATAGTTTTCTTTGTGCAGGTCCTTTACAACACTTGGGTAAGTTGATTCCTAGGTATTTGATTTTCTGTGGCACAATTGTGAATGGAATTGTTTCCCTTAATATCCCCTTTCTTCTCTTTCGTTATTTGTATATAGGAAAGCCACTGACTTTTGGGTGTTGATTTTGTATCCTGCCACTCTACTATTGTTTATTGTACCGTCTATTGTTTCTAGGAGTTTTTTTGGTAGAGAGTTTAGGGTTCTCTAGGTATAATATCATGTCATCTGCAAATAATGATAGCTTGACTTCTTCCCTGCCTATCTGTATGCCCTTGATGTCCTTTTCCTCTCTGATTGCTATGGCAAGTACTTCCAATACTATATTGAATAAAAGAGGTGAGAGTGGGCAACCTTGTCTTGTCCCTGTTCTCAGGAGGAAGGCTTTCAACTTTTCCCCCATTTAGAATGATGCTCACTGTGGGCTTTTGGTAGATGGCTGTAACTATCTTGGGAGATGGGCACTGGTGGAGGGATGGGTGCTGGAACACTGTATGACCAAAACCCAAATATGAACTTTTTAATTGTATATCTTTTATAATTGTAAAAATAAAAAAATTTAAAAAATCAAAAAACAAACCAAAAAAGAGGCAGAGTGGCAAAATGGATTAAAAAAACTGAATCCAACATTCTACTGCCTATAAGAAACACATCTGAACAATTAGAGCAAACACAGACTCAAAGTCAAAGGCTGGAAACAATTCTCCAAGCAAACAACTCCTCAAAAAGGCTGGTGTAGCCATACTAGTATCTGACAACATAGACTTCAGGCTGGAAAAGGTCAGAAGGGACAGTGAAGGCCATTTCCTAATAATTAAGGGATATGTATATCAGGAAGAAATCACACTCCTAAACATATATGCACCCAACAAGGGGCCAGCAAAATACCTAAAACAACTGCTAATAGACTTCAAAGAAGACATTGACAGTAACACAATAGTAGTTGGAGACTTCAACACTGCTCTATCAACTCTTGATAGATCGACAAGACTGAAACTCACCAAGGAAATACTGGCCCTGAAGGAAGAAATGGAAGAAAGAGAGCTAGTAGATATATACAGGGCTTTTCATCCCCAAAAAAGCTGAATACACATTTTTCTCCAGTGCACATGGAACATTCTCCAAGATAGATCACATGCTGAGCCACAAAACATACCTCAATAAAATAAAAAAGATAGAAATTGTGTCAACTATTTTTCAGACCATGATGCACTGAAAATGGAAGTTAACCACACACAAAAACAGAGAGTCAAGCCAAACACCTGGAAACTGAACAGCTCACTGCTGAACAACCAGTGGGTCATAGAAGAAATCAAAGAGGAAATCAAAAGATTCCTGGAAACAAATGAAAATGAAGACACAAACTATAAGAACTTGTGGGACACAGCAAAAGCAGTGTTAAGAGGAAAGTTCATAGCTCTGCAAGCATCCATCAGGAAAAAAAGAAAGGGCCCACATAAATAACCTGACTTCACAGCTCAAAATATTAGAAAAAGACCAACAAAAAGGAGCCCAACCCAGGCAGAAAGAAAGGAAATAATAAAACTTAGAGAGGAAATCAATGAGCTGGAAACCCAAAAAAAACAATCCAAAAGATTAATGAAACCAAGAGCTGGTTCTTTGAAAAAAATAAACAAGATCGACAAACCACTGGCAAGACTTGTAAGGAAAGGGAAAGAGAGAACCCAAATAAATAGAATCAGAAATGAAAAGGGGGACATCATAACAGAAACCACAGAAATCCAAAAGATCATCAGAGATTACTTTGAGAGTCTGTATGCCGAAACATGAGAACCTGGAAGAAATGGATAAATTCCTGAAGTCCTATAACCTCCCACGGCTGAAACAAGAAGACCTGCAATACCTGAATAAGCCTATCACCATCGAGGAAATTGAAACAGTAATTAAAAAGTCTGCCCAAACACAAAAGCCCAGGTCCAGATGGATTCACTAGTGAATTCTTCCAAACCTTTAAGGAGGACCTACTGCCAGTCCTTTTCAAGCTCTTCCAGGAAATAGAAGAAACAGAAACACTCCCAAATAGCTTCTATGAGGCACATATCACCCTGATACCCAAAGCAGGCAGAGACAACACAAAAAAAAGAAAACTACAGACCAATCTCCCTGATGAACACAGATGCTAAGATCTTCAACAAAATACTAGCAAACAGAATCCAAAGACTCATCAAAAAGATTATACATCATGACCAAGTAGGATTCATCCTGGGAATGCAAGGAATGGTTCAACATCCACAAGTCAATCAACATAATACATCATATCAATAAGAGAAAAAATAAAAAACCATATGATCATATCAATAGATGCAGAGAAAGCATTTGACAAGATCCAACACCCATTCATGATAAAAACCCTCCAAAAAATGGGAATTGAAGGAACCTTCCTCAATATAGTCAAAGCCATCTACCAAAAGCCCACAGCGAGTATCATTCTCAATGGGGAAAAACTGAAAGCCTTCCCCCCTAAGATCGGGGACAAGACAAGGTTGCCCACTCTCACCACTTCTATTCAATATAGTACTGGAAGTACTTGCCATAGCAATCAGAGAAGAAAAGGACATTAAGGGCATCCAGATAGGCAAGGAAGAAGTCAAGCTATCACTATTTGCAGATGACATGATATTATACCTAGAGAACCCTAAACTCTCAACCAAAAAGCTCCTAGAAACAATAGATACCTATAGTAGAGTGGCAGGGTACAAAATCAATACCCAAAAGTCAGTGGCTTTCCTATATACAAATAATGAAAGAGAAGAAAGGGATATTAAGAAAATGATCCCATTCACAATTGTGCCACAGAAAATCAAATACCTAGGAATCAGCTTAACGAAGAGTATAAAGGACCTGTACAAAGAAAAACTACAAAACACCTTGCTTCAAGAAATAAAAGAGGACACAAGGAAATGGAAACACATTCCCTGCTCATGGATTGGGAGAATCAACATTGTCAAAATGGTAATACTCCCTAGAGCTTTATACAGATTCAATGCGGTCCCTATAAGGATACCCATGACATTCTTCAAAGAAATTGACCAAACACTCCTGAAATTTGTATGGAATAATAAACCCCCAAGGATAGCGAAAGCAATCCTTGGGAAAAAGAAGATGGGAGGCATCACCCTTCCCAACTTCAAACTGTACTACAAAGCAGTAGTAATTAAAACAGCATGGTATTGGAATAAAAACAGACCTGTGGACCTATGGAATAGAGTTGAGTATCCTGACACCCATCCTCAAATACATGATCATTTAATCTTTGATAAAGGAGCAAAAAGTACCAAAATGGAGCAAGGAAAGCCTCTTCAACAAGTGGTGCTGGGAAAACTGGACAGCAACATGTAAAAAAATGAATTTGGACCTCTGTCTAACACCATGCACAAAAATCAGATCAAAATGGATTAAAGATCTCAATATCAGACCTGAATCCATAAAGTACATCGAAGAAAATATAGGAAAAACCCTCCACGACATTGAAGCTAAAGGCATCTTCAAAGATGAAACACCACTAACAAAGCAACTAGAAGCAAAGATAAACATATGGGACTACATGAAACTAAAAAGCTTCTGCACCTCAAAAGAAACAGTGACCAAGATAAAAAGACAGTCCACAGAATGGGAAAGAATATTCACCCAATACCCATCTGATAAGGGGTTAATATCCAGGATATATCAGGCACTGGTAGGACTTTACAAGAAGAAAACAGCCAACCCCATCAAAAAATGGGGAGAAGAAATGAACAGAAACTTTCAACAAGGAAGAAATTTGAATGGCCAAAAGACATTATGAAAAAATGCTCATCATCACTAATCATCAGAGAGATGCAAATCAAAACAACAATGAGATATCATCTCACACCACAGAGACTGGCACATATCCAAAAGAGCAAGAACAACAAGTGCTGGCGTGGATGTGGGGGAAAGGGGACTCTCATCCATTGTTGGTGGGAATGTCGAGTGGTACAGCCTTTTTGGAAAACAATATGGACATTCCCCCAAAGACTAGAAATTGAGCTCCCATTTGACCCAGCCATACCACTCCTGGGAATATACCCTGGGAAGCCAAAAACACATAGCGGAAACACCATCTGCACTTTTATTTTCATAGCAGCACTATTCACAATAGCCAGAATCTGGAAACAACCAGAGTGCCCGAGAACTGATGACTGGATAAAGAAACTTTTGGTACATCTACACAATGGAATACTATACAGCTGTTAGGAAAAATGAAGTTATGAAATTTGCCTATAAATGGATGGACATGGAGAGGATCATGCTGAGTGAAATTAGCCAGAAGGAAAAAGGACAGATATAGAATGACTGCATTTATTTGCAGGATATAAAAATGTAGCATGATACCAATATCCAAGGCCAGACAAAACATGGAGCAGGAGCTCTTGTCAGTGGGTGGAACCTACTGCAAATGTGTGGGAGTCAGAGGTTAGGGAATACAGAGCAAGGAACAGAGTACTAATAATTATTGAAAATGATAATACCAGCCTAGAACTGAGCATTGAAAGTAGGCAAAAGGATATACATGATAACCTCTAAACTGTATGTATTACAGCCACAGTGTAGTAAGAGAGAGAGAGAGAGAGAGAGAGAGAGAGAGAGAGAGAGAGAGAGAATTGCCTGCCATAGACGAGGCAGGCAGAAGGGGGGAAATCATGGGACAGTGGCGGTGGGAAATGGGCACTGGTGGAGGGATGGGTGCTGGAACACTGTATGACTAAAACCCAAATATGAACACTTTTGTAACTGTATATCTCAAGGTGGTATAATAAAAATATTTTTAAAAAAAAAGAAAGTGTCCTAATTCTGCAAAGATTTGTTGTTGTTGTAAAAGGATATAAAATTTTACCAAGTGCTTTGTCAAGTAGTCACTAAACCGCGTAGCATGCACATAAAAAAGTGCAAAACGAATCCCCAGAAATGCAATTTTGTATGGAGAGACCGCAGGGACTCTTCTGTCTACTTTCCTATTTATCATATTGCTGTATTGCTTCCTTATTTTCAATATTTTTCTTCTTCAAAGAAAGAACCAGTGGATTTTTGCAAATGCTAAATGATCTTGCACTATCCCAGTTTTTCCTGTTCGCTTTTAAGAGGTTCAAACCTCCTGAGTGAAGAACAGCTCTAAGGTGCTACTCATCAAGTCCACGTAGACATCTAGAGCATATGTCTCGCTGGCTTGTCTGTTTCTTTGTCTTTTTCCACTCTGGAGAGGCCTATGTTCACTCTCCAGTGTGTACCTTCCTCTCCCTTCACATTTTTCTAAATAAAGTTTCAGTTTAAAAAAAAAGATTCCTAAAAATCCACATAAATATTCACACATTCAATACATGGAACAGTTGGTATGTATATTCCAGACCTGCTTCTAAGTGAAGGTTCAGATAACAAGCAAAAAGACTAGACTCTGTTTACAGAGTGAACATTATTTTTTTGTCTAAAAGTCCTCGAGTCAGAGTAAATTATTGTTTTTTTACATGCAGCTAATCTTCAGTAAATAACTGAAGCTCAAAAAGCTTCAGTGATCTGATTTGTAAAATGGAAATATTATTAGAACATTCAAATGGATTTCACAATGATTAAGATGCTTTTGACTACAGGTAATAATTTAAACAATAAGGAAAACGTCTCTTCACATAAAAATAGGTCCTGATACCCAGGACTCGGTTGCCTCAGTATTCAATTATACCATCAAAGACTATTACTTTGCATTTCTTGCTTCTGACATTTTCTTTATGTTTCCTTTTTTTCCCGGTTCTTTCCTCTCTTAATGACCAAATGTTCGCCAAGATTTCCCCTTCATAGCTCATAGGCTAGACTTTCATCATATGCCCATGCTGAAGCCAATCACTCTAGAGAAATGAGTTCATGGTAATTGGTTTAGTTCAACTGAGATACGACTTTCCAAAGTGTTTCTGGGAAGAGTCATGGACACCCAAACAGAATTTGGGGCTCTGCCAGCCATAAAAAAAAACTGTTTGTTTGCTGCAGCTGTTATTAACCTGTAATGAGATCATTTGTGAAAGGCTCTTGGAATGGTACATAGTACGCACCTCAATAAATGTTAACTAACAATATTTATTTGGTGCTTCACCATTATAAAGTGCTCTTAATACTGTTAGGACTATATGAACTGACTTTTGCAATCTATGACCTTGATTAAAGAATCATAAGTTATAAATTTAGGCATGCTTATTTTTTAAATTACTTTATTCTTGTGGTGTCTACCAGTTGATGTAGACAGGGTAGCCATAGAGGCTGTCCTGTGTGGGCAGAGGAATTGAAAGGCGGGGAAGACTGGTACTGTCCGTGGGAAAGGCTTCTCAGAATGAGATGTCCTTGAGCTAGTCTCTAAAGACAAACAGCAGGAAGCAAACTTGTAAAAGAAAACAGGGGGGCTGGGAAAATAGTTCAAAGGCCTGAGCTCATGATTTGTATGTAGAATGCCTGGGTTTGATCCCCACACTCCATGTCCTGAGTACCAGCAGGCCTGACTCCCAAACACAAAACTGGGAATAATCCTTGAGCATAGCTGGGTTTGCCCCCTTCCAAAAAAAAAAAAAAAATCAAAGCACAATAAACAGGCAAAAAAAAGAGTGGGGGCTGGAAACATAGTACAGCGGCAAGGTGCTTGCCTAGCTTGTGACCAATCCAGATTCAATCCTAGCAACACATATGTTCCCCTGAGTATAGTCAGAAGTGATCCCTGAGCACAGAGCCAGGGGGTACATCGAGAGTGTTGCTGTGACCCAGAAACCAAAAATCAGAACAAATAAAACACACAGACTAAGGAGAGTTCTGATGGCCAGGGATATAGAGCACAATTGTGTAAGTACTTGTGTGAGGCCCTGAGTTTGATCCCTGGCATCTGGTTTGTAGAGAGGGGTTGTATAGTTAGGGAACAGCACCTTCAATACACAGCAAGTTTATTTTTCAAATTTATTGGTCATATATTTACAGTGCTGTTGACATTCATGGTCTTTACTTAAGACCTGTTACCCCAATGTCACATTTCCACCCATAGTTGTCGGGTTTTATTTATTTTTAAATGTTTATGTATTTATTTATCTTTATACTACTACTATTATTGGTTTGTCATGGATGTAATTTGGACACCACACCACACAGTAGTCAATTTTTAAAGTCAGAAAGACACAAGGTCAAAGATTGCAAGATCCCTCCACAAAGTCATAATGTAAAGAGCAAGTGAGATGGGCCGAAGGAGAGTTGCAGAAGAGTGTACTCCGCCGGCACTTCAGTGGTGTTCCCAGCTCCTGTGTTTTTACCGTTGGACTTATTGTTGCTACTGTCATTATTATTTGCTGAGCCAGAGATTGACCCAGAGCCTCATGCGACCCGGACAGGCACTCTACCACTAAGTCACACACCCAGCCATATAGCAGGACAGTCTAAATTGTCAGGTATTATCAGGGCTTTTTGTTTGTTTTGGGTTTGGGGGGCCACACCCAGCTATTCTGGGGCATATTCCTGACTCTTCACTCAGGAATCACTCCTGGAGGGGCTCAGGGGGCTATGGGGTGCTGGGAATTGAACCCAGCTGGGCTTCTTGCAAAGCCAGCACCCTTGTACTAGCTTTTTAGGGCCTATGATCATCAATCAAAAGAGCAGGAAAGAGGGGACCTGGCACATTTCAGACACAAATGATAAGGGCTTGCATGTCTCTGCGCTGGAATAAGTAGCTCAACTCCCTCACAGCCATGTTTCACGGAGATGACCAAAGGACATGCAGGCACTGGACAGAAACATCAGTGTGAGAGACAAGCTGGAAGTGGAGCTTTTCTTTGGAAGAGTCAACTCTGATGACTTCTAATTGAGCCACAAAGTGCAAAAATGCAGTTGTGAATGGATGTGGCTCAAGGCGCTAAAGCCTTTGCAAGTATGAGGCCCTGGGTTCTATCCCCTGCACCCCATGGCCCCTGGCTATGGTCCCACTGGAACTATGTATTTAAAATTACAGTTTATTTACTTTTGGGTAACACCATCCCCACCACCAGTTGGGAATGAAAACCAGAGGGTGGTTCTATGTCACGTGGGGTGGGAAACACGGGGAGAGAAATGCCTTCTGAAAGTTGGAGGGAACCTTGGAAGGGTTGTGAGGGTCCCACTCTAGGGTCCTGCCTCCTCCTGCGGGCCTGGAAAACCCTCCAGCACAGCCAGGAGGAAGACAAATGGAGACAGAGAGCAGCCAGCCTTGCAATTTGCTTTCATTCTGCTGCAGCGACTCAGTCGTGCCCCTAAAAGCATGCTTACAAAAACCTGATGTGCCAAAACCTTCATTCCATAAGGACTAGCAAATAACCGCCGTGTCTCGAAAAACCAGTTTTGTCAAGTCGGAGGCAGGCCCATAGCCGGCTCGGTCCAGGATGGACAGGCGCAGATTCCTCACATTTCTGCCCATCCGGCCCCTGCAAGGCAGCCAGGAGCAGCTTGCAGGCACACAGCGGCGAGGACGCCTCCACACAAGGTGCCGTCTGCGCCCGGCCGGAAAGGGCAGCTGCTCCTGAACGCTTTCCAAGAGCTGCCCCACCAAGACAGAATGTTCCGGCTCTGCTACACCCAGAAGATATAAAACAGCCAATATATTTGAAAGAAGCTGCAATCAAGAGCAAAAAAAGTAAACACTGGTGTGTGCCGGCAAGTTAAGGAAGCAAGCTCTCCGCCAGCCACCACTTCACTGGTTGAGTGGTGGAGGGTGAGCTGGAGAGCAGCTGGCGCCCCTTTCTCTGGCCGTGCCCCTTTGCTCTCAGCTGACTGGAGCGTGGTCGGCCTTGTGCTGGGGGGAACAGCGGTCTCTGCACGGTTACTGTCCATAACAAGCCTGAGGAAAACGCTTCCCTCCCTTTCCTCTAACCTGAAACTTTGGAAGGGGTGTGTGGGGGGGAGAGTGTTTAGGGTGGAGGGTGGACCAGGTGTTCAGCTCTGCAGTCAGGGCTCATGGTGCTGGCGATTCGACTGCAGTCAGCTGTGAGGAAGGCCAGCACCCTACCCTCTGTCCTAGGTCTAAGACGCTCAAACCCACAACTTTTATTTTGCTGGTCAGTGAGTGAGCTCATCAACTCTTTCCCTGAGACCCCAGGAAGGAGTGAGGGGTGCCGGGAGGCTCTGAACTTCTGGCCAGACCGGCAGTGGCGGGAATGTGAGGGAGAGTTACGCAGAAAGCGGGTGTTTGCTGCTAGCCCCTTCTTACATCCCAGAACTTTGTCATGACTTTTGTTTTGTCTTACAGCACCAGAATTTTGTCATGACTCATCCTAGTGTGGCCTCCATCTTCTAGAGCCTGTCCATGCTGGCCTGCTGGACTGGCCACACTGTCACCCTACCATGAATTCAGGGACATGCTCTTCCCTGGGGCCTCAGCTTCCTGTGCCTCACAGAAGCGATGTTTCTGTGTTCAGAAGTGACTGACTGCCTGTGTCCTGCCCTCCTGTGACCTCCTCAAGGACAAAGGCACCTGCTTGGCCCCTGAACTCAGGTGAGTGCCTGCACCCTGCAGAGCCCCTCAGCAAGCTCTGTATAGCAAGTGGGACAAAGGTGGGCTCAAGCTGTCAGATGCCCTCTAGTGCCCCAGTCTTGTCCACCCACTGCTCCTGTATGCTTAGGCTGGCACACAGGCGGACCAGTAACAAACCTGGGGCCAGGTTCAGAGGGGCAGAAACTGGGCATTGAGTCTCAGCTGTCCAACAGTAACATCAAAAATAAATAAATAAATATATTGGGGCCAGAAGATATAGCTCAAGTGCTGAAGTATACACCTACCGTGTGCCAAGTCCTGAGTTGAATCCCCAGCCTGCAGGGCAGGCAACAAGGAAGGAAGGAAGGAGTAAAAGAAGGAGGGAGGGAAGGAAAGAAGGAAGGAACGAATGAACGAATGAATGGAGGGAGAGGATAAAGGGGAAGGGAGGGAGGGTGGAAGGGGAGAGGGAGGGAGGGAGGGGGAGGGAAGGAGAAGCAGACTCTACCAACTCTGAGTGCAAAGGCTGATAAAAAACTCCTTGCTGCTCTGGTGGGGGGGGGGTGGGGTCCATCACAGCCTGACACCCCCTACCTTGGGAGAAACCCTTCAGCAGGTAGAGCTTGGCCACTAAGGCGCTTTTCTGTCTTGGGTAGGGCTATGTTTTAGGTGGTTTATTTGAACTCCTTTAGCAAATTATATCCCCCAGAGCCCAAGACTATTTTCTCTGGGTAGAAAAGGCACCTTTACTACACAAACGGGGGCAGCTGTGTTCCCCAAGCAAAAGATATTGCAAATAACACTTGCTGATTTATTTTGTCAACACAGATAAACGACTATCTCCAGAATGATCCAGTAATGAGAAAGAAGCAACCCTGAACTCCAGTAAGAAACACAAAAGCACCCTCTAGTACTGGCTTATTGCCCAAGTTGGCTGCAATCCCAAGCCATACCAAATGGGGACGCTATGTCCATTGCTTCTCTGACCAGCAGTCACCTTTTGCCTCTGACAATAAAGATGGAGCCAGTACTAGTTCTCCCACCCCCTCATTGCTTTCCTTCAAGGTTTTTCCTCCCTAGGTACCAGGTTCTTGTTCTTAAGTTTGCCCCCCACACACACACACACACACACACACACACATACACACACACAAAAAAAAAACCTCTGGTGGAGGATCCCTACTTTACAACACGTCTCTTCTCCACTCTGTTTACCCACAATCCCTGGGACCCTGGAAACCCTGAAAACTTTGAACATTTAGCCCAAATCTTGTCTAATTCAACTTCTATTTATTTCAAACATTATTGAGCACCTACTATTTATATAAGGCCCTGAACTAAAGGTTGAGCTAATTAAAAGATGAGTAATAATGTTTTAGAGCTAATTTGGGAAAGTTGGCAAAAAAACTTCGGTGGACTAGGTAAGTTATAAGATAGAAAGAGTAACAGGTCATAAGCATTCAGAGAATATCTATCCTGGCAGTAGAAGGAAAGTTTCAAAAAAGACAAAGAAAACTAGGTAAAGAAGGACAAGAAGAAAATTCCAGAAAAAGACAGTAACATATACAAAGGCATGAGAATAGGAAATGTTCTGGCCTATGGGAGAGGCATCTCCTGCAGCCAATGTGACATTGGATATTACAGGAGATGAGTCTGAGGAAGACACAGGAGAAGCTTCTGGAAGGTTCTAGAAGATCCTTTAAGCCTCCCAAGGGCTTAGACTATCTTTAGTGCAACGTGAAGAACCCATAACTAGTTTCAAGCAGGGAAATTATATGATAGTGTTTGGTGTTTGGTAACTAATAAAGATGGATTTAAGGTAGGGTTTCTTAAAACTACTTTTGTTTGGTAGCTTATTGAAATGAGAAATCAACAAGACAGAATTGATTCCAAAGTTTCTGACCCAAGTCATTTAAGAGATGTGGCATGCTGATGAGGTCCTGATCCCCAGGGTAAGACTAAGACTTCCAGAGGTTGTTAGTTACTAAAACAGTATTGTTGCCTCTTAGGTGTTACATCAAAAAGGTCAGGGCATTGAGCTAAAGGCATCTTCAAAGATGAAACACCACTAACAAAGCATCTGGAAGCAAAGATAAACATATGGGACTTACATGAAACTAAAAAGCTTCACCTCAAAAGAAACAGTGACCAAGATACAAAGACAGCCCACAGAGTGGGAAAAACTATTCACCCAATGCCCATCTGATAAGAGGTTAATGTCCAAGATATACCAGGCACTTGTAGAACTTTAGAAGAAGAAAACAGCCAACACCATCAAAAAAATGGGGAGAAGAAATGAAGAGAAATTAAAAAAAAGAAATTTGAATGGCCAAAAGGCATATATAAAGTGTTCTTCATCATTAGTCATTAGGAGATGTAAATCAAAACAAGAATGAGATATCATCTCACACCACAGAGACTGGTACACATCCAAAATAGCAGGAACAACCAGTGCTGATGTGGATGCAGGGAGAAAGGGACTCTCATTCACTGTTGATAGGAATGCTGATTGGTCCAACCCTTTTGGAAAACAATATAGACATTCCTCCAAAACCTTGATATTGAGCTCCCATTTGACCCAGCAATAACACTCCTGGGAATATAGCCTGAAGACCCCAAAAACACCCAGCAAAAACAATATCTTCACTTCTATATTCATCGCAGCACTATTCACAATAGCCAGAATCTGGAAACAACCTGAATGCCTGAGAACATAGACTGGATAAAGAAACTATAGTGCATCTACACAATGGAATACTATGCAGCTGTCAGGAAAAACAAAGTGATGAAATTTGCCTATAAATCGATGAATATGGAGAGGATCATGCTGAGTGAAATTAGCCAGAAGGTAAAGGACAGATATGGAATGGCTGCATTCATTTTCGGGATATAAAAAAATAGTATGATACGAATATCCAAGGTCAGACAAAACATGGATCAGGAGGTCTTGTTAGTAGTTCAAATCTACTACAAGTGAGTGAGAGTCAGAGGTTAGGTAAGACAGAGTATAGGCCAGTGTGCTAATAATTATTGGAAATGATAATACCACCCTAGAACTGAGCTATGAATGTAGGCTAGAGATACACATGATAACCCCTAAATGTATGTACTACAAATCACAATGTGTAAGAGAAGGAGAGAGAGAGAGAGAGAGAGAGAGAGAGAGAGAGAGAGAGAGAGAGATCCTGCTATAGAGTATAGAGGCAGCCTGCGGTAGGAGGGAAGGAATCAGGGAACATTGGTGGCGGGAAATGTGCACTGGTGGAGGAATGGGTGCTGAAACACTGTATGAATGAAACTTAATCATGATCAGTTTTGCAATTGTATATCTCATGGTAGTATAATGAAGTAATTTTTTAAAGGTCAGGGGTGAAAGTAATAGTACAGTGGGTAGGGCATTTGACTTGCACACAGCCAACCTGGGTTTGATTCCCAGCTTCTCGTATGGTTTCCCTGAGCACTGCCAGGAGTAATTCCTGAGTACAGAGTCAGAAGTCACCCCTGAGCATCGCTAGGTGTGACTCAGAGTGGAAAAAAATAAACAAAAAATCAATGCTAACTAAAATTGCAAAGGAGGCCTATAGTCTTTTGATTTTCTCCAAGATATTGAATTAAATGTTTGCATGAATGCAAATATATATCCTGAGCATTTTTTTTATGTTTTTCTCTTCGCTGCTCCCTTGCTCCATGATATCCTAAGCTCTGTTGTCAGCCTGTTGCTGGATGCTGTGATTTGCAAAGTAAATAGGACTGGAAGATGTCATGACTCCACATAAGCCAAAAGCTCAAATAAAGAGGAGAAAAAGAGAAAGGGACAATAGACAGTTTGTGCTTTGGAGGTAAGAGCCTGGTCTGTTTGCAGATTAAGGGAGGGAAGAAGTGGGAAGGGGGATTGAACACATCAGTAACAGAAGAGGATGGTGTCCAGGTGAAAAGGGAGAGAGCTGAAGAGTCCCAAAGAGAGTTGACTTGATGCACAAGGATCTCCACAAGGATCCCCACAAGGATCCCCACAGAAGGATCCCCAGCAAGTTGACTTGCTGCAAAAGGATCCCCCTGGGTGATCCCAGGACCACCTTTCACAAATTCCCCACCAGATGTTAGCTCAGGTTGGGGTAGTTCTTTTGTATGCAGAGTGCAATTCCCAAATATGCATTTCATGGATGTTTGTGTGCTCAAATCTACTAAGCTAGGGTACACACACACACATGCATACACACACACAAACACATGCACACTGAGTAGCACTTCCTATGCTTGGACACTTTTTGAAGTTTCAAATATATGTATATAATATATATATACATACATACACACACGTGTGTGTATATATATAATATGTGTATGTATATATATGTGTGTGTGTGTGTGTGTGTGTGTGTGTGTAAAGTTGCAGTGCCCAGTTGCATCGGCAGGTGGCAGGAGACAGGCTTTTCTACACCCAGGGTTCTGCCCCGTGGGCCCTGGATGGTTGACGGTCTGACACAGAAAAAGACTGGGTTCCCTGGGATGGACCCAGAGCCACGGCAAAGCCTGACAAGCTACCCAGTGCTTTTCAGGGCTTACTCCTGGATCTGTTCACAGGGGTCATTCCTGATGGGGCTCAGGGGACCATATGAGGGTCCAGGGATTGAACCCAGGTTGGCTGCATGCAAGGTAAGCATCTTGCTATACACTGTCTCCAGCCCCCTATTTATTTATTTTTAGACAAACAGTCAAGGGTATGTGCTCTTGGAGAAGGGAAAAGGGAGAGAGGAGGGCACTCTTTCTTTTTTTCTTTTTCTTTCTTTCCTTTCCTTTTTTCTTTCTTTTCTTTCTTTCTCTCTTTCTTTCTTTCTCTCTTTCTTTCTTTCTTTCTTTCTTTCTCACAGTGATCCAGACATACTCCTAGTTTTGTGCTCAGAAATAACTTCTAGAGGTGACAGAGTATCATATAGGTGCCAGGGATTAAGCTAGAGTTGACTGCACACAAGTTGGCAGTCACTCTTAATACCTTAACCCCTTATTATCTCTTTTGGCCCCTCATATCACAATTTCAAAAACTTATTAAAACATCTTGATCGCCAACTTCCGTCGATGATCGAGAGTCAGGGTCACTGTCTCGTTTGCCAAGGTGTCGAAAATCAGATGGACTGGACATGCAATGCGACTTGGAGACAACAGCTGGACTAGAGCCATTACTGACTGGATCCCACGGGACGCCAAAAGGTCACGTGGCCACCCACATACAAGATGGTCAGACTTCTTTTGTCAATACCCTGAATGAACATTTGAAGTCTTTGTACTCCTAGAGCAAGCAGATGCCATTGGGCTACACTGGCACATGACAGTGACAAATGGAAACATTACTGATGTCTGCTCGAGCAAATCGACGATTAACGGGATGTCAAGTGATCAAGTAATAAAGTGATTAAAAAATCTTATTCCCTTGCCATGATGTTTTTATATCATACACATTTTAAGCAAAAAATAATTGACATTCTTTTTTTTAAAAGTTCACTTTTGTATTTATTTATTCTTTTTTGGGTCATACCCAGAAATACTCAGGGATTACTCCTGGCTCTGCACTCAGGAATTACTTCTGGTGGTGCTCAGGGGACCAAATGGGATGCCAGGGATCAAACATGGGTTGGCCACATGCAAAGCAAATGCCTACCCACTGTGCTATAGCTCCGGCCCCAAAAAATAATTGACATTCTGAGATGACATTCCATGATTATTCTGCACTTCTTTATACCCCATGGGAACCACTCCCAAGGGAGCATGGATACCTTGTTTGAGAAACAAAGGTCCATAAATTGTTGTTTCCTTTTTGTCTCTTTTGTAAGCCCACCAATTCACTATCAACTAAATGGGTGCTGTGCTTACACTGACTAAAGCATTATTTAATTGATGATTATTTGACTATGCAACTAGTTAGGTATATAGAGAGGTTCCGGTTGGTGGGGATTAAAGTATGGGTGTCCCTCTGAGCCCAGAGAGGGTAAGGGACAGAGAGGGAGCAGCAGAATTAGGATTTGTTCCCAGTTGTCTGGAGTTTTAGTCAATGATCTTCTGTTGTGTCCTTTCTTTTTCCTTTTATATATTTTTCTTCTCTAGTGCACATTTCCCACCACCAGAATCCCAGTTTCCCAGCCCCGCCTCCTCCATGGCAAGCACCTTTTTTTTTTTTTTTTTTTAAGTATTTTATTATACCACCGTGAGATATACAAATAAAAAGATATACAATTAAAAAAGTTCATGTTTGGGTTTTGGTCATACAGTGTTCCAGCACCCGTCCCTCCACCAGTGCCCATCTCCCACCACCAACATCCCCGGTTCCCTCCCCCCTTCCCCAGCCCTGCTCCATGGCAGGTTCTTTATTTCTTTCCCTTTCTCTCTCTTTCTCTTTTCCTTCCCTTCCAGACTATGGATTACAGAACATACATTAAAAGGTTGTCATGTGTATCCTTTTGCCTCTATTTAATGCTCAGTTCTAGGTTGGCATTAGTACCCTCGACAATTGTTAGCACCCTGTTCCATTTTCTGTCTTACCTAACCTCTGACTCCCACACGTTTGTGATAATCTCCACCTTTGACAAGACCTCCTGATATATGTTTCACTTGACCTTGGATATTGGTATCATAATATGTACATATATATTTATGCCATGCAAATAAATGCAGTCATTCTGTATCTGTCTCTCTCTCCTTCTGGCTAATTTCACTCCAACATAATCTTCTCCATGTCCATCCATTTATAGGCAAATTTTATAACTTCATTTTTCCTAACAGCTGCATAGTATTCCATTGTGTAGATGTACCAAAGCTTCTTTATCCAGTCATCGATTTTCGGGCACTCTGGTTGCTTCCAGATTCTGGCTATTGTGAATAATGCTGCTATGAACATAAAAGTAGGGATGGTGTTTCCGCTGCGTATTTTTGGTTTCCCAGAGTAGATTCCCAGGAGTGGTATGGCTGGGTCAAATGGGAGTTCAATTTCTAGTCTTTGGAGGAAAGTCCATATTGTTTTCCAGAAAGGCTGACCAGCCGGATTCCCACCAACAATGGATGAGTGTCCCCTTTTCCCCACATCCACGCCAGCACTTGTTGTTCTTGCTCTTTTGAATATGTGCCAGTCTCTGTGGTGTAAAGTGGTATCTCATTGTTGTTTTGATTTGCATCTCTCTGATGATTAGTGATGATGAGCATTTTTTCATATGTTTTTGGCCATTCGAATTTCTTCCTTGCTGAAGTTTCTGTTCATTTCTTCTCCCCATTTTTTGATGGGGTTCTTTGTTTTCTTCTTGTAAAGTTCTACCAGTGCCTGATATATCCTGGATATTAACCCCTTATCAGGTGGGTATTGGGTGAATATTCTTTCCCATTCTGTGGACTGCTTTTGTATCTTAGTCACTGTTTCTTTTGAGGTGCAGAAGCTTTTCAGTTTCATGTAGTCCCATATGTTTATCTTTTCTTCTAGTTGCTTTGTTAGTGATGTTTCACCTTTGAAGATGCCTTTAGCTTCAATGTCGTGGAGGGTTTTTCCTATATTTTCTTCAATGTACTTTATGGATTCAAGTCTGATATTGAGATCTTTAATCCATTTTGATCTGATTTTTGTGCATGGTGTTAGACACAGGTCCAAACTCATTTTTTTACATGTTGCTGCCCAGTTTTCCCAACACCACTTGTTGAAGAGGCTTTCCTTACTCCATTTTAGACTCATTGCACCTTTATCAAAGATTAAATGATCATGTGTTTGAGGTTGGGTGTCAGGATACTCAATTCTATTCCATAGGTCCACAGGTCTGTTTTTATTCCAATACCATGCTGTTTTAATTACTACTGCCTTGTAGTACAGTTTGAAGTTGGGAAAGGTGATGCCTCCCATCTTCTTTTTCCCGAGGATTGCTTTAGCTATCCTTGGGGGTTTATTGTTCCATACAAATTTCAGGAGCGTTTGGTCAATTTCTTTGAAGAATGTCATCGGCATCCTTATAGGGACTGCATTGAATCTGTACAGAGCTCTAGGGAGTATTACCATTTTGACAATGTTGATTCTCCCCATCCATGAACAGGGAATGTGTTTCCATTTCCTTGTGTCCTCTTTTATCTCTTGGAGCAGTGTCTTGTAGTTTTCTTTGTACAGGTCCTTTACATACTTGGGTAAGTTGATTCCTAGGTATTTGATTTTCTGTGGCACAATTGTGAATGGAATTGTTTCCTTAATATCCCTTTCTTCTCTTTCGCTATTTGTATATAGGGAAAGCCACTGACTTTTTGGGTGTTGATTTTGTATCCTGCCACTCTACTATATGCGTCTATTGTTTCTAGGAGTTTTTTTGGTAGAGAGTTTAGGGTTCTCTAGGTATAATATCATGTCATCTGCAAATAATGATAGCTTGACTTCTTCCTTGCCTATCTGGATGCCCTTGATGTCCTTTTCTTCTCTGATTGCTATGGCAAGTACTTCCAGTACTATATTGAATAAAAGAGGTGAGAGGGGGCAACCTTGTCTTGTCCCTGATCTCAGGGGAAGGCTTTCAACTTTTCCCCATTGAGAATGATGCTTGCTGTGGGCTTTTGGTAGATGGCTGTAACTATCTTGAGGAAAGTCCCTTCAATTCCCATTTTCTGGAGCGTTTTAATCATGAACGGGTGCTGGATCTTGTCAAATGCTTTTTCTGCGTCTATTGAAAGGATCATATGGTTTTTATTTTTTCTTTTATTGATATGATGTATTATGTTGATTGACTTGCGAATGTTGAACCATCCTTGCATTCCCGGGATGAATCCTACTTGGTCATGATGTATAATCTTCTTGATGAGTCTTTGGATTCTGTTTGCTAGTATTTTGTTGAAGATCTTAGCATCCGTGTTCATCAGGGATATTGGTCTGTAGTTTTCTTTCTTTGTGTTGTCTCTCCCTGCTTTGGGTATCAGGGTGATATGTGCCTCTTAGAAGCTGTTTGGGAGTGTTTCTGTTTCTTCTATTTCCTGGAAGAGCTTGAAAAGGACTGGCAGTAGGTCCTCCTTAAAGGTTTGGTAGAGTTCACTAGGGAATCCGTCTGGACCTGGGCTTTTGTGTTTGGGCAGACTTTTTAATTACTGTTTCTATTTCCTCAATGGTGATAGGCTTATTCAGGTATTGGAGGTCTTCTTGTTTCAGCCGTGGGAGGTTATCGGACTTCAGGAATTGATCCATTTCTTCTAGATTCTCATGTTTCACGGCATACAGGCTCTCAAAGTAATCTCTGATGATCTTTTGGATTTCTGTGGTTTCTGTTGTGATGTCACCCTTTTTATTTCTGATTCTGTTTATTTGGGTTCTCTCTTTCCCTGTCCTTACAAGTCTTGCCAATGGTTTGTCAATCTTGTTTATTTTTTCAAAAAACCAGCTCTTGGTTTCATTAATCTTTTGGATTGTTTTTTTTGGTTTCCAACTCATTGATTTCCTCTCTAAGTTTTATTATTTCCTTTTTTTCTGCCTGGGTTGGGCTCCTTTTGTTGGTCTTTTTTCTAATGTCTTCAGCTGTGTAGTCAGGTTATTTATGTGGGCCCTTTCTTGTTTCCTGATGAATGCTTGCAGAGCTATAAACTTCCCTCTTAACACGGCTTTTGCCGTGTCCCACAAGTTCTTATAATTGGTGTCTTCATTTTCATTTGTTTCCAGAAATCTTTGGATTTCCTGTTTGATTTCTTCTATGACCCATTTGTTGTTCAGGAGTGAGCTGTTCAGTTTCCAGGTGTTTGGTTTGACTCCCTGTTTCTGTGTACGGTTAACTTCCATTTTCAGTGCATCATGGTCTGAAAAGATAGCTGACACAATTTCTATCTTTTTTAATTTTATTGAGGTATGCTTTGTGGCTCAGCATGTGGTCTATCTTGGAGAATGTTCCATGTGCACTAGAGAAAAATGTGTATTCAGCTTTTTTGGCATGAAAAGCCCTGTATATATCCACTAGCTCTCTTTCTTCCATTTCTTCCTTCAGGGCCAATATTTCCTTGGTGAGTTTCAGTCTTGTTGATCTATCCATCGTTGATAGAGCAGTGTTGAAGTCTCCAACTATTATTGTGCTACTGTTAATGTCTTCTTTGAGGTCTCTTAGCAGTTGTTTTATGTATTTTGCTGACCCCTCATTGGGTGCATATATGTTTAGTAGTGTAATTTCTTCCTGGTGTACATACCCCTTAATTAATAAGAAGTGGCCTTCGTTGTCCCTTCTAACCTTTTTCAGCCTGAAGTCTATATTATCTGATACTAATATGGCCACACCAGCCTTTTTTAGGAGTTGTTTGCATGGAGAATGGTCTTCCAACCTTTGACTCTGAGTCTCTGTTTGTCCTGATTATTCAGATGCGTTTCTTGTAGACAGCAGAATGTTGGGTTCAATTTTTAATCCATTTTGTCACTCTGTGTCTCTTAATTGGTGCATTTAGACCATTGACATTGAGAGAGATTATTGTCATTGGATTTTGTGCCATCTTTCTTTTTTGTGTTTGTTGTGCTTATGGGTTTGGTCGCATTACAGTAGTCCCTTCAGTCCTTCTTTTAAAGTTGGTTTTGAGTCCATGAAGTTCCTGAGTTGTTGCTTATCCATGAAGTTGTGTATCTTTCCTTCATATCTGAATGTGAGCCTGGCCGGATAAAGAATTCTTGGTGAAGCCTGCAGTTCATTGAGCCTTTTCGCAATATCCCACCATTGTTTTCGGGCTCGGAGTGTTTCATCAGAGAAGTCTGCTGTAAATCTTAGAGATGTTCCTTTGTATGTGATTTCCTTCTTTGATCTTGCTGCTTTCAGTATTCTATCTCTATCTATAGTTTTTGTCATTTTTATTAAGATGTGTCTTGGAGTATTCTTGTTGGGGTTTCTTTTTTAGCTGGTATCCTACGGGCCTCTTGGATCTTGAGGCAAGCATTCTTTAGTTCGGGAACTTCTCAGCAATGATGGCTTTGACAGTTTCTTCTTCATCAGGGTTTTCTTCTTGCCCTTCTGGGACCCCAATGATCCGTATGTTGTTTCTTCTGGCTTCATCCCGATTATCTCTTGTTGTCTGTTCGGTAATTTTGAGCCTTTTTTCTATCTTCTGGTGTTGTGTAGAGAATCTTTGGAACTCGTCTTTGAGATCACTAATTCTTTCTACAGTAGCTATTATTCTGCTATGATGGCCTTCCACTGTGTTTTTATTTCATTTACCTCATTTTTAATATCTGTCATTTCCCTTTTGCATTTCCCTCACTTCTTCTCTCATGTCCTCTTGTATTTTATTGATTTTGCATTCCATTGCTTCTTTGAATTCCTTTTGAATCCTTAATAGTTCTTTCTGAAATTCTTTTTCAGAGAGGTTATACAACTCATTGGTATTGCTAGACTCATCTGGCCCAGTGACTTCACTCACAGAGCTTGATGGAATTTTGCATTGCTTTACCATTATGACTATTGTAGTTTGCAAATGTGAGTTCTTGGGTGACTAGATAGTACAGTTAGTAGGTATCTGGTCTGTTTGCAGAGTTTGGGTTGGTGGCAATGATATAGGAACCAAGGTTCACTGGTACCTCATGCAAGGTAGGAAGTGAGAGGGTTGTGCAGACGCCGCTTAGCGTCCGCGCGGTTTTGAGTTTTGGGATGTTCCCAGAAGCTCAGGGCCCAAGGGTGGTTCGGGTTGAAACCAAGGCAGTATGCCTTGGCTCCCGTTGATGGAGTTTCTGCTCTTACCCTGGGGCAGCTTGGGGTCTGCGGAGACGCAAAGAATCACACACACACCTGTGGGGGAGTGGGGCGTTTCCCTTATTAGCCCTTTGTAATGTAGATTGAAGTAAGGGAATGTTATACTTCCATTTTTTCCTTGTTTTCTCTGAGAATTCCTTTGGCTATTTAGGCCCTTTGTGGTTCCACTCAGCTTTTAGAACTATTTCTTCTATTTCCTTAAAAACTTTCTTTTGGTGTTTTCATAGGGTTCACAATTAACCTGTAGATTGTTTTAGGTAAAAAAAAAAACATTTTAAATAAAGTTCTTTAAATTAATGAACATGGAATATATTTCCATCTCTTTATTTTCTGTTTTTTTAGTAATGGCATATAGTTTTCAGTATATAACTTTTTTCACTTCCTTTTTACCTCTGAGCATTTTATTTTCCCCCACAATTAAAATGGAATTATTTCATTATTTCCCCTTCTTTCAATTTAATAGTTACATGTAGAAATACCACAAATTCATGTGAATCTAATTTGTATTCTTCCACCTTACTGAAATAGTTAATTGTATCTAGTAGTCTTTGGTGGAGTCTTTAAGTTTTTTTAAATTTTATACCATAATTTAGTTCACAAATGGTGATAGTTCAGCTTCTTTTCCAGTTTGGATTTCTTTTATATCTTTCTCATGCCTAATTACTCTGTTTAGATCTTCCAAAACTATTTTGATGAGGGACCAGAGAGACTCTACCTGGATTAAAACATTGCCTTACTTGTGGCTGACCCTGTTTTAACACCTGGACCACACATAAGTTTTTCAAGCACTCCCTAGAGTGACCGGTGAACTCTGAGCAAGGAGTAGCTTCTGAACACCACTGGGTGTGGCCCCAAAACCTAAGAATAAACCAAGGCAATCACCATAAAACTACTTGAAGAATAGATAGTTATGAGTAAACATCCTATTTTTGTTCCACATCTTAAGGGAAATATTCATTTTTTAACCATTAAGTATATAACCCACCATTAGGTGTGGTTTTGTCATTTCTGACCTTTATTATGCTGAAGTATGTTCTTTCTATTCTCATTTTATTGAGCACTTTTACCATAAATGAATGTTAAATCTTGTAAAAAGCTTTTCAGCATCTATTGATATCAGTATGTAGTTTTAATCTTGTTGTAGAAAAAAATCTCCCCCACCCCCCCCCCAGGTGTGTGCGTGATCCCTGCGTCTCTCCGGACCCAAACTGCCCCAGGGAAGGCGGAAACTCCATCAACAGGAACCAAGGCTAACTGCCTTGGTTTCACTCTGTGAACCTTGGGCGCTGAGCTCCTGGGACCGGCTGAAAATCTCCCCCCCCCCCCCCCGCCAGGTGTGTGCGTGATCCCTGCGTCTCCCGCGGACCCAAACTGCCCCAGGGAAGAGCGGAAACTCCATCAACGGGAACCAAGGCTAACTGCCTTGGTTTCACTGTGGAACCTTGGGCGCTGCGCTCCTGGGACCGGCTGAAAATCTCCCCCCCCGCCAGGTGTGTGCGTGATCCCTGCGTCTCCGCCGGACCCAAACTGCCCCAGGGAAGAGCGGAAACTCCATCAACGGGAACCAAGGCTAACTGCCTTGGTTTCACTGCGGAACCTTGGGCCCTGCGCTTCCGTAATCATCCCAAAACTCAAAACGCCCCGCTAGCGCGAACCTTTTACTACCTATCTTGCATGAGGTACCACTGAACCTTGGTTCCTACATCCTTGCTACCCACCCAAACTCCGCAAACAGACCAGACACCTACTAACTGTACTATCCTGTCATCCAAGACCCCACATTTGCAACCTACAATAGTCAAAATGGTAAGGCAACGCAAAGTTCCATCCAGCTCTGTGAGTGAAGTCACTAGTCCAGATGAGCCAAGCAATACCAATGAGTTATATAACCTCTCTGATAAGGAATTTCGGAAAGAAATGTTAAGGAGTCATAAGGAATTCAAAGAAGCAATGGAATGCAAACTCAATAAAATACAAGAGGACATGATAGAAGAAGTGAGGAAAATGCAAATGGAAATGACATATATTAAAAATGAGGTAAATGAAATGAAAAACACAGTGGAAAGCCAGCATAGCAGAATAATAGCTACTGAAGAAAGAATTAGTGATCTCGAAGACGCGTTCCAAAGATTCTCTACACAACACCAGAAGATAGAAAAAAGACTCACAATTACCGAACAGACAACAAGAGATAATCGGGATGAAGCCAGAAGAAACAACATACGGATCATTGGGGGTCCCAGAAGGGCAAGAAGAAAACCCTGATGAAGAAGAAACTGTCAAAGCCATCATTGCTGAGAAGTTCCCGGAACTAAAAAACACTTGCCTCAAGATCCAGGAGGCCCGTAGGATACCTGCTAAAAGAAGCCCCAACAAGAATACTCCAAGACACATCTTAATTAAAATGACAAAAACTATAGATAGAGATAGAATACTGAAAGCAGCAAGATCAAAGAAGGAAATCACATACAAAGGAACATCTCTAAGATTTACAGCAGACTTCTCTGATGAAACACTCCGAGCAAGAAAACAATGGTGGGATATTGTGAAAAGGCTGAATGAACTGCAGGCCTCACCAAGAATTCTTTACCCAGCCAGACTCACATTCAGATATGAAGGAAAGATACACAACTTCATGGATAAGCAACAACTCAGGAACTTCATGGACTCAAAACCAACCTTAAAAGAAGGACTGAAGGGTCTACTGTAATACGACCAAACCCATAAGCACAACAAGCTCAAACAGAAAGATGGCACAAAATCCGATGACAATAATCTCTCTCAATGTCAATGGTCTAAATGCACCAATTAAGAGACACAGAGTAACAAAATGGATTAAAAAATTGAACCCAACATTCTGCTGTCTACAAGAAACACATCTGAATAATCAGAACAAACACAGACTCAAAGTCAAAGGTTGGAAGACCATTCTCCATGCAAACAATTCCTCCAAAAAGGCTGGTGTGGCCATATTAGTATCAGATAATATAGACTTCAGGCTGAAAAAGGTTAGAAGGGACAACGAAGGCCATTTCTTATTACTTAAGGGGTATGTACACCAGGAAGAAATTACACTACTAAACATATATGCACCCAACGAGGGGCCAGCAAAATACATAAAACAACTGCTAAGAGACCTCAAAGAAGACATTAACAGTAGCACAATAATAGTTGGAGACTTCAACACTGCTCTATCAACGATGGATAGATCAACAAGACTGAAACTCACCAAGGAAATATTGGCCCTGAAGGAAGAAATGGAAGAAAGAGAGCTAGTAGATATATACAGGGCTTTTCATGCCAAAAAAGCTGAATACACATTTTTCTCTAGTGCACATGGAACATTCTCCAAGATAGACCACATGCTAAGCCACAAAGCATACCTCAATAAAATTAAAAAAGATAGAAATTGTGTCAGCTATCTTTTCAGACCATGATGCACTGAAAATGGAAGTTAACCGTACACAGAAACAGGGAGTCAAACCAAACACCTGGAAACTGAACAGCTCACTCCTGAACAACAAATGGGTCATAGAAGAAATCAAACAGGAAATCCAAAGATTTCTGGAAACAAATAAAAATGAAGACACCAACTATAAGAACTTGTGGGACACGGCAAAAGCCGTGTTAAGAGGGAAATTTATAGCTCTGCAAGCATTCATCAGGAAACAAGAAAGGGCCCACATAAATAACCTGACTACACAGCTGAAGACATTAGAGAAAGACCAACAAAAAGGAGCCCAACCCAGGCAGAAAAAAAGGAAATAATAAAACTTAGAGAGGAAATCAATGAGTTGGAAACCAAAAAAAAACAATCCAAAAGATTAATGAAACCAAGAGCTGGTTTTTTGAAAAAATAAACAAGATTGACAAACCATTGGCAAGACTTGTAAGGACAGGGAAAGAGAGAACCCAAATAAACAGAATCAGAAATAAAAAGGGTGACATCACAACAGAAACCACAGAAATCCAAAAGATCATCAGAGATTACTTTGAGAGCCTGTATGCCGTGAAACATGAGAATCTAGAAGAAATGGATCAATTCCTGAAGTCCTATAACCTCCCACGGCTGAAACAAGAAGACCTCCAATACCTGAATAAGCCTATCACCATTGAGGAAATAGAAACAGTAATTAAAAGACTTCCCAAACACAAAAGCCCAGGTCCAGACGGATTCCCTAGTGAACTCTACCAAACCTTTAAGGAGGACCTACTGCCAGTCCTGTTCAAGCTCTTCCAGGAAATAGAAGAAACAGAAACACTCCCAAACAGCTTCTACGAGGCACATATCACCCTGATACCCAAAGCAGGGAGAGACAACACAAAGAAAGAAAACTACAAACCAATATCCCTGATGAACACGGATGCTAAGATCTTCAACAAAATACTTGCAAACAGAATCCAAAGACTCATCAAGAAGATTATACATCATGACCAAGTAGGATTCATCCCGGGTATGCAAGGATGGTTCAACATTCGCAAGTCAATCAACATAATACATCATATCAATAAGAGAAAAAATAAAAACCATATGATCCTATCAATAGACGCAGAGAAAGCATTTGACAAGATCCAGCACCCGTTCATGATTAAAACCCTCCAGAAAATGGGAATTGAAGGGACTTTCCTCAAGATAGTTACAGCCATCTACCAAAAGCCCACAGCGAGCATCATTCTCAATGGGGAAAAGTTGAAAGCCTTCCCCTGAGATCAGGGACAAGACAAGGTTGCCCACTCTCACCTCTTTTATTCAATATAGTACTGGAAGTACTTGCCATAGCAATCAGAGAAGAAAAGGACATCAAGGGCATCCAGATAGGCAAGGAAGAAGTCAAGCTATCATTATTTGCAGATGACATGATATTATACCTAGAGAACCCTAAACTCTCTACCAAAAAACTCCTAGAAACAATAGACGCATATAGTAGAGTGGCAGGATACAAAATCAACACGCAAAAGTCGGTGGCTTTCCTATATACAAATAACGAAAGAGAAGAAAGGGATATTAAGGAAACAATTCCATTCACAATTGTGCCACAGAAAATCAAATACCTAGGAATCAACTTACCCAAGTGTGTAAAGGACCTGTACAAAGAAAACTACAAGACACTGCTCCAAGAGATAAAAGAGGACACAAGGAAATGGAAACACATTCCCTGCTCATGGATGGGGAGAATCAACATTGTCAAAATGGTAATACTCCCTAGAGCTCTATACAGATTCAATGCAGTCCCTATGAGGATACCCATGACATTCTTCAAAGAAATTGACCAAACAATCCTGAAATTTGTATGGAACGATAAACCCCCAAGGATAGCTAAAGCAATCCTCGGGAAAAAGAAGATGGGAGGCATCACCTTACCCAACTTCAAACTGTACTACAAGGCAGTAGTAATTAAAACAGCATGGTATTGGAATAAAAACAGACCCGTGGACCTATGGAATAGAATTGAGTATCCTGACACCCAACCTCAAACACATGATCATTTAATCTTTGATAAAGGTGCAACGAGTCTAAAATGGAGTAAGGAAAGCCTCTTCAATAAGTGGTGTTGGGAAAACTGGGCAGCGACATGTAAAAAAATGAATTTGGACCTGTGTCTAACACCATGCACAAAAATCAGATCAAAGTGGATTAAAGATCTCAATATCAGACTTGAATCCATAAAGTACATTGAAGAAAATATAGGAAAAACCCTCCATGACATTGAAGCTAAAGGCATCTTCAAAGATGAAACATCTCTAACAAAGCAACTAGAAGAAAAGATAAATATATGGGACTACATGAAACTAAAAAGCTTCTGCACCTCAAAAGAAACAGTGACTAAGATACAAAAGCAGTCCACAGAATGGGAAAGAATATTCACCCAATACTCATCTGATAAGGGGTTAATATCCAGGATATATCAGGCACTGGTAGAACTTTACAAGAAGAAAACAAACAACCCCATCAAAAAATGGGGAGAAGAAATGAACAGAAACTTCAGCAAGGAAGAAATTCGAATGGCCAAAAAACATATGAAAAAAATGCTCATCATCACTAATCATCAGAGAGATGCAAATCAAAACAACAATGAGATACCACTTTACACCACAGAGACTGGCACATATTCAAAAGAACAAGAACAACAAGTGCTGGCGTGGGTGTGGGGAAAAGGGGACACTCATCCATTGTTGGTGGGAATGCCGGCTGGTACAGCCTTTCTGGAAAACAATATGGACATTCCTCCAAAGACTAGAAATTGAACTCCCATTTGACCCAGCCATACCACTCCTGGGAATCTACTCTGGGAAACCAAAAATACGCAGCGGAAACACCATCCCTACTTTTATGTTCATAGCAGCATTATTCACAATAGCCAGAATCTGGAAGCAACCCGAAGTGCCCGAAAATAGATGACTGGATAAAAAAAGCTTTGGTACATCTACACAATGGAATACTATGCAGCTGTTAGGAAAAATGAAGTTATAAAATTTGCCTACAAATGGATGGACATGGAGAAGATTATGTTGGAGCGAAATTAGCCAGAAGGAGAGAGACAGTTACAGAATGACTGCATTTATCTGCATAACATAAATATATAGGTACATATTATGATACCAATATCCAAGGTCAAGTGAAACATACATCAGGAGGTCCTGTCAAAGGTGGAAATTATCACAAACGTGTGGGAGTCAGAGGCTAGGTAAGACAGAAAATGGAACAGTGTGCTAACAATTGTGAGGGTACTAATGCCAACCTAGAACTGAGCATTAAATAGAGGCAAAAGGATACACATGACAACCCTTTAATGTATGTTCTGTAATCCATAGTCTGGAGAGGAAGGAAAAGAGAAAGATAGAGAAATGGAAAGAAATAAAGAACCTGCCATGGAGGAGGGCTGGGGGGGGGGGGGGAGGGAACCGGGGACGTTGGTGGTGGGAGATGGGCACTGGTGGCGGGATGGGTGCTGCTACACTGTATGACCAAAACCCAAATATGAACTTTTTAATTGTATATCTTTGTAATTGTAAAAAATAAAAAAAATTTAAAAAAAAAAAAAAAATAAAAAAATAAAAATAAATAAAATAAATAAATAAAATGAAAAAGTTAAAAACAGTATTTGGACACTACATTCCAATTAATAAGTATAGAGTGTTTTGGGTTTTTCTACATATTTATGTGTGAGATATAAACAAACAATATGAATAGGAAATAAAGATGACAGATAATTCTATCATTCTTATTATGAACAGGAAATAAAAATGATAGATAATTGTACATATTAAGATACCAATATCCAAGGTCAAGTGAAACATATATCAGGAGGTCTGGTCAAAGGTGGAAATTATCACAAACGTGTGGGAGTCAGAGGCTAGGTAAGACAGAAAATGGAACAGTGTGCTAACAATTGTCGAGGGTACTAATGTCAACCTAGAACTGAGCATTAAATAGAGGCAAAAAGATACACATGACAACCCTTTAATGTATGTTCTGTAATCCATAGTCTGGAGGGGAAGGAAAAGAGAAAGAGAGAGAAACGGAAAGAAATAAAGAACCTGCCATGGAGCAGGGCTGGGGAGGGGGAGGGAACCGGGACGTGGGTGGTGGGAGATGGGCACCGGTGGCGGGATGGGTGCTGGAACACTGTATGACCAAAACCCAAATATGAACTTTTTTAATTGTATATCTTTGTAATTGTAAAAATAAAAAATTATAAAAAAGATAGATAATTTAAAACTTTATTGAGTTATAACAAAAATATGTATATATACACATAATTGTATAATGAGACATTTATTTTCAATGAATTGTCACTATAACACTAATACAGCCACCACCTCAGAATTATTGCGTATGTGAGTGAGAAAACATTTAAGATCAGCTCTTACCAAATCTTAAGAATATGGTAGTGTTAGCTATAGTCATGATTTTATATATTAAACCTCATAAGTTTATTTACACCTTATGAACTAAAAAAGGTTTTACTGTTTGACCATCATTGTACCATTTTCCCATACTCCAGTGCCTCACAACGGTCACTTAAATTTCTGCTTCCCTGAATTCAATAATTTAGTCATATATAAGTGAGATTATAGGCTATTGCTCATTTAGCCTCACCATATCCCTACACACACAACTATATCACGAAAATTCTGCTAGAGTCCTGGGGGTATAAAAAGGAATC